>JARQTH010000535.1:892467-1416904 GCA_030142595.1 Trachelus iudaicus
CACGTTCAGCTCGGCTACGACGGGATATGCATAATCGACGGAGGCGATGATCACTAAATTCTACTCCCGGACTTGCCACTACGATTTAACGCCATGTTTTTGGTATCGCCTAAAACCGTAGCGTTGTGCATCTCCCTACTCATCTCTGTTATATATCCATATCTTTTATGAAAGAACTGAAAATTAAATTGCATTATACAAAAAAAAATAAATTCATGTACGATAAACAAATTGCAATAAAGTAGTTGCAATTATTCGTGATAAACTACAAACTGTATAATTAAATGATCGCTTGAAAAATTATTAAATAAGAAATATCAAATAATGCCAGGGAATTATTTGTATGCGCCAAATTGTCGTAATTTAAAGTAACAACGTTCAGATGTATTTTTTATTTATGAATAAATAAGTGAATTATTACGCATTTACTATAGAATCATTTAAAATTTTCTATAACTTTTTATGTCTGATCAGAGATAAGTAGGGAGATGCACAACGCTACGGTTTTAGGCGATACTGGGCGACACCAAAATCCTGGCGCCAAATCGTAGCTGCGAGTCTGGAAGTAGGATTTTATAATCATTGTCTCCTTCGACAAAGCATATCCCGTCGTAGGCGAGATAATACCGTAGCGTTGTGCATCTCCGTACTCAACTCTGCGATCTGATTATAAAAAAGGTTACACTAGATCGTCTGTTTTCCTCGTTACCTATACTTTCTGCACTTTTCAAAACGTGCAGATTCTCATTGGTTACTTAAAAATATCATCCAATAGGAATGCGTACTTTTTGAAAAGTGCAGAAAGCGAATATAACGAGAACAGATCGGACAGAACTACTGATATATAAAGTACGAATTTGGCTTTCGTAACTAATTCTATAAATCTTCATTGGAGAATATTAATTAACAACGCAATGAATGATTTTCTAATGATAACTCACAGCAATGAAGCATTTTGCGAAAATCATAATTGATTGTAATCCATTTCCTTCATTGTGAAACAGGCAAATAATCGCAAATGTTTAACCGTGAACGTAAAGTGTGAAGGCCATCATGCAGATTAGAATCCAGCTGATAGCCCTAGGCATTACATGTGAAAGTGTTGCCTGTAAAATGCTACGACGGAAGAATTCCGTGTTCAATGTGGTGGGAGAGACTTCGTTGAAAACCAATAAGTAGGAAGAAAGCAATTTCTGCTCCCTCTTGCAAGAATCTAGTGACTCTAGTCCAGTATAAACTTCTCTGGCACTCAACATGGCTGTACCTCACGTTGTAAGTCCATATGGTTTTAAACGATCTTCATGCGTGCGCTCAAAATCATACTGTTGACTGAGTTTAATGTAAAAGAAAGAATTAAACTCTTATTGAAATATCGTAACGTTTGCTCAAACATACTGTACTATTCTTAGAGGAATCAGATAACAATAATGTAATAAGGCAATATTATGACATTCCATCGACAGGGTAACAGTCTATTGGAGGAACCTGATCTATTCAGTAAAACTCTTTTGGATCGTTTATCAGATTCAAAGGATAATGATCTTATTATTAGACCACTTTCTGTTAAAGATTATAATAAAGGTAATAGTGCTACTTTGACAATTTATACCTGTGTCATTTAAAAACAATTTATTAGATGATATTCAATTTCTAGGGTTCATTCAACTATTGGGTCAGTTGACTGAAGTAGGAAATATTAGCCATGAACAGTTCCTAAGTAAGTTTCATGAAGTAGAGATTATTGATCCTTATTTTATTTACTTTTTAATACAAGTTTATATTACAACAAGATATGACTGATATGTACTCATTTTTATAGATACATTTCGAAAAATGAAAATGGCTGGTGATTATTACATTGTTGTTGTCGAAGATATGAATACTGGAAAAGTTATTGGTAGCTCTACTCTTGTTGTAGAACGGAAATTCATTCACAATTGTGCCCTGGTACGTAACTGATTGTACTTTTGACTAGTGCAGTAAGTTTGGAAAGTTAAATTAAATTATGTTCCAGCGTGGAAAATTGGAAGATGTTGTGGTGAGTAATGAGTATAGAGGTAGACAATTGGGTAAACTGCTTGTAAATATTATCTCTCAATTGGCACGACGTCTACATTGTTATAAATTATCATTGGATTGCCGTGATAAATTAATACCTTTTTATGAAAACTTAGGATTTAAGCGAGAACCTGGCAATGCAAATCATTTGAATGCTCGCTTTCAATATGAGAATCCTGCTGAACAGTCACACTTGTGATACTATATAAAAATATTATTTATCATTGAGATTCCCTCCAGCATACTAATGATTGCTTAAATTTTAAGCTACGTTTATGAAACGTAACTTATGGAGTTGAAAAATAAGAGGCATGTATGATTTTTATATAACACCACGAACCTACGTGAACAAATGTAAAAGCCTTGCATAGTGTAAAGATTTCTATCAGAACGTTCAAATGATCTGTGGGGGCCTAACACATCTTAAGTACCTGCAGTATTTTTAAACAGATATGCCCATGGCTCAATATTATAAGATATACAATGATAAATAAAGATAAAAATTAGCTGCGATAAAATTTAAAAACATGATTCTATAAATGACTCAATTACTGTATTACGGTACGTGAAACGTTTATTCTTCAGTTCGTCGCAGATAATAATTCTAATATAATAGTATAATTAATCACTCAATAACGGTATTTGATTAATTTAATTAAATTTTCTTAGCTGGAGCACTGGTTCGTAATTTGGCGGCTCTCTTAGCCTCCATTTGCCGTTGACGTGCAAGTTTTCGTTCTTCCCGTTTCTTTCTAGCCTCGCCGAATTTATTATTTGCTTCTGATACGCCTGCATGATTAAAATAACTCATTTTTCATCTCGATCAAAGAACAAAACCAAATATACTGTAGCTGTACAATACCAGATTGCTCTAGTGGTTGAAAATCTTCCAATGGCTGGAACTCTGAATCCTCCCAGCCAGTTTCTGACTCCTCGTTTTTCTCTTTCACACTTTCAGCAGCTTCCTCTTCCTATGTGAATTTAATAAAATATATCCTATCATTTGCAAGCCGGACGAACAATTCTCAAGCATATAACCGTATCAAAAAAGAACATGTATCAAAGAAAAAAAAAGAAAAAAAAACTAAAACGCCACCAACCGGTTCTTCCTCCAAACTTGTCCATTGATCGTTAGCCTTGACAGGAACAGAGGATGGTGACATATTATTGGTTGCTGTTGTGCTTTGACCTGTAGGTTGCTGTTCCATATCACCCCAATTATCCGCTTCCCAGCAATCCCAGTCACAATCAGAATTAGTATTTCCAGTGTTTTGAGTATCATGATCATGATCATGATCCAAAGAAGTCATACTCGTGGCACTACTAGTAGTAGCAGTTGTACTAGCACTACTTTGCGAACTACTAGCTTGTTCTAAAACAATAAACAGAATGCACAAACTTAATTATAATAAACAGAAATGATCATTGAGTATTGAAAAACGCCAGAGAATAGTTATAATATATTTACCTAAGGAAGCTGGCTTGCTAAGTAAAATTCTGGACGTATTATGAGGATTGGAAGATTTTGGAGTATCTGATTGACTTCGATAAAATTTTGCAGTGACAGCTGTGACTGCCCAACCAGCCCATGTTGCAGCAGCATTACTGAGACTTGGGGTAGCAGTGTTTACGTCGGCCTCTGAAAGATTTTTTAAGAATTTCATGAGATGATCGATAGGAAATTTGTAGCACAATTGAAAATTAAGTTACCCATAGATTCACGCAGACCAGGATCCTCTGACACTCTTTCGAGTTTCGAAAGAAATCCACGTATAGTACGGAATGCATTATCCCTTACACCTTTATCTATATCTGTAGTAAGAGGACATAGGGCAGGTAATATTCGATTTGCAACTTCTTGAAGTAAAAAGTATTGCTGAGTAGCTGCAAGGGCTAAGACACTTGCACTGCGTGCAGGCGCAAACGGGTCTTTGGTCCCACGAATAAATGCGCCTATTAGCACCTGTAATAAATTTCTTATTGATATGACATTTAATTGTTTATCTAGTTGACACGTACCTTTTGTCTTATCTGAGGATGTAGGTGTTGAGCTATCTTTCCTAAACAGACTGTCGTATTAGTGCGGATTCCACCTTGATCGTCTTTTGATTGAAGTCTGGCAAAGTACCTCAACGTTTCTACATTGAGATTGTTATAATCTAATTTTGGAGCCAAATGAACGACCGACTTTATTGTCTGTTCCCGAACAGCAGGATTTGTATCTAAAAATCCTTTCGCTACCTGTAACGTATAAATATGGTTTAAAAAAGACATTGAATCTCTACCATGATTCTAGATACTTGATAACAATTTGAATTATGTATGAAGAATATACCTGTGGAAAAATAGCTTCATTGACTGTGGTTGGCTGTAAATGATTAACAAATCGATCTAGCTGCTGCAAGAGCCGTAGTCTCGTAGCTCTGTCGTTGGATGCGAATAATTTAACAACGCATGGAACTACGCGCTTTTGATATTCAGCATCAGGCAATTGGCGTCCAAGTTGTAAAAGTGGTGGTAAAACTGCACTTCCAGCGTCACCGAATTCAAAAGCAGCTAATAATTGTGGTAAAATTTTATGCCTGCCTACACCGTCTGGAAAGGTTTCCAACTGACTAGCGAGTTGAGAGAAGAAGCGGCCCTTTTCGCCCCTTTCTTTCATCTGAATTTCTTCCAGGAAGAGCAGAGCATCCACGAGGTCGTTCTTGAAGAATCCACCGTTACTACGACATCGAGCAATAACGTCGGCGGGATTTTGTCTGCCTTCCGGATTGAAACCAGTCAGTTCTCTGTATACTGTCATTAACTGTTTTGGAATCTAAATGAATAATGTTACATATTGCAGTTAAATGCAGGTCTAAGTAATTCGAAATAAGTTTTGTAATATATAAAAATCAATATGTACTTTGTCAACAGCTTTAAGATTTGCAACGGCAGTAAGCGGTCCATTGAATGCCTCCCAAATCAGGCAGCCCAGACCCCACATGTCAATTGAGCTGTTTTTTTTATTCATTCATCAATTTCATAGTGTAAAGATTAAACCTAAATATTTAAATATTGAAAATTCTAATATCGTTATTTAAACGATCATCTGCATTCTACTACTGTTATGTAGATAACTGACATGTATCTCAAATTGCAAAATGCTGTAAGAAAATAATGTTTTTATCAGCTTTTACATTACCATTTAGTTGGTGGTTTTGTATTCTCCTTAGCTTCTGGTGGACGATACATCTGCAGTGTTGGGTGTAAAAAAGTGTATAGAGAATCTGCTGCAGTCATATATTCCACTCCACCAAGTTTCCATTCTCCACTTTCTTCATTGACAAACACAGACCATAAATTGACATTGTTGTGTCGCAAGTTGCCATCGTTATTTAAAAAACTTAGTGCCCTCTATTTAAAACAAGATTAAGAAATTAATTAGTTTCTCCTATGAGTACACTTAATAAAAATACAAATACTTATTCTACATACAGTAATTTGAAATATTCCCCATGAAAAGTACAAATCCTTTTGATGACCCTCTCCAGTATCATTCGTTCTAGACAAACGAGTATGTAATGGCTCTACTCTTTCAGTAGCTAGATACACCATTTTGTCCGTCTAAATAAAGTGAACCATGAATAATTATTGGTTAGTGACCCTATCGTCAGATTCAATAAATAAAATATATTACACCTCTAGACTGTCCAGATATGCCAATATACTTGGATGTCTCAGAGTTTTAAGTCTTTTGACTGCTGATCGTGCAATTTCCAGCTGAAATTCTCCACCATTTTTAACATCAAACACAAACACAGAAACATCCTCTCCGCCAGTAGCTCCCTATAAAGAAATATTACTCAACGAAAACTAATAAAGTAATTACATTATACCATAATTAACAGAAGGCTGAATAATCATCAAATATGACATAGACAATATTAATAAAATTACGTTTTTACTACAATCTTCTCCAGTTACCTTTCTCTTAGCTCTATGCAAAGTCCAAATACTTTTTCCCTCAAGTCCTGATACAGGCTCTCCAATTTCATAAGGGAAATCCTTAGTAGGATCCCGTGAGAAAAACGACCACATTCTCTTAAAAATATATTATCTGTCACTTCGAGCAAATGTATCCATTTTTCAACTTTATGGTTTCTCCTGACAGCCACGCATCAATCCACATCAGACGTCACGGTCCTTTGGATGTCATCTGATGTCATCGGTATAGTCTATATCACTTATATCCACAAACCACTTATAACAGACATGGGCTTAGTTTCCACTGTGCAGAATTTAAACAGAGTTAACCAATCACGTATAGGAGTTGAATGGAATTAACCAATGAGGCTGCTTAATTCTATTCAAACCCTGCGCGGTGAAAATTAAGCCAGTTACTGAAACTAATTTCGGAACACATCCCAATGTCGCAAGCCACAAGCATTGTTCTAATCTTCCTTTACAATTTTTGGCAGAATTAATTACCATCAAACCTTTTAACTAGTTTATTTGTAACTACCAAACGATTCTACGTCTATGAAGATCTCACGAAATGTTCTTATTTAAAAAACTAATACTTATCCGACCAACTCATTGCAATCGTGTGACTTACTCTCCCCCCACCCCCCCACACTATTACGCTTACAGGTTTTTGAGGTTTTTGGCAGAATCGATGTCTACCAAAACTTTTAACTAAGTTATTCGTAACCACCAAACGATTTCGCATCGAACAGAATCGATTAATAAATAAAATATGTCCAGCTAACTTCTTGCTACAGTTTATTTTGTTTCAACAAAAATTATTGACTACCAAACCATTAAATTATTAGACTACCAATCACCACCAAACGGTTAGTACAGAAAGAAATTAAAAAAGTTAAAGCTTACATTATAAAGCTCTCAGATATAAAAGTAGTGGAAAAATGGAGTAGAAAAACAAGAAAGGAATAGCTTGTAAAGATGAGTCCTTTTATATTTGTGATAACTCTGTTAATCGTCGTCAAAAAAAAAGGAAGTAATTCCCTTTAAAGAATAGGAAGCGAATAATGTATTTTGGCGCCAAATTGTAGTCCAATGGATTATCAACCCCCTGTCTGGGCTAAGCAATCTACTCTACTTTGTATACTCTATGGTAGTAATACAACTGGACATTAACAATTGCAACAATACTGGACATCATCTCTTCATTGGAGGAGTCAGCCATAAGGAAAGGAAGGAAGGATAATTGCAGCAATAGAAAAATCTGGCACCTCTCCTCATTGGAGGAGGCAGCCATAAGGAAAGGAAGGAAGGAAGGAACAATATAAAATAATAGTAAGTTCCACTAAACTTTGTACGACATTAAAGAATTCGTATTAATATTTTATTGGTATTTATTATTGTTACTACTCCAGCAAGTAATTGAAACATTTTTCAGAAGTTTCTAGTGGAATATATGTATGTATATCTTTCTAGAGTACTGCCATAAATGGTGAAAAAAAATAATATCGAATCCTTTTTAATAACCTACGGTAACCTATTGGGTACGTTGATTTTAATGTTATAATTAATACATGGCATTATTGAATATTTATTTTATGTCACGGCTACTAAAATATTTCATGTTTATAGGCAAATATAATTGTAAAACAAAAATGCATGCAAAAGGAGAGTTCAGGGCCCAAGGTATTGACACAGCTTTTGCCAGTCGACAAAAATTGCTTTTAGAACAGCTTTCTAGAGCAGAAAAAGAATGTAGTAAGGATAAGGAAGTCCACAGAGTATCACCCAAGGAAATGGTGGTTGAACTGAACAATTTAGAGAATCCATGCGCAATATCCACAAGTGGACGTAAACGGAAGACTGAAACTAAACAGTTTCGAGGCAAGGAGAGTCTTTTTAAACGACCTGGCGCACCTGCACCACGAGTTAATCTTAGAAGTATTCCTGATCATCATAAAAATCCTCACAAGTGGACCAAATATAGTCTGGATGATGTTTCCAATGAAGATATGACGGAACGTAGTAACGCTCAAGCTGCTTTTTCATTTTTACGGGAATTAAGGGCCAGAAAGGAAATGGAGGAGGATCGTGAAGAACAAATGGACATTGACAACTCAATAAGAAGTAAAGAAAAGGTTGCCTTTAAAACCAGAAAAGATAGACCTCCCATTGAATTTAAAAGACCGAAAGAACATGAATCAGAAGTACATGGTGCTCCTGTGATAGTCGAACAGGAAGACTGTGTAACATTTCAAAGCAGTAAGATCATCATGCCAGAATATGTCGTAGGCCAAAAGCGTATTAAACAACCAAGAAAGAAGGATAAGAAGCCTGAGACACTTGGAACTGAAAAGACTTTGCAGAAACCCAAACCACTGAAATTGGATCACTTGGAGGAAGTCGATGAAGAGGTTTGAATTTATTAGCATTATTTACTTGGACTGCTTGGATGAACAATTTCTTTTACTTTATTATTAATTGTAAAGATCAGTTGTTAGTGTAGTAGGAAATATTGTATGTTGATATCTCCAAAAATTATATGGTTGAACTTTCATTGATGAATTTTCAGCTTTTATTCAATATCCACCACTTACAGAGATGTCAAAAAAGTTTTTAAATATCTCTTTGTGCATACCTGATGCATTAAGATTAGATTATCACAATATATCAGAATTTATGGTAAAATCGTAATCGATCACTGTTACATCGATTCAATTTTTGTGGGTAATGAAAACTAATATTCAATACTATATTTAATTCTATTATCAATCAATATAATAACGATTCTTATTCCCTTATCACATTAATTATATGATCTTCATCGTCTTTGTTTTCGTCGTCATTGTTCTCTTAGTAATACTTAGAGAATAAAACGTCTGGGAGATTGATGCGTTGTTACGAGAATTGCCGAAAAATTGGCAAAAATTGCTAAAACTTGCAAACGGCGAAAAGATGAGAAGGATAAATACTCTCCTATTATTCCTTTCGTTCGTTTTAGCAAAAGGTCACTTGTTATGAAGAATCTTGGAAGAATCTCGCATGACCAGTCCTTCTGCGAATTGGAGAGTGATCAATAACGATCAATATTTGTTAATAGCAATCGAGCATGATCATAATAAAAGTTTAAGACGCGTAAAGAGACTTGAAGTAATACTAAGTCATGTAAGGAGCTAAGGCTAACGAGAAGAGATGTTAAGTGCATTGAGAATAATGGCATAAAAGGTGTGCAAGGCTACCAAAAGGAAGCCCATGTAAATTGATCGCATCGATGCTATTTGCAGCCACGAGATACGTCGTGATTAAATCCTGTTACCAACTTGGAACCATCTTAGTACCAAATTGGTTATTTAAAACCGGAATGTCACCTGGATATGGTAGAATTTGTAATTGTAAGATAATACTCGAGAGCAAAGCTCATTTCCTGATAGCTCAGAGAATACACGAGCAATAAAGTCAATTAATTGTGAGCGCATCGGAGGAGCTCGTGAAACTCTGTCGGCCCAACAGCAGTAGTTTTCGTTGGCGGGTAAGGATCTTCTTTAGTATACTTGGTGTCCGCGGAACCGCTATATCCGGCCGCGGCGGGGCACTGTGTTACGCAGGTTTGTGCTTCTTTCTTTGTTCCCTTCTATGGGCACCACTTCCAATTCCACTGGGGCTACCGCTACCAGTACCACCTGAGGAATTACAGCTAGATGCGCCTCCACGTTCACAATCTGCAGTCGGTATGGGTTTAAGTTCCCTGCACGTTACGGATTTCAACAAGAAAAATTCAGTAAGTCAGTTCTAGAATTAAATCTGAATACTGCTGCTGATCAATAAGAGAATAACGAACCTGTAATTCAAAAGTTCCTCGTCATCAGGGACCCGTGAAATCAGGTCAAGCAGCTCATTATTGGGAACGGAATGGGGCCTTAGTATTTTCCTCGAGAACTTATTGACACCCCAGGCGAGGATCAGGTACCGCACAGGAATGAAATACAGAACAGCCGCACCAAGGATGGCGAGCATCATCGCCACGTAGCTCAGATATGGTACGGTAAAGTTGAACAGGTTCTTTACCCTCTCTGCTAGACTGGCGATGTATCCAATGGAGTTTTGGACGGTCTGCGTCACTTCCTGAATTGCCTGGAGTCTTTCCTTTAAACTCTTTTTCTCCTCCTGTAGGAAATCCCCTCATACACGATCAAAGTCTTCACCTTGCTGACTGCCTCCCGCCACATCTTTGACTAATGTGATTTGCTCCAGGCAACGACTCACCGACCTTGTCTTTGTCATCCTCGTCGTCATCATCGTCCCCAGGTGTTGGAGGGCATTCGTCCGAAGCAGGATCCCCGTGATCTTGGTGGTGGTGCGATTGCTGGAGCTGAAGTGTGTAATTTTGATGAGATAGCGGAGCCCCAGTGACCAGGGCGACCTATCGATGATAATGCAGTCGCAACAATTTTATTTTCTGTTGAATTTCTAATGTTACGGAATACTTACCAAATAATATTTCACGAGGATAAGAAGAGCTGCTGTGGGTATCATATAAGGTTCGAAGTAGTAACAACCTAGAACGAACAGGATGAGGGCCAGGATGCTCCGCGACTTCTTTTCCCACTCCCAGCAACTCCTGGTGGTACAAAATACAATGAATTTAAGAAAATAAATATTTATTCAATTATAAGCTGTATTAATCAGTGAAATTGATTTACTGAATATATTTGCCCATATTGATAAATATCAAAATTATGGCTTTCAGTCGAAGAACATTCTTCAAGAAGAGCTGTCTTTTAAACTTGATCTCCGGCTCCATATATTTCGTTTCCTTGGGATTGATCGTTCTGATGCAAGCTCTCAAAACATTCCACACGACTGTCATCTCTAGGAGGATCTGTGGTGAGTTACCCTTGGCACGTCCCCTAAGTTTTTTATCCTTCAAGGCATACCATCGTTTTTCTCCATTATGAATTCTCAATAGGGGTATCGCTACTTTCCCAAGGAACTCGACCTTATGATCTCGGTCCTCGTCGTAAACAGTCACTTCCAGCACAGAATTGATATCTTTAACGTTGCTAGAAATAATGAAGTCATCAGGAAATATTTAAAACTAACATCTCATAGACACGAAAATTATAAGACCATTAGAGCCCAAAGCAGGTACCTACAAGGTGAAGATCTTCTGCCAATTTGGCGCCAGGGTCTTATATTCCGTCTGAGTTTGCAATCTTGCATTTACCAGTTCAAGGACACAAAATGGATCACTCTTACCACCAAGATCAGCAGCGGCAAGTCCTTGTGCCCGGTATACCTGTTCCAGAACATGATAAAACATGGAAATGTTGTATGATGAAGAATGAACAAAGATATAGTATTACCTTGACGGTAAGGTGGCCAACGTCGCGTGGTCTTTGGAAGCTGTTAAAAATGGAATATCGTTGAAAAAGTTGAGTACGTTCATGAGGATTCTCTTCGTGGGCAGCAAGATCACTAATTGTTTCACTAGCAGTGGTGCCACTTATAGTCAGGAGTAGGAATATGCTACCAGCACCATCCTCAAGTTCTCTCCACAATCGGTGCGTTGTTTCCCGTTCAAGAGTTGCCAGGTCGATGATGGTCCTACCCATGAGTTCATCCTGATGACTCTTATCCCGATCCCAGACAGTTACCTCTAGTTCCTGGCCCAGGTAAGGATCTTCGTAAAGGTGAAAGTCGAATTGTTCCAGCCACACAGGATTTAGTGTCTTCATTGCTATTTTCGATTTATACTTTTCCGTACCCAATCGAAACTTAACGTAAGGATCAGAGAGACCCTCTATATCCATTGGCAGGAGATTCTTCGCCTCCACGAGGACTATCGTCACCACAGAACTCCATATCTGTGATTTTAACCTTCGGTTCACGTCTGCCAGTCGACTGCTCCTCTGAAAGTACTGCAACAAATGCAGTAAACGATTACTCGAATATCCTTTCGCGTATCTGTGTCTTTAAAATTTATTTCTATTACATCAATATCCTGAACAATAATGTACTCTATTTTAGTCTAAAAGTATCTACCCTGCACAATTCATCCCTTTTCTCCTTAAAACCTTCTTTTATCGTGTCAAGGAAATCATGTTGATGTAAATGTTTCCGATACACTACGCCGCTGTTTTCTTCTTTACCTTTGAATAATTCTTGCTCGGTCGAGGGCAATAGAGGGGGTGATAAAGGAAGAGGTAATAGAGGTGGAGGTGAAGGTGGTAGTGGTGGTGGTGGTGGTGGTGGCGGATATGTAGGTGGTGTCGGCGAGTCTGTAAGTAATGTGGAAATGTTCCAATTTTCCGAATACAGGAAGCTAAGATTTCTTTTTCTCTCCTGGTTATTCGTATGAGCTTCAATGGATGAAGTTGTTGGTGACATTATACAAGTGTCAGTGACACCGTTACTGAGGATATCAGCGGCTGTAGTGAAGGTATCACAATTGATATTGGCCGTCGAGGTAAGCACAGCTGTAGATACCGTATCTGTCATTGAAGTTGTCTGAAGCACCGAAGGTGTCGAGGTACGACGGAAAGTTTTAAAGCGATGTATTACCGTTTCAAGAACATCAAATCGGTCATCAGGCTTTGCTGATGGGGAACCTCGACATTTTTTTAAATTATCGACTACTTTCTTTTCTGTGGTGGTACGTGCGTCAACAACCTTTTCATTTTTAAACGTAGTAGTCTCGTCGTTTTCTAATGTACCATCCGAATTCTTAAATAGATTTAAAAGTGTAGCAGCATTGTCATGTTGAGTAGAAACGCTTGATTTCCTTTGCCTAAGACTCAAGGATTCTGCTGGAGAATAAGACTTTTTATGTTCGGTTAACCAGGTCTCAATTGGTCTGAGCCATGGATGTTTCTCAATATTGTCCTCGACGATTCGCTCAGCCTCATCTTCCAACATTTTCTCGACGCGTTCGATCTTCTCAAACTTGTCTTTGCAGAGTTGCTTGAAGGAAGAACATTTTTCCTCTTGCAATGGTTTTTTATTTTCTGAATCCATGATAGCATCATTCAAGATCTCCTTTATAATGCAAAAACTAATTTCTCACTGGTACGTCCTTCACACTTAATATGCTGTCATTTCTAACCTAATTTTTCTTTCACATTTCACAAAACTAACTTGACACGAGCTACGGGCTCGTGAGTATCCAACTGAGCTTTGAAAGTAATATCGACAATAGATAAACTGTATTTTGGAAAGTTGCCGTAGATAAGGTACCCTCCCACAATCAAGACATACCAACACCGGTAAATTGAAAGATCGATGCTACTCTTATCCCTATGTTTGCCAATTTTCAACGATGATCTCATCACGCTTTGTACTATACACATAAATCGTATACAAATAGTAGAAACGAGCATTACCTGCTCTTTATCTTGTTGATTTCTTGGCCATAGAGTTGCCGTGAGAAAGATCTCACCTAAATGCTGTCGAGGTCGTGCTGGATCCTTCAGCTCCAGGACGATGTCCTGCGAATGGCCAAGATCTAACTGAGTTAAATCCAACTGGGCAGCACCCATAAAATCATCCTGCAAGCCCCAGTCATAATCGAAGACCTAGAAGTAAGAGACACAAAATCGACGCATAAGAAAGCTTAGCTTCTCTTTGGATTATCTTGTTAATCCAGGTAAACGGATACCTTTATAGTGAGAGGTTGAAAAGGGTCCTCTATGGGAAGGGTCACGCTTTCATCCCAGACAGGGTTCAAATCCCTATGGACAGTCCTAGATTTGTGCAACAATCGTCCGGAACACTTGATCTTCACGTAAGGATCGCTGGCCCCTAAGGAAGTGATGTCAGGATAGGATTGATAAAGGTCAAGGTAGAGAGGCCAAGCTCAAAAATCGCCAATCCTCAAAAAATGGAAAAAATTGCAAAAAATTTAAGAGAGATACAGACCACACCTGTCCATAGCGACGAGGTTCGACCCCCTTCTGATGTGCAATCGTAGTTGGAAGAAGGCATGTTGTCTCAGAGCAAGTTCTCGTTTATGGGAATGTTCGTCCTGCAGGAGGATCTCAGTAGCGTCCTGACTCCCTTGACGAGGAAGCCATTCTTTCGAACCTTCATCTCTGGAATTTCGGAACTCGCTACTAACTCCTTCCCAGGAGCCGTCGGCGTTGTCGCCTCGTTGATACCTGCTGCTGCCCTGACCTGATCCAGCGATCCTTGCCAATGGCGATTCCCCTGAAGAAGATGTATACTGTCAATATGAATAATGCTATTAACGCTATAATGTAAAACAAATCTTTTATTCACCAGGATGATGACCTAGCGTGTGCCTCGCTGGACTTTGGGTGGCTGAGGAACTTCTACTGTGCTCGCTGGAGTAATCGGCAGCGTAATCACGATCAGATTCTCCTCCAGTAATCCTAGAGTTGGAAGTTCCAATTGAGTCATGAAGCTGACTCGAGGAATCCTTCGATTTCTTTCTCTCCTTGCTGCGACTCCTGGACCAGCGACTCTTAAGAGTCGCGAAGAACGTATGCGTTCTCTGCGCCACGGTTGCGTGTCGATGATGATGATGATGAACGACGCTTGGATGAACGTCTTGACGTATCGATGAAGAGGAGGACGGCTGCGTTCCCACTAAAGGGGACTCTCTACCAGGTATACTATTCTTATCACGAAGTTCTGTGGCACTTCTTGACAGCTGTCTGTTTCCGTTAAGATTCAGTCTCGTTCTTTCTTCAGATCCAGAGTGATCTACCAATGAGAATAGCCAATTTAATTAAACGAGCAATCAGCTGACTGTCTCTACAATACATTTGATTGAAAACTCACCAGAACTTGGCTCACCGTCCTCCGAACCGGCAAGCAATTCCACGCTCTTGCTCATCTTACTCGCCGATGCCTCTAAGAAGCTTCCGAATCTGCCGATACTTAAGTCGTTTCTTGAATAGTACTAAACCACGTATCGGTAGCATCATTTCCAAGAGTCACAATTCAGGGCATCAGGATTACGACAATATTCAGTATTTTCTAATTAATAATTCACTAGACCACTTCTCAATATTTTTTCTGACGATTCTAATATATTAACTCCACTGCACGAGGATCCTTTAACCATCTCAGACCCCGATCGAGTACGTCAAGGGTCTACTCCGGCATCTATTTTCATTTTCTACTGCCACTATCAACCACGTCATTCCTATTGAAGTATCTACCGCCATCGCCGTTCTATTGCACATTAATTAAACGACCCGGCTAAACTTTATACTGGCTGGATCTTCAGAGGCTAAGAGAATCAGTAAAACAAGGAGATCCTTGTTGATGAGAAGGAGGTCGAGCTGGGTCGAGGAGGTGTTATACGATCAGATCAATATGGATACACTATTACCTCTCGAACCAAACGTGCCGTTAATGATGACCTATTGTTATTCAATTATTTACACACAGAGAACAGATGCGTATTAATCATATAGTAATGCGTGCACGGATGCGACAATACTTTCTACATCATCGCATGAATGCCCACCGCTAATATAATCTCAAATCATCGTGCTCAATCTCTTCAGTTCACTGACACTTCACCACTGCACACGCGCCTCATGCATTAACGCCAATTATATACCTTTGGCAAACCGATCAACTGGAGAAATCACCCTTTGCCTTTACGTTCGCAATCGCACGTGTTCGCTCTCCTCTTGTACTCCAGCCTGCTCTACTCCGACGTCCGAGCGACCACTGACAGCTGCCATTGCTTTACAGTACGTCTACGAATAGAAGAGAATCGCGCAATGAGAAAAAGAGAATGAAAACGTGCCAGCGAGCGAGAGAGAGAGAGAGAGAGAGAGAGAGAGAGAAAGCTAGCAGCGAGGAGGTCAAAGGAAGGAGTACGATGGCGGTAGGGAGTCACTATCGACCCATGTGTCTACATACCACGTTCCGTGAATTTCATATGATTTTACCTTTTTCCAAGAAATTTTTATCCATCCACTCGTCTCTCCCACGTTACGTTTTTCGACTTTTCCTCTGCGCCCCAGACAGCACCTACAGGGTATGGCATCAGTTAGAAAATCTAAATCAAGATTATATATACTTAATTTAGTATCGAAAACCGTGTTGCTTGGACAGGTTGAAAAGATCCCGCCTAAACTCACGGATTCCAATCAACAAAAATAATTTTTTAAATGAATCATAATATTCTACAATACGCTGCTTGTTCCATTCTTTCGATGGGAAGCTACGCCACAGAAATTTGTGGTGCACCGCTTCCCTCGTATTTATAAAACTTGACAAACATATTATCAACAATATGAAACGAGACTGCACATTCTTCGTTGCGTGTTATTTGTCTGCTTGATGTTTTTCAGCACAGCGAGAATCGCATCGCGTGTTTCATAAGGGTGGAACCGAGTCGCCTCATGTCACGTTATGACTACATTATAATATTACATTACAGTGGGTTACTTCACGTGAGATTATTTTAAGTTTTCCAAAGCGAATTTTAGTGAATGTTACAAACAGACGTAATAACAATGAATTTTATTAGGCAATGTACAAAATATCTTTAGCATACACGGTATGCATTAAAACGGATATATAACTATACATATATGTATCTATACAGAAACGTCCTGTGGTCTTTTCAAGACATACGACAAATTAATGGCCGCCAGAAAGAAAATTAAAAACATCTGATTGGATCTTACACAACTATATGTTTCTACAATTCGATTTTGCTAACTGCTGTTGCGTCTATCAGTCTGTCTGCCTACGCTTTGACATTTTGTTTTGAATTGCACGGAGTTGGCTCAAATTAATGGGGAGAAAAGGTCGAAATGTGTAACCGAATATGAAGGAAGAGGGATGTCTGAGAAAGGAACACTGAGATTACTGTAGTAAGGTAGCTATGTTAGGAGGAAACTCAAAAGAAAGAAAAAGGATAATTTAGGTGAAATAAAAGTCTAAAGCTCGTCAGATACTTTGAGAAATGTGAAACGCGCTGCACGATCACAGGGCTTATAAAAGCTGAACCGTGCGCTTCCGGTTGTTGGGCCTCTTACTTGACATGGCAAAAGAAAAAGAAAAGAAAAAATCGTTGATACTGAAAGAGAAAGAATATACATATGAAGATCGTTTGACTAGAATTTTTTTGAAGACAAAGGAAAATCGGAAAACTTAATGCCGTTTCCTTGGGAAACGAGTGATTAACTTAACTTTAATCGACGAGATCGGTAAATAATAAAATATCTTATTATACTACTGGACGTTCCACTAATATTTTTTAATTTTTTATTAGAGAATCATGATAAAAACTAAGCACTTCTGTTGGTAATTATATCCTATTGTACATTGATCGTATCTTTCATTTTAATTCCCCCCATACATTTCATAAAAATTTCAAACGAATAGCTCACGAAGACACCTTTAAAGTAATCAACAAAGAAATGCTTATTAATCCTTGACTAATTAAAACCGTTAATCGTGGTTTAAGCTACCGAAATATTGTCTTGCTATTCTCATTTCTTTGACAAAATTGAAGAAAATAAAATCTCAAAGATAATGGACACATCACTATTTATAACTTAACGCTACAGCGAATTCTATCTAATAAATCCGCAAGATGATCGTGTTTACCTTTTTTTTTTTTTGAAAAAAAAAAGAAAAAATGAACGAAACAAAGGAACATCCTGTTTCCGCATGTCTCTTTGTATACAATGAGAAAGGCGCACGCGCGCGGAAATTAATGCAATGTACAAGGAAACGTAAAAGGTTTTAAAAAATCACTTTTGTAAAGTATTTCGACAATTTCACCTGCTTGTTCTAATAATTCTATTCACTGTGTAACAATTAGGCAAAGCGTTATCGAAGATCAGGGCAAATGCACGAAGTGAAGAATGTGAACACTGTATTTTATTAATACATTTGCAATTTCACGATGATAGCTAAGTAGATAGGTATAAGGAGGTAGGTCGGTAGGTAAGTGGATAGGTAGGAAAATAAGTGGGTAGGTGAATAGGCATGTAAGGTAAGTGGACAGACAGGTATGCAGACTGACAGAAGCGCACGACGTGAAAACTTTAGAGAAAAAATTGTAACACGCCGATCCTTTTTTTTTTTTTTATATAGAAACCAAAGCTTGTCGATCGAACAACATTTTTCTTTCTTTTTTATAAATCGGATAATTCTTCCTTCCGCGAGTAGTAAACTTCCTCTATGGCGACGGCGTTGACGATGGCGGTCAGGGCGGAGTTGTGTTATTATTACTAATAATAATACACAGCTCTTCACTTTTATATGTCACTCATATAAAGTGAATTTCATTTTTCATACTGCTGCTGAGAATGTTTCTTTAAAATATATTCAAATGACTACTAGACGCCGCTAATAATTATAACTAAGTTTAATCAGATTCTGGGATCGACTGTCACTCGTCATACAATGTTACTGATGATCCCGTTACACATTCATATTTCTTCTTTTCTTTTCTTCTCTAGTCTCATCTTATCTCTCTTTCATATTCAGTCTGATACGCAGCAACAGAGTCACATAACACACTCATACTTGTACAATCACGCATTCGCTCTGACTTACATATGTATACACAAGCATATGTACATAAAGGTGCATGTACGTATGTAGAAGTCGATTTTCTCTTTTAAATAAGAGAAATAAAAGGGAAGGAAAAAGTAAAGAGAAAAGCCGGTTGAACCACGCGGCAACAAGTTCCTGGGGGACTACAAAAGAAGAGCCTCCGTGTGACTTCAAGGATGTACGATTACGCGGTCCAGGATAAATCCCAGTGTCTACACAAGGAGTATCACTAAGAGAAAAAGGTCCAATTTTTTTAGTGGCAGCATTGACAGAACTCGCCTCGAAGAGAAGTTCACCAGGTGCTACCACGACCTCGTGCCCTGAAGCCGCCACCGCCGCCGCCACTGCCTCTGAATTGTCCGCCTCTTTTAAGACCCCTTGGCAAGAAGTTGCCCACGGGGGGACCTCGGGTAAGGCCGGTTCTGTCCATGAGCCACGGTGCACCACGTGCTGCCCCACGAAAGCCTGCTCTACCACGAGGTGGTCCACCTCGCCAGGGAGCAAATCCAGTGGAACTGACTGCCGGCGGTTGTCCTGATGCACCACGTCCTCGAAAGTTTCCTCCTGGGGATGAATTCGTGGTTTCATAATCGAGGAGTCCTCCGCTGGAATGAATTTCGGACACTGGGGCAGCTTGAGCCGGGGAAAGTGTTGGTGGAAGATTAGATGGAAGCGAAGAGAGAGCGCCACCTGTTAAAGAAGGCCCATTTGGCAATAAAGTCCTTTTTGTCTTCTTCGCCGCTGGTGAACCTTCTGGTTCCTGTTGACTATGCAAATCCGATTCGAAATTACCATTCGCCGATTGCCTCTTTTGTTCGTTTCCCGTCGCGACCGACTTACTCGAGCAATTCATTATCGCCTCGAGCTGCTCTGACAGCTGGTGCTTGGATCCCGAGAGTTCGGTGTCCTCGGCATGAGAAATGTCTATGCCTGTTGACTCTTCAATATTATCCTGTTCGTTTTGTTCAACATTTGCCACTTCGTTATCTACAACATCCTGTACTGCGCCCGCTGCTGGCTCTGTCGTCACCGTCGGCACCTCTTCCGAAGATTTGCCTTCTAACATCTCTTCGTGAATTTTATCGGTACTCTCTAGTAGAGTATCTACGTCATTTATTGTCGTCTCTTTTGCGTTTTCATCTCTCACTGACTCCTCTGTCTCCAGTCTTCTTTCTTTCATTGGCTCGATATCAGATTCCTCTTGCCTAATATCCTTCAGATCTGATCTTATTTCTGGATCTGATTGCTGGTCTGCTTTTGGAACATCCTGATCCTGATCTGCCGTGTGTGAAAATTCGACGACATTCTCGATATCCTCGAAGAAACAGGGAGACTTTAAGCTGTCATGGTGATCCGCCGTGTTTCCTGTAGGTTGTTGAGGCATTACCACTACAGGAACCTGCTGATTTGATCCACTACGTATGTGATCGGAGTTCTCTGCTCGAGTACTGGGAGGTGGAACCTGCTGATCCGTTGATTTTCCCATTGAAGGAAAACCAAAGTTCGTTCGCTGATGAGAAGAGTCATAGGAATAGGTATTTCCTTGTTGATGTTGATGTTGTTGGTGATGCTGTTGTATTCTACGATCGAGACCAAAACCCATGGGACCACTGTGATTCTCTCGTACGAATCCAGCGTGTTTTGAATAGTCATCTTGACTGATGAGCTCGCGCAAGTTATTCGGCGTGTTGGATAAACGAGGTTCCATATCCGGCATTCCAATTGGCATCCCCTCCTCATCCAAAATAACGACAGTGTCTGGGGGTTTCAGTAGTAGAGGACGATTATTCGGAAGAATCTCCGGCGAAGAACTTTGCTGCTGATCTTGAGATGCTCTAGAGCGTCGATTCAGTGGCGTGTTACACTGTTGCTGCTGAAGCATATTATGATCTTCCGAAAATCTATCACGTCGATTTCTAAGATATCCTCGAGCACGACTTGAAATACCACCACCTCTTTCCATTCTTGGAAACATAGGGGAATCACGATGATGAGGGTGATGATGATGATGTTGCAGCTGCTGATGTTGATGCTGTTGAACGTGATGCATATGTAGATGATGGTCCATCTGTTGATGCTGTGACTGTGGTTGTTGCAGTGATGGCAAAGGAGGCGGTGGTGGTAATGGAGGTGAAGGTGGTGGTGGTGGTGGTGGTGCACCGGCTCCGCTTCCTGGAGCCGATTGTTGCTGTTGGAGATACCGTCGACGAGAATCCCCATGAAACTCCTGACTTGATCGTCTCGCATGTTGCATCTCGCGAAAGTCATAGTCATTCTGCTCCTGGCGAAAGTTCGGTTGACCTTGACGGAAGTCCTGGAGACCACGATGAAACTCTTGCGGGCTGGATGAAAAATTGGGCCCTTGTTGATGGTGATGAAAGTTTCCTGGATTCACTCGATTATGCGGATTGTTTGAACGAAAGTCCGATGGGTGACTCTGGTGAAATTCTGGCGGGTTTTGATGATTCTGATGAAAGTTGGGAAGCTGTTCCTGATGAATTCCATGTACGTCTCTGGGCTGATTATGCACAACACGCATATCCATGTCCAGATGATGGTCCGATTGCGGCATTGACAAGATCCGTACGTCACGATCCTGTCTTGCGGGTTCCTGAGATCTGACGTCCACAAGAACTCGTGCCTTCTGTTTGCTGTCTGTCGTTTCATCATCAGACATTTCCATGTCGACGCTCTCGACGATATCACCGGGTTGCATTTGTTGACTAAATAAGAAAACAATATTAAATAGCCCTTCCTACGCTGCCATGGACTTAATAAAAAAAAAACCTTTAAATTGAACTTACCGATAATCTTGATCAGTATTCGACCACAAGCTATTTCCTGTCGTTATAACCGTCGGGGATGTCTCGTGAGAATGTCCATGATTCGCTGGACTACCAGTTAGACTGATAAGATTTCGATGATCAACATCGGCAACCTTCATCAATCGGTGTGATAGTTGGTTCTCCATAGCCAAGGGCACAGGAATGACCCTGCATAAGATAAGAAAATTTCAAATGTTGTACTTACAACTTATTATCAAATTGATTGTCAGCTTTGATCCAACCTATGGTCGACGTCGCCACTGCTGCTAAGAAGAGGTTCCTGGGCTCGCGAGTCATCATATTCGACGACTGGTTCTGTAAATCCGGATTTTTCATAAATTGGAGGTGACTCTGGCGTCTCTGTGAGGACTTCGTTTTTCCCGCGCAAGATGCTCGACCAGGTAGAGTCACTTTCAGCTTCCCATCGTTCATTGGGTCCCTCCAGCCACTGATTACCTTTAGGTTTTTCGTCGTTGTCACTAACCCACGATCCAGCATTAACATTAATATTCACGTTGTTCTTTCCTGTAAAAACAATTAACTCATTTAAATTCTGTTAGCTAATTTATTTGAACTGTCAGAAATTTGATTTATAGTTGTAGAACTGTATGTACCTTTCTCATCCCACTTAACAGAATCCTTGATAGGTTCATTGGCGGGCATCCACGTGGGGAACTTTGGTGGTAGCTTATTGTAGCAATTCTCATCGTCGAGGAAGATTGGAGGTGGTAAAGGAGGAGGAGGTAAAGGATTAACAGCATTGGTCGAAGATTCAAATCCCATTGGTACAGTCACATTACTCTGACTGTTCTGACTGGAGTACGGCGAAGGTGTGTGCGATTCTCCAGCAACTGGATTTCTCATGGAGAGGACACCACCATGAGCAAGCTGATGATTGTTCAGATTACCAAGACCAGCCAGGTCGGCCGAAGTATTCACCGGAAGTTGACCAATGCTCGGTGAATTTCTATAATCTGGTCGTTGAGGGGACTCCGTCCGGCTTCCAGGAAGGTCCAATCCCAATCCAGGTATGCCGCTAACATTGGCAATCCTACTATCACTAGACGGAAGGACTGTCCTGAGGAAACTAGATATGTTGAAGTTTTCCTCATTTCCGCTTGAGTTGATGCTCAACTTCTCCGTCTTGGACGGACGCATATTAATCACCTCGATTGGCTTAGCCTAAAAATTTCATTAAAGGATACCATATATTATACCTATTTTAAACGTTTCTATGACTAAACAAATATGTTACAGTTCACAATAATTCATTACAATACACTCCGTAAGGGATGAACTTACTTAACTCAGGTAATTTTAAAAATATTATAATAACTGTTACTACATTTCAGTACTACCTCCAACGAGTCATTGTATTGGCTCGCTCTTGTTGGTGTTGATGATCTATCACTGAAGAGGTTCCTCTGTAAAAAATTAATTAATCGCAATTACAGTTCCTTATATATCTCTTTTGATTCTAGATTATCCTTTTATTCTGTTACCATATCGAAGTCCATGTTGCCTCCTATAAATGAGGCAAAATTGTTGGTAAAATCCCCGGAGACGTTCCCTTGATTGATATCCGGAGCTGGTACCGGCATAGGTTCATAATCTTGCCGATAAGAGCCGTACATTGAAGGTGGAGCTACATCGAGAATAGCAGATATATTAGCTTGATTCTCATCTCCTGGAAGATCGATGTCGCTGTCTGGACTGGGAGATGGTGCGTTCACATCCGGCGATGGAATTGGAGAAACCAGCGTAGGTAAAAGCTCGTCAAGTTTCTTTTTTAAATTCTTTACACGGCTACCAAAGTTTCGATAAGCCTGTAATGTAAAGAAGTAACTTTAATACAAAACTTATAATCATATCATAGAATCCACTTCCCGATTTTCTTTTATTAATCGGCTCTCTTTTAATTTCATTACTCGTAGAGTCACTTACATTTGTCACTATCTTGACCTCGCCACGTTGTGTCTCATAAAATTGATCCGCTTGCTCTAACAAGTCCAAAACCTGAGTTCTCTCTCGGATTTCAGCCTCAAGAGCCCGCACATAGTTCTCAACATTCTTGACAGCGACGTCAACTTCTTTCTCAGCGTCTTCAACATGCCGTCGATCTTTTAAAGATGCACAAAGCTCTTCTGCATTGTCTATATCTATATTGCTTTGTCGTAAATCACGTAATCTAGCATCAGTAGCTTGTTCCAATGTTGCACAGGATCTCATAGTTGAGATCAACAATGCAGCCTGAAACTCTTCGGTTGAGCCAGTTTGTTGGGCATCAAGTTTCTTCTTTGGGGCAGCAGATATTAAGCCAGACAAATCGGTGAGAAATTCCTCATCATACACCTGTCTCTGGTCCCAGATCTTGAAGATCCGTAAAATACGATGTTTGACCTTCTCATCGCGGACCATCGTGGTTGCTCTTTGTAGAGTGGTACCCCACGACTCAACAAACTCAAAGTTCTTTCGTTTTGAATATTGAATGACATCATTGGCCAAATAGAAGAGGGTTAGTCGATGTTCAACTTTAACTAAAATAAAGAGAGGAGCATATGAATGAAGAAACCTGTCAAGAATCTTATACAGAATTCAAACAGCAACTCACCCTTCTTCAAAACTTGTAACCAAGTGGCAACAATCTTCTTGTGATGCTGTCGTCTCTCAAGACACCATGCTGATAATCCTTGTATAGATTCTTGCGAGTCTTTGAGTGAAAGAAGTCTTCGCTCAAATAGCTCAACATCAAAATCACCTGTAGCCATGGTTCCAGGATACCAGTTACGTACACCAACACGCACACGCACAGGCGCGCGCGCGCGCACATGCACGCACACACGTAACTTGTACAAACAGAGGCACGCACGCACTCAGAATTATAGCTAGTGCAGGAATTCCATAATACAGAAAGTCGACAGCTTAGCCCACCGACAGGCAGATATCAATGTGTTAATAGTAGCCCTCATATTATGTGCAGCTAACCCTCAACACCGAATAACCTAACTGATTAGAACCTACTAAGTTGACTGTCAGTTTTTGCTTCTATGTATCTTTTCCACCAACTGTGATCTTTATACAGTACTGGATCTGGAGTCTTGATCTAGATATGAACGCAGAGGACCGGACACGAGGAACAGTTACTTTAGAGGTAGCCAAGTACTGGTTACGTAGTGAAAATTGTTACTGCGGAGTTCCAATTGAATTGCAAGTGCATGTGAGATCGACTCACTGGTCCTGAAAACCAGGAGATGCACCTGGGAAAACTGAAAAACCTTCCGGGAATGTATCCGGGCCGCTTGTGATACTCGCCGATGTATTCTTCTTTGAACGAAAATTCAGTCTTTCGGGTTGAGTCGCTGCTTATGCACAATGGTAACAGAAACACACTTTGTAATAGTAACACTAGCAATGGTTGATTCGATTTTCAATTTTCGCGTTATTACATTTGAAAAACTCAAGTCGTCTCTGATTGTGAGGCCGATCGCGAAAACAAGATACCGCCATCTTTCTTGGAGCAAAACACGAGCACGCAATGGCCGGCGAACGGCACTGAGGCGCCGAAGCCAGCCGAAGCGCTACCTGAAACTCTAGCCCATTCTGACTTGTTACCTCAGATACTACCAACAGGGGTGCGTTCAAAAAGCTTACTTCGGATAATTTTGGCACGCTGCATCTTTCTTTAACAGTGTTACTACGAGAAAGATAGAACGTTACCAGATTACACTTTATTGAAGTTTCTGAGCGTACTGCAGGAGTTGCATGTTATACACTGTTTAACCAGTTTTGCCGATCATTAGCGATAATCTAAAGTCCAATAAAAATCCGTAACATAATTGATACTTTTCTATATTAGTAAAACGCGCAGTTCTACGATTAATAATACTTAGGTTTATGGTCAATGAAGGACGTTCTAGCCTAGTAGATTCATACTCGGTTTCTCTTGGGCAATTCTCTTTATTTATGGATCCAATACTTCACTTTAATAAGACTTGATCTATGAGGTAAGTTTATTATTAAGATATTCCATCAGTCTTATTCTAGTTCATTTTTGAACCACTGCTATGATCTATTTTTCATCTTAGAGAAGAACTCCATCATCTGAACAAAGAAGTCTTCTTCCTTGAAAGCCACTCGCAGATACTGAACAATTTGAAACATTTAAATGAGTACGATAATAGAGTATTAATAGCATAATGGAGAATGAATTAATTGATACTCTTCAATTTCACTCTGGAAATGATATGGCAACTTCTATGGTTTCAAAAGAACCAAACAGTTCACCAAATGATTCGGATGTTGAGGATGATAATTATTATGAAGACATTGATTTTGATCAGGACTCTGATATTGAGAAACAGGTTCATCCACCACCTCTTCTTACTCCGTCGCAGCTTTGTGCTTTAGCAAACCCAGTACTGCCAGAAAGTCAAGCACTACCATCTGTTTCCAATGATTCTGATACTGTTGAAATGCTTGAAGAGAACAATAATGATCCTAACAATAATCTTGATGCAGTTCAGATGCTTGGACAAAATCAGAATTTATCTATAAAGTTAGATATACTCTCCATAGAGGAATCTCATTCAAGAACAGAATCTGCTAGTTTGGATTCACCGAAGCCAGGTTGCAGTAAGGATTCTTATTACGAAGAGTCAAGATCTCAAAGCCAATGTCATAGTCTTTCTCAGACTCCTATTCCCAGTTGTTCCTTCACTTCTTCCCATTCTTCTTCCACATCAGTATCAAGCTGCAGAATTATTTCTTCGTGTTCAACAACATTTCCTACATCATCACTGTCAAATGGACACACATCACTGGATAACAATTGCATGCAGCCTAATCAAAATTTCTCACATGAAGTACATTTACCTGTCCATCGCTTAACAGAATCTAAGGATTGTTACAATGACACTGATGAAGATGAAGACAATGATGAGATCCAGAACAATAAAGTTGAGGTCAAATCGAATCCCACCTTACCTGTAAAACGGAGATATCGTGATGATGTGTGTACAACAAAGCCAAAAAAATTAAGCTTAATAAGTAGAGAAAAATCGCACGAAAGTCTAGTTGGTGGGTAAGAAAACTCTGTACCCTGAGACATTATAACACGCACCATTAATAAAAATTTTAAATATCCTTTGGATTTTCAAGAGTTTCTTGAAAATCAGGTGTGTGTAAACTCGTTATTATGGGCAGCATGAGACTATATATGTACATGTATTTGGACTTCTAATCCCAAATTGCTGTTATTTAGTTCTATGATTGTCCAAGTCATTCAACCTTTGATACTTTATGTGAGATATTTCACAGAGCAGGGATAATTACCGCTACAGTCACAGTTATGGCTGCTTTCTGTTTGTTTGAAAGATTGACAAATATTGTAGAGACGTTATAAGTTTGAAGAGAAGACAGTACTGTTAAAACATAAGGAGTCGGCAAGGAAAAGGGACTCACGCAAGATAGTTCAAGATAATCTACTCCAGAGCAAGACCTCTAAAACCAGTTAAAAAGTTCTTTTACATAAAGAAGATGAACTTAAAAGTGGTACGTCATCTATTTACTGTGAATAAAACTGTAAAAAGAAATTCTAAAATGTCTTCATCAATTTCCCAGCTGTGTCGGATGATTATGTTGGTCTTCTTAGTCCTGACGTGTCTCACTTGGAGTGTGAAAAGTCAAGGGCAATTACGGAGAGGTGAAAGACCCAAGAAAATCTCAAAACCACATCGTACTCCAGGGCACTTTTCTGGCGTACGCATTTTCTTCAACCAGTAAAAAAAAAATTAGTGGTACGTGTTTAATAATTAAATAGCCATGTATCTTAGAAAATCAATGAAGTCTTTCGCTTGCTATGATATTACCCATCCTGAGGTCGTATTTGTTTAGCAAATTAGGAATAATTTTTGCATCATCTGACAAAGTATTAATAGTTGTCGACGTTCCGGATGTTTCCTTAGTCTCCCAGAAGATACCCACGCCATAAACTGCGTTCCTTCTTTTACAAAGATGAAGTATTCCATCATTGTAAGTTCCTTCCGAATTTGTATTGCTTGTAATATTCAATTTTGTATTTCATTTTTCCCCATGGCCTATTTTATTACTTAAAATCAATGCTATGTACTGTGCATAAGCAAATTTGATCCTTCAGCACTCCCATTGCGGTCTTAAAAGATCCCAGATTTTTCATTTTTTGCACTACTACTAGAACAACCTTTGTGATATTATTTATTTATTAATTGGCCATGAATTTAAGCAATAAACCAAATTAATTCTCTTAGCCATATGTATAAACAAATATAGTTCGTAGTGCAAAATAACATATTTGCATTGATCATTAATATATTGCATTACCAAAATCGGGTCTTTACGGCTCCCATGCAAGTAGCAGTGTTATGAAAACTGATGCGACTACTGAAGGATTAATTATTATAATTCTTTTCATCTTCACTAGAATTATCGTTTATATCGAAATTCTAAAATTTAAATAGGACATTCTTCTGTTTTCCAGGTTTCATTTTGCGTGATATTTGCTTCGATGTTGCCGCAAAGTGTCTTATGCCAATTTTACGGAGGACTTGGGATAGGTCTAATTAGATTGGGTATATTCGGGCCACCGCATCTTCCTCCTCCTCCACCACCACCACCACCACCACCTCCACTACCACCACTATACTACGGTGGTTACAGACCGATTTACGTGAGAGTGGGATACCATCCATATATTTAGATTGAACTAATTTCCTGGAACTAGAGAGAAATGTATATATCGTCCTGGAGTACATCAATAAATGCTTGAAAAACAACTCAGGAATATTAGTGACTAATGTTTAATCAAAAACCCGTTAAGTATTTATGATACGTAGATGCGAAAGACCAAGGTAAATGTCTAGAAATCATATTGTTAGTCAAATAAATTATCAGGGACTGCTGTTCCTCCTTGCTACTTATAATAAAAGCGTCTCCTCTATGATTTGTCTTAGTTAAAGATTTGACGTTGCACGAACGTCAACTGTGCCTCACCTTGTTTTTTAAATATAATATTTTATAAAGGCAATAAATATGAGTCTGCATTGGACTGTTTACGTGAGTTGAGATATTATTATTAATTTATTTTATGTGATATAAATTTGTTCGTAAAGTTTTTAATATAATTTATAGTTCCTTCTCTGGTTCATCCTGATACCTCATCTAGTTCTTTGCGGACATGGCGGTGGACATTTTGGAGGTGGCCTTGGACATTTTGGTGGTGGTGGACGTTTTGGTGGCGGTGGACGTCCCTTCATAGGCGGTGTAAGACCCTTCATAGGCGGAGTAAGACCCTTCATAGGCGGTGGAGGACCCTTCTTAGGCTTTGGGATATACCGCGCGAGTTATTGCAATCCTTTCTATTATTACAGACCCTACTATTGTAGTTACTATTACTGAATGTTCTTTATCACCTGTCATGGAACTTTAAATATTGCTAAGTGATTAGTCAGTAATACTGTCAGTTGTTAGTGATACCAAATAATTGATATAAGATTTTATATGTGTAAATATAGTTCAGTCAACATGTACAGACACTGAATCCTTCAAAAGATTGCATGGAGTTCCTGAGTTATGTACTAAAATGTTTGACTACAATAAATTCTGATAAAAGAACAAATAGAGAGTATTCCTTTATCATACAAAAACCACATCAATTAATTTAATTAGTTATTGATTCACCTATCAGCAGGCAATCGATTAAAAAGTTGTGTCACTGCTTAAATCTTAATGTTTTTAATGCTTTTAGAGCATCATAAGCAATAGGCACATTGTATTAGAATTACCTAATTCAAAAATTCTATATGTACTATTTATTCGAGGAATTCAGTTATGGTTGTAAAAGTAATCCATCTATCCAGAAGGTGCTGCTTCCTTCAGTACGTAATATAATATATTTGTCAATCTTTAATAAAATACTTGCAAAAAATTATATGTCTCATTATCGAGTAATTATTTTTCTGTTTCGTGTAACAAGTAAGAAATGGAAGATCGTGAAAGTATGGAGCAATGCAAGAAATGGAGGACACACTTGAGATTAACAATCAAAGCTTAATCGTGTAATGACTTTTTATTAATTGAAAAATCAAGGAAACGAGAATACAGACGTAGGCAGCGAAAAGGTTGTGCGATGAACGTTCCGCGTCCCATTGACCCCAACGAGCATTCTTCTTACAATACATTTGAGTATAGCATTCCACTATATTACATCGCATCACGTTTGAGTATGCATTTCTCAATAAATATTACGCTTAAAGGTAAAGGCATTGCGTCAGTTCAATCCGTTGGCATCGACGGGACGGTCGCTGTCATTTCCTGTCGATATTAGGTGTCCCTTGTCCCTCTCAGCTTTCTGTCAGCCACTCTTCGCTCTCAGCGCATGTGAGAAAAACCATAATGCCAAATGAAACGGCTTACACGACTTACGAATACAATTATTATAATGTAAATAGAAATAGCTGGCACATATACAAGGCATCCCAAACATTACGTTCTGGTGTAATCGCAAAGAGTCGTCTCTTAATATAATCCTCCATATTATCTTCGACTTTCTTTCAACACGGTATTAATTATAAATTTCTCATAGTTCGTATTTTCTGGTTAAACGTGTACTAGCCCTGTTTACGTTTATTTCTTTTCCTATACTTTCGCCTATAATCTTTTCATTTGTTCCTTTGCGCTGTTTTAACATTAGCCGCACCATTCTCTTGTCATCCTTTTCTCTTATCGCATCAATATTATCTTTATCAAAAAATTCCTTTCTTAATATAAACCGACTGGCGGGCAACCACGCATTGACTTATCACCTTTCGCTAAAGTCCACTTTTTCCCATTAACATCTCACATTACAATCTTAAGCACCATTTAAGTTGGCTCCGCATGAGCCGTGAATCTTATTATAATTCTTTTTTTTTTGTTCAATGGTATCCCTTCTTTTTTTATAGTTCCCCGTCAAAATACTTCTCTCGCCCTGAACGTAGCGCGGCCGATTATAGCAACGAAGGACTCTTCGCACATGTTCTCCGACTTTAAAGTAGGATGATCAAAGTAACTGTTTGTTGTCGCGTTTAGGATTTCATTCCGGCGTCTCGCGCATACTTGCAAAACAAAATTAGTATCAATTAAGATAGGAACAAACACCATGAATAGACACAGAGAAATTAGAGAAGAAAATGACACAACAGCATGCTATAGAACGAATCAATAAGAATAAGAAAAATTGTACAACAGCGTAAAGGCTTGATGATCGATAGTAAAGAATAAAGAGAGAGCTTGAAGTAGGACTAGAAAATTATTATTAATATTGAGTCAAGGAATGAACCACCCTAAATACATATTAAACTAAACAAAAGTATTGAATCTAATTGTTATACAATAACATCACTCAAGAGATTTCATTGTTGAAAAACTAGAAAAAAAACAATAGAATGATTAGCAAAAATAAAATGAGGTATAGCAATAATTTGTAACATAATAACATAAATAAAAGCGCGATTAAGCCTGATACGTAAGAAAATAATTTTTCATATTTTTTTTGTTATTCTTTCTCTTCATTTTCTCATGTTTTTGAAGGATAGAAGGAGCGCGCGTAGTCTCCTACGTGTATCTCTAGTCTCTAGTCTCGTGTCGCCGCAAAGACCTGGCCAGTAACTCTAAGATAATCCATAATGCTCATCATCATCAGGAGCTATATTGTGTCTTTGTAAGTATAGTATACGAATTTCAGCTAACAATAAGCTAACGCCTAAACATCTAGGAATCGCTTCAATTAATAACTTCCTTTTCGATAACTTCATCGTTTAGTGGATGGATGCATATGACACTTGTTGTATTAACTGTTTGGAGTACGAAGTTATAAGAGAGAGTATTCCATAATATGTCCTTCATTCATCCTTATGCTCAGAATAGTCTTCGTTAAATAACATCGTCAACGTTGAAGTGCAGTTTGCATTTAACGTCATTATTAGCTATTATTGTTACTTTGTATCTCTTCGTACTATCTTAAGCTACACATATATACTTTTCATCTTTTTTTTTTTTTTAATATCTTGGTTTGACGTATTGCCACCGATTTACATCGCTTGTTGAGAATTTGTTTCTATCCGTCGCATTTGCTTGTTTGTCAAGTATTTATACGCCTGACTCACAAGGAAAACTCTCAACAACATATTCCGTAGTATTCTACATATGTCTAGGCTCTCTAATCCACCAGTGGAGAAGGATAAATAGAGAGAGAAACAGAAAGATAGAGAGAGAGAGAATGTAGTAGTACAGTGAGAAGAAGAGAGTGGAAATATAGTTGGTGGGAGTTTTCCTTGATTCTCTTGAGAAAAAAAAAACCTTCATAGCAATTGGCGAGACTTCCAGCTCATCATCAGAGTTTTATAATCGCGATCACTAATGGTATAGTTATGTGGTATTATGTATGTCTAGCTGCGGAGCATCGACAGCGGCGTAATCAGAATATCAGCATAATGACCTGTTGACTCTGAATCGCTTACTAATAGTGGTGTTGTGTTATAATAATATTACAGGTATAATATTTAATAAATAGGTTTTACGCCGAACATATTCAATTCTCAATAGTAATTGTGATAATAATAATAATAATAATTATATAATAATAATTTAATTCAATATATTATTACCGAATGATCGCGTAATTTTTATAAGCTAGACGTTTAGCTTTACCTTGAGGCTAGCTGGTGTTCCTGTCCGAAGTGTCTTTTTTCGTGTCGCTTCCCAACGCTGAGGAAATACTCGTAGAGCATGGCGAAGGGTCCTGGTGAGATTTCCTTATCGCGTCCATTATCCTGTCTTCTTTATCATCCTTGCCGATCTGAGTTTTAGATCTGCCAATCACGCCCATTCCTCCACTGCCACTACCGCCATCACAGTTATCTGAGTTACTTCTGGTTTCCATTAGACTGTAAGTGCCTTCCTGCGTGGAATCTGATGATTCTTCTGCTTTACTTATTATATCCTCTTTCATCAAGACTTGCTTGAATGTTGACAGTGTTTTACGTAGCGTGATGCAAAACCCTCGAGATGCAGGTATCAAAGGGAATTCCGGCAAAATTTTCTTATCTGTGAATAAGAATTGATTAACACGATAACATTGGAATTGTTTAAAAGTTATATTCAAATCAAAAAGTTTTATTTCAGGTATAAATTAGAAAAGCTTATAAGGTAGATGTTATATGTACGAACCATAGTTAGCTATTTCTTTGAAGGTTGTTGGTGTTACTGGTGAAAGCGGATGTTGATTATTATGTTGCTCCGATATCTCCATCCAGAGATCAAGCCTTTGAAGAAGCTTTTCTGCATGCCTTTTGAAATGAGCTGTGATAATGTCGTTAAAGACAGACGATGGATGCTGAAGAAGCTTCGTCTGAGCTTGCACCAGTTTCAAAACAACCATTTCATTATACATTCGTGAATTTTCACGACCTTGCTGTGAACCCTTCTGCTTCTCGTAACCAGCTTCGTTGAAATAAGGCTCGGAGACAAGAATGAGACCTTGAATTGACACAATTACCTGAAGAAGAGTCGAGGAACTGGTCCAGACCTCGGTTCCACGACCTGCCCAGGTACCTAACAGGCTCACGCAGACCTTTCCATCTTCGTAGAGATTAGGGTTGAGCCTATCACTACAGTAGGAGATGTAATGACATAATGGCGGCGCTGCAGGATAGTCTGCAGAAAGTTGGAAGTCGAAAAGAAAAAGACCATCTTCATAGGGTGTTTTTTCAGGACCACGAAACATCACCGAGTACAAATCTATCCTGTCTTCGAAACCCTTTACCCAGATTCCTGGGGGAAGTGAGCTTCTAAGCAGTTTTAGCTCCTTCGAGACCGTCCTGAAGAAATTCGAAGGATCGGTTGGTTGAAACATTGTTAGCTTGAATTTATGGCTATCCGGCGCAATCTCGTCTATAGAAAATCCTTCACCCTCGGTATAAACGGGTGGTGGGATTTCTACGAATGATTCGGAAGATTCTGGTGATTCTGTCGGAAGTTCCACTGGTTTTTCTTCTTCCTTCTTCTGTTTCTTCTGAGGAGATGTGTTTTTTGCAGCATCTGAGAGCGACATCCTCGAAAGGCCAAATCTCTTAGAGACTTCAGCATGAGCCAGAACCAGCTGAGCTTTTATCAAAGTACAAAGCTTGACACACACGTGTGAACTAGCCACGTGAGAAGATGAAATATGTTCCTGAAACGTTGCAGTCTTTTCAATTTTACTAGCCTCCTCCTTCTCTAGTTTCGCTGTTTCCAGACCCGGAGAACGATCTGCCAAATTATTGACATCTTCACTAAGCAGGAATTCACCGCTAGATTCGCTTGAACCTGATTCCTTCTTTGAGTTTTCAGCTGAAAAAAGTCCGGAATCCTCAGGATTTTGATTGATTTTAATAAAAAGTCGATTGATTTCTTCCTCTTTTCCCTTATTCACTCGATCCTTAGAGTTTGTTTTTTTAGCATTTCCAGCTGCTTCCACTGTATCGGTAATCTTCGAGGCAATCGTTTCCAGGGCGTTATGTGCATTTTGAATGCTGTTAGTATTCTCAATATTGTCCTGCTCAGCATCAATCTCAGCTCCTCCGGATTGATGAGTAAACAACCTGGTAACTTGATCAGCCATCCTCTGAGCCACGTTAGCTCTGCCGCGTTCTCGCACACGCTCCAGTAAGCCTTGGAAGTGGCTTTCATGGAAGAATGAAGTTCCCATCAATTTATCCATATATCTGCAATCCTTGTAAACTTCCAGGAGTTTTCTCATGACCTCCGTGGTTTGTAAAGATGGATTTTGCGTGAAAATCTCTTCGAGCCTAGACATAGCTATTCTGGCTTTCTCAATATGAGCTGCGAGTTTTGGTTTGATATTTTCAGTCTGCTCGGTGCCGTCATTGTCGGCTATAAAGCAATCTTCAAATTCCGTTTCCCACGATCCTCCTGAGGATACGTCATCCCACAGCTCTCCCTCGTCGCTATCGTACTCACCAATTTTATAAAGATCCTGCGGCCAACACATGCTTACGTGTCCATCGACCCACCAAACCTTCACTCTACCCTCAGGGTAATTGTCTAGAACCTGACCCGCGGTGCAGCCTGCATCCTCGCCTTCGAAATTTGCTATTCGAATGACCAGGGTGCCCGGTCTGTACTGAAAGTCAGGATGGTCCTTGAGATCATAAACACTCACTTCGCGTTCCGCTAATAAAGTCGGCTGGGGACTCTGACTCGATGTGTACGTCCTAAACCATTTGACTTTGGCTGTGCGACCTTGGTGATCTACACTTTGAACTACACCATACATCCTGGACTCTTCTTTCTGATCCACGACAAAGTCTCCAGGGAAAAACTCTTGATCATCTAAATGGTGGATGGGATAAAGTTGTGTGGAAGGAATTCCCAATTCTACTGAACCATCTTGCCAAACAACGTTAGCTTTAGTACTCGTAGAGAGTGTCTCAACGACAATTTTAGTTCCTGGTATCAAGGGCACCGATGGTACCTTTTTCTTGGCCTTGCACAGTTTCTTCTTCTTGAGGACCTTTGTCATTAGTGCAGGACCCTTCTTCTTCTTACCGGTGGACGTTACACTAGAGCATCCACTAGAGACTGAAGCTGTATCACTTTGAGATCCTGTATCCTCAGAATCCCAGTCATCAGAACTTTCAGCGTTCTGATTCTGTGAAGGTGGCATCAGGCTATTATTCGTTGAATTCTGCACGTTGTCTGTGTTTATATTATTTTGGGTATTAATCTCCCGACGTTCACCCAAGATTTTCGGTTCGTTTGATTTTTCTCTATTTTTCTTATCTTCTGCAGGTTTAGTTACATTAATATTGACGCGAGTCTTCCTAGGACTGTGCTTAGGAACTTGGAAAATATCTCGTTGCTGCTTACGCCATTGCTCCCGGGTGATGACATTTTCGTTCCCTTTGATCACGTAGAAATTCCGATCTCCTACCTGTAGTGTGGACGGCTCGAAAACATTCAATAACTTAAGTTTCTTTAAGTCCTCTCCCTCCACTACGAATTTGGGTTGAGTTTGATCTGCACCAGCTCCATCCTTCGAATAGGCTCTGCATTGCCAGTGCACTCCTACCCAATCTATTTCCACTTTCTCGACAACCACCTTTGTAATTTTTTGAGGTTTTACTTTCCGCTTCGCTTTCATTTCTTTGCTGCACTGAATCCACTGTGCATCTTCAAGACAGTGCACTGGTCCCCAGAGACTTTGACCAGGGTAAAACTCGGAAGAGTGAGGAAAATCATTATCCTATGAAAGAAACACAGATTTAATGAAATTCAAGTACTGTAAACAGTAGCATAATAAAGTAACTATGCCCACATTATCTCGCTTTTCTTCAAATTGTTCCAAGGCTCTTGCATCCATTTCATTTAGCACACATCGCGAACCATCAGGGGTAGCCAGCCACAACTTGAAATGGACCATCCTAATACCTCCGACCCAGGAATCCATGCACACCGCAATGTCTGATGCAAATTCCTGTAGAGATAGAAGTCCCTGTAGCGTGCAACGAGAGACTCTTCCAGGAAGTTACTGGAGTACTACCGGCGTACCTCCAAGGGAACCAAATCTTCACTCCTGATGTTTGTAAGGACCTGCTTAGTACCGATGACTTGTAAACAGGCAGTGAGCTCAATGTCTCTGCAATAGCCCCTCTGTGTATCCTTTCCCTTGATCATACGTCTAACAACATCTCCAGGCATCAGTGTTCTATCAGCAAGATGTACCTATAGACAAAAATACGGCAATGCCGTACAATTTTTTTCGCATCTCTCCAGTTAAAATTGATATTTGAAGCAGGTGCCAGCGCTACGATCACGTCGGACATAAAAGGGCAAACTAGATGCTCAAAGTATATAACAAATACGGATAAATCCAACCGTACAAAGTACCGCTTCCAAACTTAAATAATATTACCCAGCTATTCGTGCAAAAGATCGAATTAAGTGGTCCTTACCTTTTTCGAATTGACGAGTTCCTCGACGCCGGAAGGATGCCATACCGTGCGAATCTCACCCTTCTTGCGCTTAGGGCTTTCCTCACTGTCGAAGCTCTCCTCTGAGGAATCGAGGTCGTCGTTCTCCATAACGATTCCAAACTCGACGTTACCCCGTTTGTCCACGCGATAAACCACATCTTCGTAAAAGTACTGGTGTTCAGCCGCCGCAACATTCGTAGCCATCTTTCCCACGGAATCACACAGATTCTCGTTCCGTCGACGACGGTTGACAGGACACGTTACAGCGCAAGGCTCACGGGTTGCCTACCGCGCACCAGCTGCGACGCAGCCTCGAATCTTACGATCCTAACACCAACTGACCTCAACCCCAAGCCAAATCCGACCCAAAACCTAAAAACAGGTTCACTGTTTCCACTATGAAATACAACCTAAGAAAATTCCTTGACTACCGATTGACGTTCAATCACATGCTCGATTAGCCATTTGTCTTATCGATATTTTGAACAGTTCACATTGCTCTAACTAATTTTGCATTACAGATCTGAATGAACTATAATCTTTTGGATGAAATACTTCTTATTTAAATTCTCCTCACTCTGTATCGCTATTTATCCATATTTGGACAATAATAAAAAAATCAATTAAAGCTTGTTATCACTTTTTATTATAATCTATGCGACTAACAATTAATTAGGTAACTGTTATGTCGGTTGTAGATTCGCAAATTTAAGAGTATTGTAAATTCTACTGTAGTTTGAGTTATAAGCATCAGGAAATTTAGGTACACTATTAAGTTAATGTTGAATATAAAGAGGAAACATCTGTTTTGATCAATTGCGTTTATTTGGAAAAGTCGTGTAGGAAATTGTAATGTATAAATACAGTTATATCCCTGTATGTTCATGGAGTGTGACATGTGTTGTTATGACATATGTATAGTGTTTGTGAAGAATCATCTGACCTTACCCAGTTAAACTGCAAAATGGGTACGTTGGAAACCTTGACCTAGACTCTGGAGAATCATTTGTACCTCTTCTTCGTTGCGATGATGAAACACATATGCCTCGAATTTCGTTGCCACGTTACAATTGGTATCTCTGAAATTAATTCGAGTAAATAGTCTAAAATAAAATTCTGAATTCTCTTGGAACACATGCTGCTCGCAATTACCCTGCGATGTATGCAAAATAGTCAGGAATATTTGCTGTGCGACCACATGATGAAATTTTCATATAGCTGTGCTTCATTATAACCTGAAATACAACAATTATTCGTCATTTTCATATCACCTGGAAATTTAAAAATATGAATCGTATGTAAAGTTCACCGCATCATCGGCATCTTGAGTGACTCTTACACCCATCTCGAGGCACTCAAATCTTACAGAAATTAACTTTGAGTCTCCCGATCTCAATAGATTCCATATTGCTTTTTCTATTTGTTTAACGTCGCCTTCTAGTCCTGTGGATATCGAACCGCAATAATTTACAGGGAAACCAGCATTAAGTAATGTCCTTTCTGACTTCACGTGATTCACATCGTTTTGATTATTTTTTGCCACTGAAGTTGTACTTCCAGAACATGTCAAAGATCTGTTTAAAAAATCAGTGCTGACGCGGCCACCCATAAGATTCGCTATTGGACCAAACGTTTCGTCAGAATTTTTGTAGTGATACTGAAATACAAAATTATCATGAAACTTTGTTTAATAATTATTTTAAATTAAATTAGATCATATATTCGTAAGAAGGGAAATTGAAGGGGAATTGTATACTTGAACGATATGTAGGGTTATCGGCTGGCCGGAAGTCTTCTTCATTATTTTGCGCAATTTCCCTTTAGCACTCGTCGTAATGACGTTGCCGTTGATCTCATCTAGGACGTCGCCAATTTTGATCTTTCCCTAGTAAACAATGAAAATACACGTGAAGTATAGAGGAAATTCGTTCAAAAAATATATATAATTATAATTAAGTATACATGCTGTCCTTACATCTTCAGCAGCCACGGAATTTTCTTCCAGGTTGACAATCAAAGCTTTCCCTTTAGTGAAGCTGTGAGGTTTCAAAGAAAAGGCACTACGAGTTAATCTGCATCAAGTTCAATTAATTTCCTTTAGGACCTACCATACCGAAATACCAAGATTCTTGCAAGGAACCAATTCCAAGGCTACACAGTGGGGAAGCTGCCATGATTGATCGAGGAAACTTGAATTTCTGAGATTCAACTTAAAATTTAATTTGCTTATCTGCAGAAGAACCGACAGAAAAATCTCGCCAAGGATTTCATCGCCCAGAATACTGTTCGGCTCGTAAAACTCCAGAGACAAGGACGGCGTGCGAACCTGCAGTAACATAAGGTAAAAATATGATATACCATCCCTTAAGAACACGAAGACAGCGATGATCAAAGCAACAGCTATAAAACTCACTATGAATTCCACAGGTACATGAAGGCACTTCCTTATCAAGGACATACGTATCAATTGACGAAATCGTCCAGGTGATGTTTGCAACTTTTCATTATCCCGTACGCTTTCTATAAGCGAGAAGAATCCGTAGAGAGAGAGTTTCTGTTTTTCAGCCAATTCCTCCAACCAGTACCAGGGTTCAGGTATTTTTGGAAATCCAATTGGATTTAAGCGACTTGCTACACCCTTTTGAAAACATTTTTCAAGACATATGCAGAGGAACTTCAGTTTCTCGTTGTCGTCAATAATTTCAATATTGTCTTCTGTCAGTTTGCGCGTCCAACCTGCAAAAACAATGTTTTAAAAGCAGGAAGATCTAAAAGATTTGAAATATATGTATACATTGACAATTTAAATATTCGTTAATTCCACCGACTACAGTGCCATCTCTGCAAACTTGCATGAACCATGTAGAACAACATCAGGAAGTGACGTTTATCGGTATCAAAATAATAATCCGATTATTGTTTACACCATAAATCGTAAGAATTAAATATATCGTGAAAAAAAGTTTATTAATTTAAAAAACTAAATTCGGTATAATATTAATCAATTGATAAAAACCGAGAAACCATATTCAAAAAAGCAACTACCTCCCGTTACAGAAATCAATATCCGTACGTGTACAGCGTCAACTCACATATCAAAAATGATTGTGCAAATTCACTGACACATCTTAATTAGTGTCAACCCTCGTTAAATGAGCCTAATCGGGCTCCTTTTCTTTAAACGACAAATATAATCACAATACCAACAGTTTTTAACGTCAAGGTCTAACCATCGGTGTCAATATAGACCTGTCACACTGTCATCTTCATTCAAACACCTCACCTTTTAATTCTTTGAGAAGTGGATCCGACACAGTCATGTTATATTATTTCTAAAATAAATTAGCGAAATCAAAGCTATCGTATTTGCTACGTGTCAGCCATAATGCTTTTCATATTTCTAACAAGAAGGTAATACGTAGCCCACATAACACTCCACAGCTGGCACTGCCGGTCCGGTGTCGTTTAATGAGTGGTATATATACAAAGCACACAAGCAATACGCGAATCCATGTATGTGCGTGCATCTATAGCGCCCACATAGTTACTCCAATATGACGCTATCATACATTATCACTGTGTGCAATGATAACATACTTCACAGTATGTCCCAGGAAATTCCCCATTGGCTGACAGTTGCTCGAATATAAACGTTCTTGCCAACGTACATATTCAGTATATACATGCATACCACGAATTTTAGTCTATTCTCTTCGCAGTCAATCTTTGCGACGTAGAAGACTCAGTGTTACCGCGTGCTTCGTACGGAATGCATTGTAACTGCATCGATTGTTCAATAAAATAATTACTCAAGACCTGTTCATAACTGACGTTTATTTGGTTCGTGAATCTCGGTGATATTCAATTGAGAAATACTAATGGCTGCGTTAATTCCTGACGCGAACGACGTGAGAGTGAATGCATTATTCAGTTTCTCTAAAGAATTTGGCCAGGATGCAACTGTCTGCGTTTGTGCACCAGGTCGAGTTAACCTCATTGGCGAACATACTGATTACAATGAAGGGTACGTCCTGCCAATGGTAAATCAAGATTTTGATATCTGTGCAACTTATGGTTTCTTTGTATTGTTCTGAGTTAATGAAATAACTTTCTTCTTTAACACTATACACATATATATGTTGTTTTACAATTTATATATTTTCTACATTTTTAATAGCTTTTAACGTGTACTTTTACGTAAGTAAAATATATATATGTACATCTTGTATCGAATTTACAGCTTAATTCCGTATCGCACTCTGTTATCGGATTTATGTTATCGGAAAAGTTTATTCCTCATTTATTATTCAGGGATAATATCTTGTACTTATTAATCCAGTTAACACGTTTTATTGCGGCAATATAACGTGGGAGTTACATGTAATGTAACAATGTTATTTTTTAGACATGCGGCGGTTACATAACATGGAAGTAGCAAGTAATGTTTCATTTGTAATATTCAAGTAACGTAATTGCTACATGTTATTTCGGCGTTAAAGTTATGTAACGAAACTTATGCAGTCGGTACGTAAAATGCGTGTAACAATACTATTGTAACTTTAGTGATGTTCCTGTAATGTTTATGGAGTGTAATGACCTTACGGTAATGTAATAAGAGTCTATAAAGTCTACCTAATTTGCTGATAATCCACTAAACACAGTTTATAACAATTATATCAGTGGAATGTAACAAGTTATTATATATAACAGTTACATTTACAAATGTATACGGATAACATAACATGCATCGTTAAATATTTTCAAGTTACATTAAAATATTACTTTAATGTAACATTAACATTGTATTAATCGTTTTGAAGAGCAGTAATTCTTAAAATTACAAAAGTCATGTCCGAAAGAAACCTATTGCAGACTTTCACGTTGCTTACAAAATCTATCCGCCGTTAATCCTAATTCCCACTAAAACATTCCGTTATTATTTTCCTGAATACCTCGTGCTTTCTACTTTTCAAAAGCCCTGATGCATAAAAGTCATACCTTTTCCAATCTTTCTACCCTAAACTTCCGTTACCTCCCAAACTGGGTTTCCCCATTCATGAATTGAGTTTCTCCGCTCCTTTAACCTCTACTTTCCACCTTTTCTAAAATATATAAAACGGACGTCCCTTGGCGTAAGTTACTTGGCCTGAGAATTCTACACGATGCACCTGAACGAAGATTTCAATTACTAGAAATCCATCGATATTTTCCTTCAACCCAGATAAAATATAAATTTCTTGGGAGACGACTCCTTGGGATCAGCGTTCGTAAAATCGGTGATATCTATCTAATTGTAAGTAACTGCTCCATTTTGTTTACTGCTGTTCACGACCATCACGCGCCTGACTTATGGTTATTATTTTTGGCCCATTCGTCCTTCCACGAGCGTGGCTCGATATCTTAAGTCCAAGTGGTTATTTTAATTCCTGCTACATAACGAAATGAGAATTGCGTCATTGAAAGTGTGGCCGCTAGGGGACAAGGCGTGAAAAAAATCAATCCGCAAGAAAAGTGTATCTCTCAAATGTATACATACACCAGAGTAATACTTGTAGGTATCACAATTAATTAAAAGCGCGTGCAGGTCTAACGTACCACTTACCTAAAGCTTTTTGAACACTTTGAGTGTAATACTCAATAGTGTGAATGTCTAGACGTCTAAAATACTTGTATCTCATAAAATGAATATAATTCCCAGCAAAGACGAATATCACATTTATGCCACCCTCGAGAGTCCATGATATTATACTACTTAGCAATAGTTGAGTGAAACGAAGAAAGGCGCGATCTGAAGATCCGAAATACAGTTACATTAATATATCGTCGGTGAGACATTACATCCACGTTACTTTAAAGTAATAAAAAGAACGTTGCCATTGAGTTAATGTTTCCTTGTGTCCACGTATATGTGACTCAAATCAATAAATCGATTCGGTTGTGTAACATTTATATATCGTAATATTGTTAACCTACAATTTTATGTTGTTGAGGCGGAAATTTTAACTTATATTCAAGCTACTGGCAACACTCTTGCTATATTATTTGTTACATTTGTTTCTGTAGACGCAATGTAACATTTGCGTAACTGTGCTTAATGGGAATGTACCGACTGTATATAATATATCTTTCCCGCCATTCGTTCAAATGCGATTCGACAGCTTGAAGCATGTCGTAACGGTATTAAAGGGAGCATTTAATATTTATAGGCACTGCCAATGATCACAGTCATTGCTGGAAAACCAAATAACACGACAAAATGCAAAATTATTTCTCTGAGCGACGCCATTGACTCGGAGAGCAACGTTGTGTTCTCGGCGAGTAACGAAGATCTTAAAGCTGGTGAACCAAAATGGGCAAATTACGTAAAGGGCTGCATCGCTAACTTTCCTTGTACGTTCTTCCCGTAATATTAGCAGTTAGCTCTTCGTCCAGTATGTAGCTAACGATGGATTCATTTATATTTCAGGTACTGTGCCTGGATTCGATGCGGTGATCCTCTCCACGGTACCCGTTGGCGCTGGTTTAAGTAGTTCAGCCGCTCTGGAGGTTGCGACGTATACATTTTTAGAAAAGCTCACCGGCCGTGTGTCTAAAAAACAAGAAGAAAAGGTATATAATCTATAGTACGGATAGTAAGTTTTACTATATTTCACTTGATAGTTAATGTTACTACGGATATCTATAGGCTTTAGCGTGCCAACGTGCGGAACACGAATTCGCTGGCGTACCATGTGGCATCATGGACCAATTTATCTCAGTGATGGGCCAAGAGAATCACGCTCTTTTACTCGACTGTCGCGACCTCTCCACCAAGCAAATACCAATGTATGACATAAATGAATTTTTGTTTCTTATAACAAATTCAAACGCACCGCACAAGCTGAGTTCGAGTGCCTATCGCGAACGTAGAGATGCCTGTTACGAAGCAGCCAAAGTACTTGGCAAAAAGAGTCTCCGGGAAGCCACTCTGGATGATCTTCAAGGTAACATATTTCAAGTATAATTAGGATACTCGAGCGTTAGATTCGTATTGTGCTTTAATTATTTGCAGTTCTCGAGACTCAGAAGATGCCAGAATACGTGGTCAAAAGAGCGAGACACGTAATCACAGAGATTAAACGAACCGTCGATGCAGCAGCGGCTCTCGAAGAGGATGACTTCACGAAGTTTGGCGAATTAATGAACCAGAGCCATGACTCTTTGCAGAAGGACTACGAGGTGTCTTCTGTGGAGTTAGACACCCTCGTATCAGCTGCTAGAGAGGTCAAGGGTGTCTTGGGAAGTCGTTTAACTGGCGCAGGATTTGGAGGATGCACGGTAACGCTTGTAAGAAAGGATGCTGTCAACGAGGTTATTGATTTCATTAAAAAGAGGTTTGTGTCACTAATCATCACGTGACGTTGCTGCTTCTTTCATTTGATATTTCAGTGTAGAAGTTGTTTTATTTCTTTTTTCTTTCAGATATCCCGGTAAGGCCACTTTCTACATAGCAAAACCCGCCGGCGGTGCTCGTTATATGAGTACGGATATTGCAAAGTCTGATTTGGATTCCGATCCCGAAAACGCTTAAATATAGGTTGTAAACTAAAGATATTTTTTCATACTAAATAAACTGATGTCTCACCATTCATATCATATAATTCTAGATTATTATTTATTAACAATAAAAGCTGCGGTTACACGTACTACTCGTACGGTTGTCTATACATACACGAGTGCGCGCATACATGCACGCACAGTCAAACGCTGGCTCAGATAATAATCCATATTCTTATCTTCCTCTCGTACAATTTCAAACAATAAACTTAACGTACATGTCATACAACACTGCGACTTCGGAGAAACGTCATAGACGAAGTTGGTCGTTAATACTGCCGTTTCGGTTACTCATGCTTGGTTCGGTTTCACTTAGTCGTTCATTTTTTCTTTATCTCTATACATCCTCCATAGCGTTCAGTGTCTGCTCACTATATTGTTTGATAAATTTGAATATTCTGAAACATCGAAAAAATCTTAAACTGTTGTACGATAATCGTAAGAACTAAGCAAAAATTGATATCAGACAGACATCATACCTTTTAAATAATCATTAAGTTCAACTTCGTTTGAGCAACATTTTAATCCTGACGGTCTGACACCCTTAAAAATCTCGCCAACACTGGCTTTAAGATTTTGAAATATCAAGGGTTGTCCCCTGTTGGCGAAGTCTTCGATAAGACTTTTCATTCCCTGGAAGGATGTACGGATAAATAACTTTTATTCTAAGCTGAACAAGACTGCGGGAGATCGTATTTTAATGTTACCTTTGCCGCGGTAAAGTCTGCAGCCTGAATGTGCGTGGAGTCGATTACCACAGGAACAGTGTTACCTTGACGAGATCCTTGCTTACTTATCACAGCACGTACGTACTCTACACTTGGGAAAGCTAGACTTCTGTCCGGGGTGATGACGAGATACTCATAACCAGCGGTACTCTGTAGAAAAAAGTCAATGAACCAACTTGATGAATGGTGATAAGTAATACCGATGCAATAATCACTTACCGTAACTTTGTTCACTCGCAAGGATGGTCTCGCCGATGCGTAAAGTAGGAAAAGTAGATTTATTCCTATTCCGATGAGTATACCAAGTTCCAATCTGACAAAGAGACAACAGAGGAACGTCGCAACGGAAAGCACAAGGTCTATTTCTGAATAAAGAGAAAGGACAATGCAGGTGAAAAAACAAATACTCAAATAGGGATTGCGTATCTTAGGAAACGCCTGAGAGACGCTACTTACTTTTAGTACGCCACATAGGCTTGACCACGTGAAGTTCAACCATAAATACCACGGCCGCGATGATAACAGCAGCCAAAGCGGACTTGGGGATGTAGCTGAAGCAAGGTGTGAGAAACTGAAGAGACAGGAGTACCAGAATTCCAGTGTAGACACCACCGAGTGTTGTCTTAACACCGGAAGAGTGATTAACGGCACCACGGCTGAGACCTCCAGTGACTGGTATGGATGAAACAAAAGAGGAAATGATGTTGCAGGCACCCAAGGCCAGCATTTCCTGGGTCGCGTCCATCGGTTTGCCTTCGGCTGAAATTTTTATTATTGATAATTTCATGTCTTTGAGCTTTACACTGGATAAGTAATGCTTGACACTTACAGAATACTTTTACTATTGCAATGCTCTCGAGTAAACTAAGAATAGGAATAACGAGGCATCCGGATCCCAGGGCGGACACGGTATCCACAAAGCCATAAGTTTGGTTGCCAATTTGAGACTCGAAAGGTGGCAACTTTAACGGCGGCAAACCTTGCTTCACGTCACCAGTTAGAATAACTGGAGATGCTCCTAGGTGAGCCGTTAGGAGCCAAGAGATTATCCCGCAGATAACGACCACAAGAATATTCCTTGCCGTAGACAACAGCCAGAGAAACTTAACAATGGCGCGTTGCATTGCCGTTGGCTCCTTGGTATTTTTCGATATCACGGGTAGATCCTTTATTTTCTAAATCAGAAGTGAGTCAGTGCTGTGAGAGGAAAGTAAGAGAACGATCCAATGCTCGAATTAGTGGGAACATACTCTAAGGATCAAGAGGACAATCATGCAGATGAATCCCATCACAGCGTCCCAGAGTCTTGTCTCCCCGATATGCTCAAATATGGTTTTCCAAACTCGTAGAAAGTTTGATTCACTAAAGCTCAGACCAAGGATGTCTTTAACCTGACTGGTCGCAATAATTATAGCTGCTGCGGATGTAAACCCAATGGAAACAGGACCTGAGATAAAGTCTATAAGGAATCCTGAAAATAGATAAATATTTCATGAAATAACTAATAACATAGTGAATATGGAGAGATAAATATAGGAAAAAAAATTACATACCTAACTGAAGTATACCCATTAGCATGGAAACGCAGCCTGATATAAATGTCAGTAGTATAGCATAATTGTGCCCGAGATGGGCCTTCTGTAATGTTTCTCTAGTGAGGATGGATGCAATGGCCGTGGGCCCGACGGGGACGTCCTTGCAAGATCCAAAAATCATGTAGACGAAGCAGGCCATGAAGGACGAATAGAGTCCATACTATAACGGGAATATAATGACTATGATCAATTGCAAGAGCGAAGGATAGACAAATAAGAAATCGAAGAATAAATAAAGTTGAAGGAGAAAAAGACAAATACAGAGAATAAAATAAAGAGAGGACGAAAAATCAATGCTTTTTTACCTCGGCGGGAAGTCCTGCGACGTTAGCATAAGCTATCGCCTGAGGAATAACGGTAAGTCCCACTGTGATACCAGCAACCATGTCGCTCACGACATACTCCTTCCGATATTTTGGTAGCCAATCAAGTATCGGTATCCTCCTATACAGAAGTTTCATCCTGAAGGACCTTCGTAGTCTCTGGTAAATCCATTTGGAACCTGACGCACAGACGAATCCTTTTTCCAGATCGACTGCATCTGAAATGTTTAGATTATGTGCGATCGAATGATTTGAGCCCGTTAAAGACATGTGCCCTTCACGTCACTCTAGTATATTCTGTCCATCCACGACATCCATCCACCTCTGTACACAGGAGTGGCTCGTGCTATTGGGAATTTCCAGGAGCTCTTCTACGATTCACTCATTTTAATTAAACCCCGAGAATCTAAGTAATTCAGAATTTGAAAGTTTGCTCGCGCCTATCGTATATCGATCCGGACGAATTATATATCCTATACTAAACGTATGCGCAAATAGGTAAATAAAGTATAGGATGAACGTTCCAATCATCGGCCACGTGTCAGTAATCGCCAGTGTGTGCTTTGATTATAGCAAAATCTAAAGTATCATAACAGACGATCTTTCATAAATGGCCGATTACTGGGCCATGCACTCGATGTACGTCAGTAAATAAGCGAAATATATTCTTTAAGTCCAGGTGGCACTCAGTACTTTCGTAAGTTTTCGATAAACGAACTGGGATACAAATATATATATTTATCAACAGTCTCTCTACTAAGGAATATTTTAAAGAATTTTCATCCTGAAGAAATCGTTTTCAGAAAATACCATTATTGAAGTAATACGTTTTATCGCGTATGCTATACATATTTAACAATTTTCTTTTTTTCATGAAATTTCATCGCGAGGACAGCAAACCCATTCGAATGGGGTCGAATGTAATAAAATCACGACAAACATTATTGATAAGTCAAAGATTAACTCCAAAAGAGAAAGGACATACTAGCCTAACGTTAACAGAATATTGAACCTACTGGTTCTACATATATGGGGGAATTTACCCGTTACTCGGATCAGATGAGTTTATGCCGAGCGACCATAGCTATCCTGATCCTGTAATTGCCTAAATCAAAGACTAATTCGCAGAGTCTATAATTGTTGAGTTGAGACGTTCCTTGGACATGGAGGACATAGACAAATACTAAGATTCCTTAGCGCAAAAAGTCCTTGTGCCAAATTCAGTTTCTTTGAGTCAACCAGGAGTCCGAGACGTCGCTACCGTCGTCGTGGCTAATCATGGATAACTCACCGGGTGTTTGTTTGTCGACTTTTTGCAGTGGTAAACCGTTCAGTCTGTTATCGAGATCCACAGTGGCATCCCTAGAGTCATGGCCTGCTGTGTTCTCCATAGATCTTTCGTTCACCATATTCTTGGTGAATCCGGTGAGCCTCACCTCACGCTGGGACTCGTGATCCCTGAGATCGTATCCTGTCATATTGCCGTGGTAAAAGCACTAATTCTTATTTTGGATATCCTCGAAGAAGGGTCAGGTAGGCTCCATCGTATACTGACAGCAGCCTGTAAAGTTTTTACGTTTTAAAATGAACTGTACAGGACACCGTTACTTTCGTGTATTACTATCTGTCTTAATATATCTACTAGACGTTTGACACAATCGCACTCGTTCGTAAACCTTTCGAAAAAATTCTTGTCTCTTGGTGGGCTTCACGCCTAAAAGCAATTTACATGGGGTTGTACTAATGGAGGGGTGAGTCAGTGATCGACGCCAGGCGCCTTCGAAGCTTTTGTGGGAATTACCACGTAACCACCTTCGCCCTCTGCTTTTGGACGAGGATAAAGAAAGACAAGAGTACTAACGGCACTATGAATAATCCTTGGAAGCGATTAACAATCGAAGTTAGGACGGTTAACGGTTTCCTCTTCATCAACATTACAATTTCAATGCCAGCTAATCTAGCAATACGTGTGTAGATAATCCTTTGAAGGATCAGCTAGTGTTACTGTATGGAGCTGCATAGAAGCACGTACAAGACGCGTGGAAGAATCCAGAAGTCGGTCGACGATTGAATAGAATCTCCAGTAAAAAATGAAATTATGAGAATATGAAGTAATCGAGTTGACGCATCTCGAGCATGCTTACCAAGATTAAGTAATCTCCGCTTCGGTTGAATAATTTAGTAATGAATCACATACGCCGATAACGCGTTAACAACACTTATTCACTTTTCAACACTTCCCTGGCAATATGCTTCTTTCTTCGGCTGATTGAAAGTCGTACTGTCACATAAGAAACTTTCTCTAATCCGTAATGACCGACGAAACAGTCCTAATTCATTTACGTACACGTCTTTCCCTCAGGAATGCTTCGTTAATCTCACTAGATCCAGAAGGATAATAGCGTTCTCGTAGTCTTGATTATCTCAGTAGTCTCGATACTCGTTTAATCCAGGATACAGAGCGACGAAGGAAGCGTTTTAAAAGGGCTTCGCTATGTTGACAGTTGTTTTTCTCCATCAAAGGGTTCCTGGCGTTCCTCTCTGCAACGCAGTCGGTGTATTATCGTCACTTCCTTCGCAAACCCTTTACCAGTACAATAATAAAGCTGGCTCACAGATGTCGAAGAGACACAATATTTATCACGTTCAAATCTTTCTTATGTAGTTATAAAACAAAGTCACGCACGACTTGGGAGCAATGTTCCTGGTTTAGGAGGTGCCTCTGACTGGCACCAAGCCGGACAGGCTGGCTAGCAAACAGTCCAGGTAGCCAGGTAGACAGGCAAGCAGGTAGAGATGCAGCCAAAGAGTGGACTGGCAAGTGTAAATTCGCCTTTACGCGGCGATCGTACACGCATGCGCCTTTCACTCAAAACATTGCCACGTGCTCTCCACCCACTACAGGGACCGCTTGATGTTGATTGGTCGTTGCCAATCACAGGAGCCTCGAATCCTTCCTTGTTCAATCAGCAACCGCGTCACTTACACCCAAAGGATAACAAATCAATGATTCTAAAGAATTAAGGTACGGACTGCTTACCTAGAGTCGTCATCCTGGTACTACACTCTAGTGAATCTTCAAGGCTAGCATTCCTTAGAGGGAATCTACGTAGAGCGTGTTTAGATTTACTAGGTGGAATGCGTATCATCGTCCTCGTTTGGTTTTCACAAACGTTACACTTCATGTAGCCTATAGCCAAGCCCTGTTTACTCATTCAGACATTACATAAACGATCCGACACCTTCCGTGCATATGAACTTGTATTCCTTCTAGACGTTCGGCTAATGCTTCTTGTCAGCTTTCTACAAATATTTTTATATGAAGGATGATCGGTGCATGGTGCCACCAGCATTTTGCCCGGCACGCAATCATTGTTACGAACCTGGCACTCTGTTACGTCAACATGTGTAACGATCTAAATTTGCATAGTGAAGTGAATTATCTTCTTCTTGGAAATCTAAATTGATCTCTTGGAATCTTCAGGATACAAATTAGTATAAAAACGTATAGATTATTAGTTTCGAGATTTAACAGAGAATAATTCAATTGCTTACGTGGTTTATATATTAGTTCTCCTTCCTCTCTAAAAGATCTATCAATCGTTCGTAACGGAAAGGGCAGATTCTACCTTCGTTACTTTGATTGCAAAGTGAAGGCACACGAGGTAGTGGAAATCCAAAGCGATACACTTAATAACATCACGATGTCAACACGGCGAATCAAATTGATCGTAGTTTTCCAACGTCATCATCAACGTTGGATTCTCATTATGGATAATCATTCCTTGCAAATAGATAGGCAATTTATGAATGCTGAACTAAGTATCCAGTTCCTGGAGTCATTTCCGACAATGTTCTATGCAAATTCTATGCAGATAAGAGATATAATTACATAGTGACCAGGTTTTTTTTCACGGGAGTTTGTGAACTGGGTAATTCTCGTAAAAGAAAATTAATATTATTGAAGTGTGCTTTAAAAATTTTGAAAACTAATTAAAAATTTATTAAGAAAATGAAAAATATAAAATATATTCCAACACCACGTTGAGGCCCCGGGGGGATTCGAACCCCCGATCTCCTGTTTACTAGACAGGCGCTTTAACCAACTAAGCCACGGCGCCCTTCTTACGTTGCTATAACTAAACTATAAATAATCTTTAATAATTTATAATGTCATTCGGGCTCACCCAGTTTTGCACTAATATTTACCGCTATCTGCTCGAATACTTTCTTGCGTTTTCTAATATATATGAAATCGCGTATTCTACGCTTTATGTATAATATAAACTGTGTAAAAATACTTCGCTTCAAAATTACAGCCACGTTGGCGAAATTCCAATTGAGTTTTCGGACCGAATAATCAGGTTATCCGTAAGGTGTCGCTAATGTGTGAAAGATTCGAAGTTATGCGTTATGGAAATGTTATTACGTGGACCCAGGAACCATGAGTATGAAGTTATTAGCCGAGGACAGTATGCAAAGTCTTAAAGCGACAAAAACGCATATATTAACATAGTCAAAGCGACAAGAGCGTCTTAAACAATTCTAAGCATGTCGTTTCTCTCTGTTTTTTGAGAAAGTATATTAACAGTCACCCTATACTGGCTTCTGCATGGTTCTACGTGAGTTTCATGAGAAAACAGAAATGAGGCCGTGTATTCTGTTTAACTTCAAGATATTAGCGAACTTCTACAGGATGCCATTGAATGCGTTCAACGATCTGCCAATAGGTTCCACTTGAAAGGATGTTCAACGGAGTTTGACGTGAACCTGCAAGAAGGATTCTCTAAGTTAATTCTGATGTTTCACGTATAATTATGAAATATAATGGCACAAGTAATTATCATTGTAAAATATCCTTTAAAAAAATCAAAGAAACTTACTCTATGAGCACTTTTTCACAGTTCATATTTCTTAGCTGAAATACCAGTAACTTCATACATATATGTGTCCCATGCACATACTTTTATATGGCAGCTAATAAGAACTGTTGTACATGGAATGCTACATGAGAAACTTCTAGAATGACTTATATACAAGTGATTGTGCTGCATAATCGGCATAGTTCCAGCATCAATGGTCCTACGCTGGTTTTCCCATACAGTCAACGTATTTTCATGTGGGAGAAAGGTCGATCGGACGATCGGCAGCGAAGCGTTCGATCATTCGTATCCACTGGAACGAGACGATCGATCCAGCTATTTTCTTGTTGTGTAAGTTCGAGGTCATAGTCTGACGCTCTACTCATCGATGCGAATCTATTTGGCTCATTTGCATCGATGACCAGCTAATCATTTGACCCTAGAAAATATGAGAAAATGTCATTGAAATAATTCAGGGCGCCAATGACGTATCATCGGACGAGGTGGCCGAGTGGTTAAGGCGTTGGACTGCTAATCCAATGTGCTCTGCACGCGTGGGTTCGAATCCCATCCTCGTCGAACACGTTTTTTTTTGTTAACTCATTTTTTGATCAGCTTGAAGTGGAATTGGGAACCTCATATCTTTTATACTAGAACCCCCTCCCCCCACCCCCCCCCCCAAAGGAACAAAACAATCCTCGCACCAGGAACCAACTATTATTAAACGTTACGTTGCCCGTGAAGAATTTAATTGGTAACGAGTACTCAAGGATGTTACATAATTATTGCGCAACCGACGGAATTTGTTTTTCGTATAAGACACTTAACCCTTTGCACTCGAAAAATTATTTTCTACGGGTAACATGTCACAGCGACGCCAATAAAGTGCAAAGGATTAATTTCTCTCTTTTACTTTTTTTCTTCACATATTTTTTCAATACGTCTTTTTTCAATTTCTTTCGTTCATCCCTGTATTGCGATTTCACAAGCGTGACTCATCTTCTTGAAGTCAAAGGAATGTGCCTTTCTGCTGAGATAGCCAACGAGCTTCCCCTTTCTTGCAGATCCATAGTTTAAAAATTAGCATCAGATTACAGTAGACCGTCCTTTATGAATTGTAGAATATTGATAAAAGATATAGATGAATTTCGTTATCAAAGGTGGAATAATATCGCGAGTAATAATAATCTCTAGAGTAACATTCAAGCATCTGCCGAAATAGCTCAGTTGCGGTTCAGTTCCGGGTTTGGGCAAAGTTAAATTTTTTTAATTTGTCTTACTTCCAAGAGTCAATCGATCTTGAGAGGGATCTTGGCTCACAGCTGGATCAAATGGATGTATTCGGCTCTACCAAGCATGCCTGATGAGGCTACACTAGCCATAGTATCGGATATCCCCAGCGGTTTATACCATGGGGACGCTCTTTACCATTTCGTAGCTCCAAGGATACGGCTGTCTAATAGGTTTACTTTAGTGCCTTAAGCGATTCCCTAGGCGATGCCTTTCCCGTTCAATATAGCTTAATAACATCCGGTTATTACTTTGTGTACGGCAGCCATGAATATAGAACTTATCGGCTACGTATAGCAAGAAATAAGAATGTCATTATTTTTCTGACAATGAATGAGTCATTCTTCTACCAATAAATTGCCTCGTCATTATTTTTCAGGGCGCCCATGACTTTCTTCCATCCAGTTGTTGGTAAAAGCTCGTGGCATCATCGATACAGACAAGAGAGCTAATGAACTTTAATGAGCTCAAACGTTGTCTAATCATATTTATATCCGTTTTGTTTTATGATAAGCGAGAGTCCATCGTGCAGAGGAATGCTCCAATGGTTTTTCACGATTTGCACGAACAAATGCCTGACCTCCAGTCGAGAACTAACTGCGAGCAGGCACTTGCGTACGTCATTGACGTGAGATAGTGAACTAATGGTGAAAGAGAGCGAATTGAAAAGAGAGAAGCGTAATGATGACTTCCATCAACTCTGAAAGAACTCCTTTGCTCTCGAACGGTAAGACAATACTGCTCGTAGCGTGATAAAAAGCTGATACTAATCCACAGTTCAGTGGGAGATATCGCGTATTTGTCGCTACAAGCGTTCCGCCATTGACTGCCGTGCGAACATATTTTTTTCTCTTCTTTCTCAGTGACGCGCAATGTCAGTGGAGGCCACCGCAGGTCTCCTACATAATTCGAACAAGCAATTTGCATAGCTGCTCTATTTAAACATTCGAAAAAAGCAGTTTCTGGTTACCTTGATTTACATTTTGGTTTCGTGCTATCATACCGAATGTTCTTATTTTCAATTACTTTTGCTTTCTCATGCGTGAAGGAGTCAGTGCTTCCGTAGCAGTCGTGGCCGAGTGGTTAAGGCGTCTGACTAGAAATCAGATTCCCTCTGGGAGCGTAGGTTCGAGTCCTACCGACTGCGATCTTCTTTGTGAGCACCCAGTGCTCATTTTTTTCTTTTTCTTTTTTTTAACTCCTATCGTTCTACATTAATGCCTCCTCTTTCTCAATGTTCTTTAACAGCCGGTAGATTAGCTGTGTTTCCTCATTGGTTGCTTCTTTTTCTAATTTGAGGCACAATGCAATTTTAGCTTTCAGGTTTTATCTGGGAATAAAGAAATAATACTATTTTCTTATACTATACGCTCTGTCTTTCTGTTTCTCTATAGCACTATATAGAATATTTTCGAACACTTGACACTGATTGCTAATGTCAGAGTAAATAAGAAGTAAACAAGATTTAACAGAATTATTATTGAATGCGGAACATAATTTATCTGGTACGAAATACGAATGTAAAAATAAACTTGTCGAAAGACACTGAATGATGAAGAAATAATTTCCACGCGAACCAATATCGCGAGATTTAACGTTGCATCTGTTTGAGAACGCTCAAATACTTTACAAACGTAATTCTCTGTGCTTCCGAGCGTAAACACATTTCCTGGATTTTCAAAGTGGATGACTCGTTATCCTTATTTGATTGATTGGACGCGACGAATACAATCGTTGGCTAATGAGTCACGTATCTCTTACCACATTCCCAATATGTCACGCGAGTTTTTGGCGGATCTCGATCTCTGCATCCAAGACAAGTAATCAAGCGTCAACGTGTATTTCCTCTGTTTTTATTATTCCTTTCCATTTCAGGGTCGATGAAGTAATCGTGCAGCGTGTTATCCTGTCCATAATTATCTACGTAAAATTAAAGTAAATTCAGTACAAAGGAATCTAGTTTTCCTAGCGCGACAACTCTTACAATTAAATTAAACTGATTCTTTATTGCGTGTACCATCAGGTTTTAATTTTATTTTATGGGGAGCTTCACAGTCAACCTGAAACCTCTAGTCATGACTCGAAGGATTCTACAATCTCTGAATTTTCCGTAGCATGTTTTCTATTTGACAGAATATTTTACTGACATGTCGCGATTATATTTTTCTAGATAAAGTGGGAGGATCGCGTGTATGAAAATTGCGGCAATAGACTGGAATATGTACCCGAACTTACGTAACTAGCAAGAGTAGTCAGGATTTGTTGTTTTTTGTCGATATAATTATATACATAGTTCTTCTCGATTTTTCTCTGGTCCTAGAAAAGATTCTTATCTTTCGGATTTTGTCATATACTACCCCTGTCAAACATCCAGAAACTGCTCATTACTCTTAAGTTTCTAAAATACAAAACGCAGTTATAGATTTACGTACAGATTTACACTATGAGTCACTATGTATTAAATCTGAATGTAGATTTGAACATTTAATGAAACGAATTATTGCTAAATTAAGCTTATCTCATTTTTATCTGTAGTAAATTTATAACTGGCATCAAATAGTACGTGTATATCAAAGGATTATTCAAAACACTAACTCGATTACTGATAAGCTACGTACAATCAGTATCAAAAGAGCTCATTGCTGTTGTACAATCTTAGATATCTGTTAAGCTTGATTGTTGTAGTCTCGCTGCTCTATCGAGATTACCTGCATCAGACGTTCGTATATAATTAATTTCGCTTAAAAACAGATACACAAATGTTCGTGAATTTACGATGGGACCGCAAGATTGTTCAAAAGAGATTACCAATCGCAACCTGGTTACCGCTGTACAACTGGAGTAAATTTCTACAAGATGTCCTAGCAGGATTAACAGTGGGTCTTACTGTGGTTCCCCAAGGAATAGCATACGCAGTGATAGCAGGACTCTCGCCTGAGGTAAACCTTCAGTATCAAATATATATCAGACTGCATCATCGATTAATTATCACTATTAGAGATGGTTCCTCGTACTTTCAATTTTCTAGTATGGACTTTACAGCGGATTCATGGGCTGCTTCGTTTATCTGATCTTTGGTGGAACTAAAGACATCACTATCGGACCCACAGCTGTCACAGCTTTGCTCTCCCAGCCATATGTATTAAAGCTTGGTGCGGATCTTGCTGTAAGATCTCTAAAAGTTTACATCAAACGCTGTTTAATATAAATGAGAGTAATAATAATTATTACTTCAGGTTCTGCTCTGCTTCCTCTCAGGATGTATCATCGTGAGCATGGGTCTACTGCATTTAGGCTTTCTTGTGGATTTTATTAGTATGCCGGTCATATGTGGCTTCACTAATGCTGCTGCTATATTGTCAGCCACCTCGCAACTCCATACTCTTCTTGGTATTACTTCGAGTAGTAATTCCTTTATTGGTAACATAATGCAGTTCATACAGAACATAGGTAGCACTCGCTTGTGGGATACTGTGCTAGGATTTTCATCGATCGTCTTTCTCATAATATTAAAGGTATAAAACACAAAGACAATTGATAAAGAAGAGGAGGCAAACTATTGACTGTGATTTGTTGCATAGAATCTACCTGGTGAAAGAAGTGGAAATGCTGGCCAGAGGTGCATATGGTTATTAAATGTTGGTAGAAATGCTCTGGTTGTTGTTAGTGGAATACTCGTTGCATATTTGTGCTCCATAAATGGACTCACGCCCTTTAAAATCACTGGAAACATCACAGAAGGACTACCACCATTTGCTTTTCCACCATTCTCCACGGTTTACAACAATCAGACGTATAACTTCATTGACATGGTTGATAAGCTGGGTACTGGCCTCATTTCGGTACCTCTAATCACCATTCTGGAAAGTATAGCTTTAGCAAAATCTTTCTGTAAATAAATTTTATATAAGATAAATAATTAAATCAAGTAAGAGAAACATATCTACCATTTCTTTTTAGCTAAAGGTAAAGCCTTAGACTCCACGCAAGAAATACTTGCTGTTGGACTGTGCAATGTATTTGGTAGCTTCGTAAGATCCATGCCGGTTACGGCAAGCTTTACCAGGACTGCGGTTAATTACGCATCAGGCGTCATAACGCCCATGGGAGGCGTTGTTACTGGTACTATTGTGCTTTTGACATGTAGCTTCCTGACCTCTACCTTTGGTTACATCCCGAAGAGTACTCTGGCAGCTATCATTATAGTAGCTATGTATCACACGCTGGATCTTAATGTGTTCGCTGTTCTCTGGAGAACTAAAAGTAAGTTAGAATTTTTAAATGTCAACTATATTTTAATAATATTATACCAAAGGATGTAACGAATTTTTTTAATTTACAGAAGTAGATCTTCTGCCGCTTACCGTAACACAATTATCCTGTATATTCTTAGGATTAGAGTATGGTATGTTGCTGGGGATTGCAATAAATATGGGGCTTCTCCTGTATTTCACAGCCAGACCAGGTGTCTCCATAGAGAATAGAGAAGTGGATGGGAAAACAATTCTATTTGTCTCTCCAATGCAATCATTGAGTTTCCCTGCAGCAGAATATCTACGCGAGAGAGTACTGTTCCAGTGTGTTTAACGTTGTACTCTATCATCATGTACATACTTTATTATCCACAAAAGCAATGTTTGTTTGAACTTTTTAGTTGTGAAATGCGGAACGATTATGCTACGGTAGTCGTGGACGGGCGTCATGTACACAGAATAGACGCCACTGTAGCAAGAAATTTTAAATTGCTGCAGGCCGAACTGGCATCCCGTCATCAGACCTTGATATTCTGGAACTGGTGTCAAGATGCGCAGGTACCTCTTACGGGTTATGATGATTCCTTGGCGGTTCATTTTCGTAATTGTAGAAAACTTTCAGACGTATTTTCAGGTGAGAAGAAACTTTCACAATATCTATGTTCGTCAGTGCCGTTGCCTCTAGCAATTCTTCGCAATTAGAATTTTATAAGGAGAGTATTTTTTTATTTTCTTTTTTAGGTTCCGATATTGTCACGCAAAGACCGTTGAATGATCTCTGTTAAACAGTATCTTCTTACGACGTGCTGCAAGTAGATTCGTATAATAAAATATGGATAAAATGCATTTAGTGTAGTAATATTGTCATACTATAAATCATAATTTGAATTTCACTTGTGTTGGATACTCTTGGCGGCAGCTTTCTTAGATAAAATATGTGGCGCCATCTTTGAATAAGTAGTGGTAATGCTTTCAATTATTCAGTGGGTACAGAGTCCTTCCACAGATAATATAACACGATGTACTGCCTAACAAATTTTACCCTCATGGGAGCGAAGTAATTCCACAAGAAGATGAAGAGTGGATTGAAAATGTAAACGCTATATCATTAGTGTATTATAAAGATCTCAGAGTCTAAAAAAATAAGGGTGTCCTTATATTAATAATTCTCAAGTAACTTCCCGTGAAGTTAATATTAACATTGATGAGAAATCTGTAGAAGTTTCATGGAACCACATAGAAGTTTATGATAAACACTTTGCAATTTTGATCAAATATGAATTTCTCTTGTGAAACAGATATTATTATACTTGAATGATCTAAAAAATATTCTTCAAGCACAATCGAAACGCAACGTATAATCTGCCGACAAACGAAACGTGTTTTCGAAGAGTCCTCTTCCTACGACTAATTAACACGTGGAGCGCGACGTCAGTTCATGGGGACTGACAGTGAACTTTACGTTCGGCCGGCGTCGGTCCCCAGGGTTAGTTCGGGCGGCGTTGGCTTGCGGGGACTGACGGCAAGCCTCGCTCGCTCGCTGCCAGTCGAACGGAAAGGACAGCAAAATCGGCGCCGCGCTTAACCGGTCAATATAAACGAGACCTTCAGATTATACATTTTTATCGTGCACAGACATTTAGAGATAATTAGTTTGGCTTTAGTCAAAAAAAAAAAAAAAAACTAATATATTTACACACGACGATAATAAGACTGTTTGCATTTCATTACTTAATCGGTTCCACTAGTCCTTGGAATAGTATCGCATAATTAGGTTGATATTTCGGATGAACAACAAGTCCATATCATTATCCGTTATTCCTTTGAATTATGTAACTTAATGTAGCTATACGAAAAGCCTAGAGTGGAGGACCTCTCCAAGAATAAAAGGAAAAGAAACTGTGAGGTCGGATGGTTCATCCAGGTCCTTCTATTTCAATCACTCCATACACCTGAAGTCAATAGCGACTAGAGTGCAGGAGGAAGAGTGAAAAAACATGGCGCAACAGGAAGAACAAGAGATTGAAGGAGCAGCCGAAGCGTAAAGCGAATGTAATAATGTATCCGGCGCACTGGCGACGGAATTGTTGCCTTTGCGAATGGGAAATTGGATAGGGACATACAGAAAGGGAGAGTAAAGAGAAGGAAGGAAAAGAAGAGAACGTTAAATAGAGACGAAAACGAGAAAGAGAATTCATTCAATCGATCATTGCCAAGAGAGTTTGCGCGCGACTCGTGGCGCCCTCGACGCCCAGCGACTTACTCTCGTCCCACACTCAGTCATTCCTACGGAGCGGACACTCCTCCATCAGAAATTTTAGTGTTTTCACGCGATACACGCTTCTTGCTAATCGGCTCGATTGTTTCTTAATCCTGAGACACAGAGAATCCTTATCATCGACCACCTGCACCCTCTGAGACCTTTATCCTCTTTTACGCAGTACATCTCGTATCCTCGTACTCTGAAACAATTTTATTTTCTTTTATCATAAGAACTTAGACATTCAAAAATGTGCTAGTGATTCAAAGATTTTCGAAGCTTCTCGAGCTTTCCTTGCCTACCTCTTTTGCGTCCGTTCTTGAGGACGAGTCGAAAAGAAAATGTCTGAACGTCAAAAGGACTACGTCGAGGAAGATCCTGAGCTTCTAGGCGATATCCTAGAGTAATCGTGAGTAGAGAAAATACTTCTCTCTCGACAGATTATCATCAATGCCGCCGGTAGCGTTTAAACAAATGCGCGCACCGGACGTCCTAACAAATATCATCGTGATTATTTAATTTCACGTACAGCTTGGTATTGGTCAGAAAGTCCTCGAAGTTGCTTGTGTATAGTTACATCCTATCAAGTATGCATGATCTTGCTGGGATAGGAGGCGGGTACCAGTCGATATTTAACTTGAATGGATGTTTTTACTTCCATTATAAATCTAATAGAATCATCGTCTACCCTGATGTTTTTTTTACCAATGTAATGACTTTTGAAGACGGTGAAACATGACTCTTGGGCGTAGTCTACTAAGAATATTAGTCACTATTAACATCTCAGTGATAATAGAGAGCTTAGGAGTACTTTACGTTAATGATCTTTCTTCGATAAATCTTAAGAAATATTTTACAAGTAAGAGGCTTCGCGCTTCTGTCATTTAAAAAAAATCCGTACTGGAAGTCTCGTTCACTGACAATAAGTCTCACTATCCCATTTATTATCTCTTAACGGTTCCCTTGGGATAGATTTTTTTTTTTATTATTTCAGAACCGAGCGGCTCATTCCACATGCCACACGAGAATGTCGATTCCTGGAGCGCTATAGGTGAGTTTCTGTTTAATGTTTTTGTTTCATCGATATCCAGGATTTCTTCACATCCACATGTAAATGATTGTCTACGAGCACGACAATCTGCTGTAAATAAAAGCAAAATCAACAAGGCAAATTAAAATATCTAATTCCATAGTAAGTGAAGCACATCTTGATGTCTCTGGTAATACGACTTCCTGAAGGAGGTTTCGTTTACTTTCTATCAAATCTTTCACTCTCGTCAGCTCTCTTGGTCCTGGATATATCAGATTACTATTATCGCTCAATCTATCAAATCGACCTAGAAGTTTCATATCAACAGGAAATAAGTAGTGTCGGATTCCTCACATCTTGACAACCATTCATATTCTGTTATTCTTAATAATTAAACTACTCCTTGAAATTCATGAGCCGTAAAAATAACTATCCAAAATATACTACAGAAATGCGTCCGTTTATTTGCAATCAAAGCAGAGCTTATCTACGCGTATGTCATTATTTAATCTTACTATCATCTAATCTTCGCACACAATCCGTTACACAAGCCAAAAAGTCCCATAGAACAGCAGCACGAAACGTAATACATTGTAGAATTAGTATAATCGCCCTGACCATTCGAGAGTTAGTAGTATATTATTCAATGTGCCTGAGCGCTGTGGTTAAACCTATTTTTCCTGTTATTAAAATTTTCTCAGACAAGTTCAAGAAAACAGTTTCTTTTTTTTTCGAGGAGAGTTTATCTTTCATTCATTATGATGACCTGTTGATCTGTCATTTCTCTTGTGCAATCCAGCCAAACGGAATCGCTGTCGATGGGTGTCCGCAGAAGCGGCTCCGGAGGGGGTCGCGGAGGTGCTGGTGTTCTAAAAGAACGTGCCAACATGGCCTTCATGCTGGTGGTCATGTTCTTCGCCGTATTTGGTCTCATCGTACTCACGGAAATATTTCTAATAAACGATCGTCCTGGCTCCAATCTGGGCGGCACAGGAGCTTTGGGTGGTCATAGGAATGGTCACAGATTGGCTCTTCCTCCGGATCGACCTGACTACGAGGAGATTGGAGTAAGTCATTGATACTAGATGCTTTATTCTTATAAAACTTTAAAGAAAAAAAAAAAAAGGTAGCGAAATGGGCTTAATGACAGGGGAACGCAAAAGGGAGGATCGCGGTTTCAGCCATTTGACGTTAATTAGAGAGTGCAGTTTCTGATATAATTCAAGGTAGATTAAATGACCGGCAACGACAAAACATACCACTTTACCACTAATTACTCTGTAGATTTGCATCTTCCTTTAATGAAAGTCGAGGAGAAGTTACTCTTGCGGAGCGATTCCTTTTGTGGTTCTCCGGTGGCTCGAGGCCTGTCATCCTTTCGAATCTATGTCTGGGTACTCAAGGAGTGCAGGACACAGAAGAGAGAACGTTTTGCATCCATGCAAATAGGGGAATACGGCTTTGCGATAAAAACCAGAAATTTTAAACTTAATTTATTGCCTATGAAAGCAGCAAGTAATTGCTGCTGATACTTCGTCGTTGACAGAATAGAGGGTAAAATTTATCGCAATCTACAGGCAATACCCACTATTTCTGCACAGTACGCAGAAGACAACTTAAGTGCTTGCCGTTGGACATATCGAAAAATTTGTACATCTATAAAGCTAATCTAACTGTGGATGAGTTTCTGTAATCCAAAATAAATCTTTCCCGACTTCGATCAGTGGATGTACTACTGGGTGATCTATGTTTGATCTTAGGCCGAGGATTATGCGGGACTGAAGGGTGGCTTTGATGAGCACGTGGGCCTTCTGGTGCGTGGGGACGAAAGTGCTAAACTCGCTGTACCCTCGGATCCTCGGACGTTACCCAGTTTACCACCTAGCTTGGAAGCTCGGCTACCACAACTCGATCGAAGCTTGAAACTCACTAACGCCGAATGGCTTCCGGTTACCAATACAAGGTACTTCCGGCCATTCGATTCCTGATACAAGCCTTTTTTTTATTGCCGCGATGGTCTTGTACACGGTATTGAAAATCTTAAGAATTAATCAGCTTACAACTTACTAGTGAATTCTAATAAATATGGAAGAGTACTCAGTAGCGTTTTGATAAAGATAATTTACTTTTGATAACTTGACTGATAGTATAATATGATCTATGATACTCAATAACTATGTTGGTTAACTCTCTGGCTATCAGTTTCTAGTTCTTTTTCATGTTCCTCTCATGGTTCCGCATTTATCCTCAGATACAAGTTCTTCGTATACTCTGCTTACTACGATGACAGAGGAGGAAGTCCCAATGGATTGGTCAGGGTGATTGGTGCGACGAAGACGAGAGGGCCAGAGCGTGTGTGGTGCAGATTCTGGTACAGGACAAAGCACGGGGGAAACGCCACAACTTCAGTGACTGTAGCAGCTAAAGTCAAGGTACGGCATGTCATCCTGAAGGATAAAATCGAATGGAAATAAAGATGTCAAATATTACAGGTGATCAGAGAGAATTGGAACCTTAAGTACAGTGCTTGTTTCGTTATTTGTCCCTTACCGAAAGAATCGCCAACTTCGGGCAAGGTTCCACATTCTGTAAGTGTCGTAGCAAGGCTAAGAGCTCCACCAACGAATCACATCCTGGTGCAGAATCGTCCTGACAATAGACCCAAGACCAGAGAATCTTTGGCCATCTGCGTAAAGCCCTTGCACTACAATTACAATAGAGTACGTTCGTTAGGATTCACACTATATATTAAAAATTCTGTAATTTTTTAGAACTTCATCTAATTTCTTACATCTCCGTAGGTTCTGCAGCTGGTGGAATTCATAGAGCTCCACAGACTTCTGGGTGCGACTCATATCACTCTTTATAACGACACCCTTGGCGTAGAAGCAGGCTGCACCCTTAGGGAATATGAGCGACAAGGTTGGATTACCTTGTTACCTTGGCATCACCTGGATATGATATCCCAAAGAGAAATCCGCACGGAGGGACTTTTTGCAGCCCTGAACGATTGTCTCTACAGGTCCATGTACAAGTATGATTACGTTGCACTTCTGGACCTTGACGAGTTTATAATTCCTAGACACAACTACACCATACCTGATCTTATGAAGTAAGTAAGGATCACTTAAGTAAGCAACCATCACTTATACACTCTTAATACTCGGAACATTCGTGACAAAATGATATTGTCGTTACAGATGGACAAATAGTCGCATCAATATAAAATCCGCGGGAGCGTATTCCTTTCAGAATGCATTTTTCTATCTTCAGTGGGGAGATGATCCCAACGTGGCACTTAGCCGAACACCAGCCGAAGCAGGACTAATTACCTTGAGAAAGACTCGTCGCAGGATGAAACTACATCCACATAAACAACGTTCTAAATACGTTTGCAAACCGGAGTACGTGGTTGAGGCTGGGAACCATTTCGTCTGGGAATTTATTACTGGTCACAATACACTGAATGTTCCATCGGATGCAGGAATCCTCCACCACTATAGGGTCTGTGAATTTGGAGGTGACGATTGCATCAAGACATCCTCGGTGGTCGATCGAACAGCCTACAAGTACCGGAACAAGCTCGGCCATAACGTTGCCAGGAAGTGGGATGATCTTTTAGAGAAGTGTCCACTTCCGGAACTCGAGGCGATTCCTGCACCCCGGGCTCATCCAGAGACGAGCCCTGTGGCTAAGGTGCTTAGGTAGCAAAAGATGACCGACGTCCTGTGGGAACTTGTTAACTTCACTGGTACACCCAAGTTGGCTAGAACTTACTTTTACAGCTACAACAACCTCTGAGGCTTCAGGAATAGACAGGATCGGGTGGACCCGGTGAATTCTCTTGGCTGACAATGAGATTGCATCTCACAATCACAATCAATGGCGTCTTCTCTCGCAATCTCTCCGTTTTCCATTGGCTCGCTCTCTCTTTCTCTCTCTCTCTCTCTCTCTCTGAGAGTTTATCTTTCACCTTGTTTACTTAAAGAGCTATAGCCACGAAAATGAGGATCCCTGGACGTCGGTACTGCCTGGGAAGGAACCATCACCAGGAGAAACAGTTTCCGAACTCCATGGAGAGGAACACGTTAGTTTATCGTGATTAATAGTATTTTTCTACAAGGAGGCGATTAAGGTCTGATGGCATACGACCACGATTCTCTTTTTTCACACTCTGTGGTGCTTCTTCACGATTTTATATAACTACAATATGCATATCTATACACAGATAGACGTCGCGAGGACGAATTTATTGTTAAGGAGGATATTTGAATTGTATCATGTATCCTCATCTTTCCTTGTAACCTGGTGAACAACTAGGAACACAGATAGCCTATTGATCTCGGTCTAATAAGCAACTAGAGACTAACTGATCAACGACCTTCGAATAATACCCTTCTCTCCTTCTTCTTTCATTCTCATTTTTCCTGATAAGTTATATATTGATCCTCATCTCAAAATGATTCACACTTTCTGTTTCTATATATTTCCTCCATTCCTACCTTTTCTACATAACTGACGATTCGAAAACGCATATTTACCTATACGATTCGTACCTAGTTCTAGTTCGCATACGTATAACATGATAAATAGGCAAATGTAATTAGAGAAATTTTTAGCTCAAACACTTTAGTATATATATATATTGACGCGTGCGTGGATCCACCCGTATAAAAGAATATTAATGGTTTTTTCCTATAAAAACACTGTTCTAGAAAAAATTTTATGTTAAATATCCGATGGTAGATTCACGCAGCGCTAATAGGCACTACGCGATTAATCATCGACAAAGTGGGACTGATGTGCGAAATTCATTAAACGTAATACCAGGTGTAAATAATAACGAAAATGTGAGTTATGAAGTATTAAGAATCAAAGGAGATAAGATATTGTTTGTGTAAACAAATTTGGAATCCTGCGATACAGCCAATAACAAAGTATTTCTATTTCTTGTGGGTAAAAAGGGATTTTTTTAACCCTAACCTTTCTTAAATCGAATCTTTATTACTTGAAGACGAACATAAAAATAATCATTCATCCAAACATTATTGGATAGTAATGTATTCTATCTAGTAATTGTGTACTGAATTATTTCATAACCTTTATATTTAAAAATCTTCATCAGAGTGATCGATTTTGCTAACAGCCCGTTTTTCCGGTATCTTTAAATCAAACGCACCGATTTCGGGATCTCCAACAGAATTAAGAAGGTCGTCCTCTTCGTCATCGTCATCCAAGTCACCGTCAATCAATAAATCACTGTCACTGTCGAGTGAGCCGGCACTGTCATTATTTTCATTGATAATTCCACGCTGACGGCCTGACATACTGCCGTAAATGCGTCGCTGAGGTATATGCACCCTGGTGGCTCTGTCGCCTTTACCATAAATCGAAAATTGCGCGACAGTTAGCGGATTGGAGAAGATTTCCTGAATAACTAATGAAATGGAATCAAAGAAATTTGGTACTTACCGGGTTTAGTACGCACTGCCGAATTCGTCTTTTCCAGGGATTGTTTATCCCCTGCCGTAAGACCAAAAGATTCTTGTAGGTTAGTGGCGAATATAGAGTCGTTACCTTCCATCATGCTCTCGAAACTGACATCTTCACCCCTGAGCTGTTCCAATTGTTTTTTCGTGGCAGCTTGCCTAGTGTTACAAAGAATTTAATACATAAACTAAGAAAGCTACAATCCTGTTCTACGTTCTTTGACGTGACTAAATTTAGGATGGCTGACCTTCTTTCAAATCGTTCCTGTTCCGCTTTAGCAGCATCTTCGTACAGATGTTCTAGGTAAGCCACATAACGAAATTTTTGCAGATAAATCTCGTATAGCGATCTCAATTCGACTTCGAGTTTTTCAAATTCCTCCATAAAAGCTGGACGAACTTTACGTAAAGTCTGAAGACGCTTTTGGTTCCGGTCAAGCTCTACACGGCGTCTCTCGATACGTGCATCTAAACTTTGCTCAGTATCTTTGACACTATCTATTTGTTTTCTCGTATCCTCAATCTCAAGTCTGGTTCCCTCGAGTACATCTCGCAGAGCATGCTCGATCTCCGAAGTATCAAATTGCCGAGATGCTTTCGTATTCCGAATTTCTCGAAGATCAACTTCTTTCCCAAGTAAGTCGAAGAGAGTAGCGCCATTAACAGTAAGATGGCTTGCCAACTGTCTTGTTGATTTTAACTCGTTAATCTTGTCGGATATATTAATGTGCGAGGCGTCTTCACTATCCCCAAGAAGAATATCCTTTTCGTTAGTACGATTTTGGGCCTCGTAGAGCAATGATGTTATCTTCAAAAGTTCCTTAACAGCATAGCCGTCCGCCATATAAAGCTTTTTCGTGTTGAGTTTTATATTCGCCTTTATCGCCTGTGGAATACGAATAAGATGCCATCTAGATTGTTCTATTGTAACAAATTTAGACACTTCATGCAAAGTATATTACCATAAACTCAGCAACATTGCGGATAAGTGCAACTCGATCTTGTTCCGTATTATGCTCCACCGGTAGATCCACGTTGGGATCGAATCGTCTTAGAAGCCATATAAGAATTTCCGCAACTAAAGGAAAATTTGGCAGACGGAAATTCGATAGCGATATTAATCTGGGATATTCCAACACTCTTGCCATTTCTGTAAAATCTATGATATACACACAGAGTATTAGTGAGAAATTCTTTTAAATTATATATGTAGTAGGTGATATGGGTAATGGTTACACTTGATTTACGTACTTCTTAAATCACGAAATGACATTTTTAACGTATTAGAATGGAACGTAGTCACTAAACGTCCCACTACTGACCATATGATGCCATGTGGTGTTTAGTTTTATACTGATGGGAAGTTGCCATGGAAACCTTCATTGGAAACAATAGATAGGATACATAACCACAATGGTAATTGCTATTGAAATACAACTTACAAATAGTATTTGAAAACACTGTTTAGTTTATTCAAAGTATTTAGTATCTACTACATAAATGTATATGATAATCTATATATCGATATCACTGCCTCGTCTTTGTTGTTTGATGTCTGATCGCATTCTCTTGACAAATACTCTTTCTCTCGCTGCTTTTATTTGACGTTTTCTTAAACTCTCGCGTGCCTTTTCAGAAATTTGAGGTTTTTGTTCCAAAGTCTTTCTTATTAAAGTTCGAAGTTTTTCCAAAGCATCGGCTAAGTTAAGTTGTTGAGACCTGGTTACGTCTGATTTAATTATTAAATATCCATCTTTGGAAATTTTTGTCTTATTCTAAAACAAAAAATTAATTTAGCTCTATCTATGCATAATAAATGCCATTAGAGAATTAAAAACTTACTTGTTCGATTAATTTAGACCTGATGTCTTCATGTAACCATGTGGCATTTGCTACGTGAAGTCTAAGATCAACTTTGGTATTAACCGTATTAACATTTTGACCTCCAGGTCCACTGCTACGGCTGTATTTAATGTCCAGTTTTTCCAATGGAACGAAACCGTCAAACTTGGCTTGAGGATCTTCAGGAACCTGAGTTAAAAGTAAATAAGGTTATCTCGCATGTTTCTTAAGATTAAAACAACTTGTCATGCCTTAATATTAACAAAATCTTATGTAGTATATCAAGAGATATAGTAATATCTTACAAAATTCGGTGTAGTAATTTTTAAAGTACTTTTTGGATACAAATTTTCCAGTGCATAAGCACTTTTGTAAGATAAAGTTCTACCAAGACCACAAATATGTCCCTGATTAGTAACTTCATTCTTTATTATTTTCAAACAATATCTGCTGACGAAATTCATCGCGTTGCTGCTTTTATTTTTCACAATTACTGAAAAGTACTAACTAAATATTTTTGGCTACAATAGCACACTAGATCCTAACATGGACGCAGCCATGTCACACTGACCGATATATCGCACAACGATATCAAGAAGTATCGATTAACGATATAATCGAAGCAAGTCAATTCGAGATGCGAGATAAGCCCCCATCGAGAAGTCGAGGCTTGAAACTTCGTTCGCCATTGTTATCCGCTACGCTTCGACTCCCAGCCTAAGGTGTATTGCAGTAATCTCAGTCTTGCAACAACATGATTGCTTAAAAGAATTTTAAAATCATGCTAACGACCATCAAGCTATCTGCCTCTAAGTGGTTAAGTATTGATATTCAATGTACTGCAAAGAAGACCTCAAAATTCGACATTTAACTCGAAAGTTTCTTATACAGATTTCAATTTAAATGAAGTAAGGCACTTACGTTATCTTCCGCATCTATTCAAGTTTCTGATATAATGTACCTATATTACGCAATCAAAAAAGTCCAGTCAGGACATACCATTATTATTCTCATTATAAAATAAATAATTTTCTTTTCTGTCGAATATAGTACAACCAATAACTGATATGAATGACTTAACTGTATAAATAGCATCCTGATAAGACAGCTATGAGGGGTGTGTATCGCGACACTGATAACTCGAAAAATATGAAAATGAAAGCTGCTTTTCGTTCATCCTTGGATATAGGAAGAAAGTGATACGAGTCATCGAGATGTTGCACAATTGACCGCGTGACCGGAGCCAAGGAAAAGCATGTGCATCTAATGATTATTATATACCTGGGTACGGTTATGACAGATGGCACGCGAATGAACTTTTAAAATTCTCACGTGCCAGAAAATCCACATAGTTAACTTAAAACTAACACTCTACCAGAAATAAAATTATAGAGTGGAAAATTGTTCCCGGAAAGTGGTACCTGCTTAGAATTAAATGACAAACAGTCGCCTTGCGAAGGTCCGAATGAATTTGGGTTAACGATTCGCCGTATAATAATGGTCACGTGGTAACCGGCAAAAAGATAAGAAGAAAAGAAAAGGATCGAACGGAAAAAAGAAACCATATTCTTGCACATTCTCGCTCTGGGACCTTCACAACGTTTACATTTTAATACTACAGTTTCCTATAATAAATAACAGTGAAATGAGTATTCGGCTGTTCGCATTTCGACTTTACGTTATTCGTTTACGCAATGATCATTGAACTGATCTAGCGTAAGAAAGCCCTAGTGTGATGACAATATCGATGACTAAAGATTGCACAAAATTTCACAGAGGGTGTGCAATCGCGTAGAGTGACCATTTAAAGAACAGTATGCCGAGTAATGGCTCAGAGAAGAGAAAGAGGGGTACAGAATAGCAGTTGTAACGTAGCGAGGGAGGCTGTTCAGGACTGGTGAGGATAGTCACTAGCTTTTTAAGGAACGTGCACGTTCTGTTCCTGTCGTGCGTAATCGTGATAGCGCGTGCGTGTCCAGGCCAAAGCTTCGCTCGATTATTCGAGAAGAATTAGAAAGGACATATGATACGACAGACTGTTTTTGAGCTAGGAAGGAACCTTGATTTGTTTTCTCATCTGGTAAACGGACTCTTTTGATTTGTCGACTTTTTCGCATCTTCTTTGAATACATGTGATATTTATTCTAGTATATGTAGAATGTACACTGAGTAGTACGTATACACCGAAGAATTTGTATACATGAACATGTTCGTGAGAGGCGACAACTCGTGATCCAAACCCGGAACCGGATTCGCGTAAGATATTTTGGGAAAAGATGATAGTATACTCTAGACTCTAAAGTCTCCCTATTAAGGGGGCATATACGAATAGAGTTAGTGTTATGAGGGTCAAATTCGAAAATTTGTTTACTTCAGTATTTTTTTTTGTAAATTCCAGGACTGCGGACCTCTTATTACTATGCAAGTAAAATGTAAACGAGAATCGTGAATAAAAATGCTTCAACCGGAATTCTTCCGCAAAGCTGACTTGAGCGCACATATTATGAGATTGACAATCATTTTAACACAACAATTATTGCGAACACGGTCTTAAAATGATTGTTAACCTTGGAGAATGTGCGCTGAGCTCTTTTCTTAGAAAAGAATCCCTACCAAAATGCTGTTATTTAAGATTTTCGTTGACCATCTACTCATACGATAAATACAAGGTCCCGGAGTTCTTTTAACAAATAATAATCTTCCAGGAATCCAGAAAAGCCGTAGAAAAATCTTATCATACGCCCAGTCAAGTTCTCATCTGATACTTTGTCTGCACATCTTAAACGAGATCTCTTCGGTTTAATTCTTCAGTAGCGTGTTTTTCTTTCATATGAAATATACCGGAGTCGGTCCGAACGAGTCTACTGGACAGTTAATGAACGAATCTGCAAGTCGGCTATTGCGTGTCGTAGAAAAAAAATTCATTTTCTTATTATGCATGTGTAGATTGTGAGTGAACGACGCATATAAATATAATTTTTGAGTCTCGGCTCACGTGGCGATTTTTCGTGTTTGACATTCTTGTTTGTTGTTTCTATAAATACCTGCACACCTGAGTATATGAGTGCGCACACCTTCGCGTATATGACGTATAATCAAGGAACAGGATTCCCCTCGTGACACGTTGACTATATGTATAGTCAACGTTACCTGTCGCGTTGACTGGTGGTTTAAAGGCGTTTTTGGAAATTATACGAAATGACCATCATGCGATCGGCATGTATTTGAACTCCTTGTTTTTGGTGTGAAAAACCCGGCCGGGACGTTACTTCAAGATCGGTGGTTGTACAGGAATTTTCACGAAAAAGTATTGCTTTCAGAGAACTTATCGTATATGTGTATTTATGGTTTTATAGGAGTCGTTGCATGTATGCTGATGATCGTACTACGCCGAGAGAAGCAAATACGATATTTCACAAGACGATCGATTGGTCGCTTCGCGCAAGAGGAGCTAACCCGCTGCCTCTAGTCGTCGGTGGATGTCACATGCTCGGATGCTTCATGATGAAACTCCGTCGTGATCGCCCACACGGATGTAGCCATGGCAGTTACGTCAACCTGGCCAACACCATGATTCTACCTAGGCTCGCGCGTATGAAATTTACACGAGACCATGACCCACCTCGGGAGATTTATTCGCAAAGAAAAAGAGTGAGCAACGTGCCGAGAACTGCAAGCCTTCCACACGGGGAACGGCTCTATAGAATAATTGTGAGAATACTAAAATCAAAGGATGCTAGAATGATAGAATGATATAATGGGATGGTCAATCGAAGAGGATGTGGAGGAAGGTACAAAGCAGTTGACGTCATAAATACGTACATATTCGTTCTGCGTTAAAGTTCAGCTACATGGAACTCATTATCATGATGGGTTGAGTAGCCAGAATCGACAGGTCTATTATAATTACACGGGAAAAACACGTAGAACGAAAGATTCCTTTGAATAATAAAAACATCCATTGGCTCAAGGGTGTTTTTCACGATGATTGGTTATCCTACAATTTTTTCCTTATTCTCGCTTCAATACTTTTATTACGGCACGGATTGAATTTAGCGGAAAGTCAAAATATTCTCCGATGACCTAGTGGTATTTCCGTTATTTTTATCTCTTTTGCTTTTACTTTATTTTATTTATTTGCTTCCAGACATTGAAGCTGTATCGTTTAAAAGTTTGATTAGGAGAAAGCGTTAAGCTATCCACATGGATGATGCTCAAACATGAAAAAAAAATATAAGAGAAACCCACAATGGATCCAAATAAGAAAAACTGTAATGAATATACTGTTGTATCTTGTTGCACTGAAAACAGTATAAAGAATTATGAGAAGTATGCAGGTAAGAACCTTCGGCCCTCCTTTGAATAATCTTTTTAGTCATTAATAATAATCAATAATCGTATAGTGCCTGATGATCGGGACAGAGGAACAAAGCAACGAAGGTTACAAGAACACGGAGAGTTACTCATTAAGGCAAAGTCATTAAGAAGTATAAGAGGAAATGGTCTGTGGACGAGTCGTCTTGATTCCTACTCGAGCTAAGATAAAAAACGGGACTCTGGACAAACACGATGTTCAATCAAGCTTTGCTTCTTCCTCGAAAGAACGCAGCATTTGAGTATCAGCCGAGTTCTCGTGCAAGTGAATTCTTCCTTGCACTACCGTGGCTGCTCGAGTGCTCGACTAACGCGGAGCAAACGTTATGAAACAAGGATGTCTCGGAAAGCAGGTCAGTGCACGGCTCGTTTATCTTTACTCATTCCTAGATCGCTTCGCATCACCTCGCTTCCTTCTTCCTTCTCTTTGTTGTACTATTATCCTTACCTTCTCTTTTCCCCTTCATTCTCCTCGCTGCTATACCGTACCTGGTCTCCGGTTCCAGACACTCCGGATTCTTCAAATTGATCTATGCTAGAAAGACAGATTAAATAGTCGAATCGAGCCAAGCCCGTTAAAGCGGAGCAGCAAGGAGGAACAAGTTGGATTGGTACAAAATGTCCTTGCTGGCTCTGGATCTACGTCAAGTCCTTGACTAGGTAGAATGCAATTTCGCTGAGAATCTATTGAATTTATCTAGCACACTTAGTACATGCGTGTATCGATTATGAGCTGGACAAAACTATCGCTTGCTACTAAGCAAAAGTCGTGCGGGACCTTTTCTTAAGGAATGTTCTTTGTCGATGGCGCAGAAAGTGCCGATCTCATTCCAAATCCTCCTAAGGTCTCTATTTGTCATTCAACGTCGGCTCTACTCGAAGAGGATGCTAATCGTACGATGCTTCTAAATTGGGAGTAACTAGTGGCGCTCTCTATTATCAATTTAAATTATGTACGCGAAAGTATCTACGTAGCCAGCTGGACGTAGAGATAGGTGTGCGACGAGGAGTGCTGTAAGCTCGTGCAAGCCCTGTCACATATGGATCAGTCATTGAGTAATAACGACTCACTCTCGCTGCTCATACGGGCTCTCCCGACATACTGACACGAATATATGTAGGTAATTCCTACGCATTGATATCAAAGCCACGAGTGGACTACCTTGTACATGTGCCTGGGTTTGGAAAACAATTTTCAATAATCTAATACTGTGAACGTACCCGACTCGTAGACCGGTTGCAGAGGCGACCTTTCGAATTTCACCGAAACCTCGCTGAAATCTCTCTTTCTTTTCACAGAGGGCGTTGTACAGAATTCTCTCACCAATTTTCTCGCTCACTGGCTCAGTAGCTCACTAGTACACTGACAGATTTACTTGTTCATTAGCCCCGGAAGCCATCAAGACTCCTCTGGATTATATGTATCTCGGTTAAAGCCTCCCACAAGGCATTCGACTCCTGGACAAACCATCTCATTTCTTCTGCGAGGGTGTCTCATCAGGGAATTCTAATTTTGATCTAATAGAAGACATAAAGTACGCACCGCATCATGGTGCAAGTGAGCAAACTGACTGGTTTGTAAGAGTGCGAGTGAGAGAGGGAGTTCAGGATAGTGGTAACTCGAGGTTGTTTATAACATCACGAGGTTGCCAAGAGAAAGAGGGACGCTTCATGGCTTCTTCTCCGTCTTCGTTCAACACTTTCACTGAGTCCCGTGACTTCGTCCTCCTTCACTCCACTATACCGCCTCTTCACGAGTTATAATACCGACGACGCGCTTCCTCCTCGTTCCTCCTCGATCACTACTCGACTCACAATTATCACTTTAACATTTTGCACTCTACTTCCTATTTTGTAAGGTTTCATGTTGTTGGAGGATACTCCTGGGAACTTTTGGGTTATGAGAAAAGATTACGAAAATGTTACTTTCAAAATTAAATTCATAGGTACACGAGTCTAATGAATATTAATAAATCATTGAGTTGGTTAAATATTTCATGTTATCACGAAATATCAATGACTTTTTTTTTATTATCAAGGTAACCAAAAAACGTTGGAATAGTTCATTTTTATGAATATTACTATAGCTGTGGCAAACTTCTAGTGGATTTCGCATTCGTAAGCATATTTACGTTGTTGGGAATCATACACGATAAATTAAGACAAATCAAATGATTTTTATCGTCGAATATTCTCATCGACGTCATTGCTACTTCCTTCTTATCGTTAATGGTATTCTTGTTATTGACATTAACGATAGAAGCTAGTACTTTCAATGCTGAAAAATAATGACATACTCTTCCTTAAGATTAGCACGACTTCTTCTTAGCATATCCTAATTTGGATTGGTGGCTTTCAGAATGTGCTTGGCATCAAATATAACAAAGGTGGCACAACATGTTATCTAAAAAGATGAATAGACAGAAGTGAAAAGGTAAAACGAATGAACAAGGATATATTAAAATGAAGAATAAAATGACAGGAAAAGCATCAAGAATAATAGATTCCTGCGTACTACGGGTTCAAAGCTCTTAAAGCAGGAAGTTGAACCGCGATGAGGCCTCAGGCACAGACTTGCCTTGGTCTCTTAGGATCTACAACAGTTACTCTGTGTTTCTCTCCATCTCTTTCTGTCTTTCTTACTCTCTCTCTGTGAGACGCATTCACACATGATTATCCTTTTTGCATAATACGGACAACGTACTTCGTCTCTTCTTCAGACTCATCCTGAAGTTCTTCATTAAAATCCGTCTATGGGAGGTAATTGGTGAGTTGCAATGATCAAGTGCAAACGACTACATTGAATCGAATTGTTGATAAAGAAAAAATTAATTATTCGTTACAGGCAGAAGGGTCAAGGTTATCCAGCATTACAAATCTGGATAAAGTGATATTTATCTCTGGCATCATCAGCGATATCGGTTCCAGTACTAAGTGAGAACGTGTCCCAGTTACCAGTAGAGCTATTGGTGACCCCGATGCGGTAGAGTTTACCAATTATCAGATACCTCAGGTAAATAGTCACAGGGCCGGAAAGAAGAGACCAAGCGTAGATATTCATGTTCACTGCATTATCCTGTTAGATGGGATACACGAGTAGTTACACAATAAATTAACAATATTAGATAATACAAGAGAGAATAATATATAGAAAGCATAAGAATAAATTTCAGGGGATCCAACTTATAGATCACATGTCGACAACCTCATTCAGGGGGTGCGTTACGCAGACTCAGCAGGTGGGATCGAGCAGCTATGAAGTAGGAGGTCTCTTTTCTGGAGTGGAGAAGGTGTAGTCTGGTAAATACCAGAAGCTCACTGGCGGGCAGCAAGCAGTCGAACGCGAGGTTCCTTCCGCGCTATGCGCTCGCGCTTAATACTATCACCGTTTGCGAGGCATCCTATAATCAGTGCGCTAGTAGCTTCCTTTTAATTTTCTTCTTTTTCCTACTTCTACTTTTAAAGTGCTTCTTATCCTCGCTTTTCCCCCTTTTGTTGTACTACAGGTCTCCCCTCCCCTCGAGTTCCTACATTCGATTTCACCCTCGAGCTGTGGAAAGACATTCTAGCACTGTAGCTGCTCACCACTGGAGAGTTCAGTCTTGACTTGTCGGGGTATCGGATCTGGTCCTTCTCCTGTTGATCCTCATGGTGTCCTCCTCGTGGGAAGACAAATGTCCTCAGTGTGACGCGACGTAGAGACAGAGAAATAGAAAGTAATAGGAGAGAGTGTAATAAAGGAGAGAGAAAGAGAGAGAGAGAGAGAGAGAGGGACTCTTTATCGTGGGACTTTAATCAAGAGAAGCTTCGAGAATGAAGAGGATTATATTTGCTCGGTAAGTCTGCGTAACAAACGTATTCTTTATAAGATTAGTATTGAGATGACATTGTTATTTATTCAATAATTATATTATATGCTTAATATTTTGCATCTCCATGAAACACTAGGTCGGCGGAGAACGCCACTACTTAAATACATAGGTGAGCGCATTGACTAGTAGAAGAAGCAGACATTAGTCGGACAGGGCTTATCTCTCTGTCTAAGATTATCTGCTAGTTAATAGAAACTTCTTGCAATCTTTCATCCGTCAGCTTGATTTGGGCTTTCTTGGCGAGTGCTGTTTTACATAATCGAATGTACAGATAGACAGGAAAGTCTCTATAATAGAAACCTCATTGTCAGCCTGCTCTCTAGAGACTTGACGCGGTTAGCGTCGGTGTGTGGCAATCATAAAGGAGCGTTTGTTTTTAATTGTAAGAAAATCAAGCGAGCAAGTAGACCTCGTCATGAGCAATCTAGAAGTGGGAAAGAAATTGTTGAAGCGTAAGAAATCTGAAAGGACGTGATACTCTGTGAAATTTGTTGGATAACACTCACTGAGAATATAAGCTTATATCGCTCCAGGTTCATTTGTTAGAAACTTTGCAATTGTATATTTGATAAATATGTTTATCGTACCATGAAAGCCTTTCGTCATTCATATTCTTAAATATGTTTTTTTAATACTTACCTACATCATTCTTCTAATCATTTTTACTCCCTGTTTACTGCAGATAAACTTATCGTTGATCATGGTGGTCCTTGTATCAGTTATTTGCTATTCGTATGAAGAATAATCAGTTTACTCTTGTCAGGTTATTCTGGTGCGTCGTTCACTTGTAAATCTATATGAATTCACGGTAGACCGATCGTGTTTCATACACGCTTTAATTAGTCAGTGGTCGTAGGGCGGAAGTTGAAAATTCCTCTCTGTCTCTTGTTCTATCAATTTCGTTTTTTCTCTATCTCTACTTTATTTTTCATTTTATTTTGTTGTTTTATTGGCAGTGAAGCCTACACGAAAGAGCTGGGAATTCCTTTATCTGGTCATTGAGAATATCGGATGGTGAGGAGTTCATTCAGAAGTAGCAAAATACAGATAGTGCTACTGATGATTCTTCTGGCATCAGTGAATACACAATGGGAGGCTTGTTTATTCTGTACCAGCAACCAACGACATTTCGGATAACCTATCACGATTTACTACCTAGAGTCATCCTGATCTACATGCTCCTAGGCATCGTGTACTTCCATCCTTGTGAACTCTACAGTATACAGAGCGTATCCAGCGTTCCTCTCTTTCTCTCTCTCTCTCTCTCTCTCTGTCTCTCCTTAATAGTTATTAAGTAATTGAGGAACGCTGTCTTGGAACGAGCAAGATGACGAAGTCAAGGAGAACCGCTTTGCTCCCATCTTCGACTCATCCTCTACCTTACCACTAACTTGTCTTCTCGTGATGGCTTCTATCTCTTAGGCTTACTTTTCCTAAATACTTATTATACAGTCTTATCAATTGTATTACTTTTCAGTGCCCTGGTTTCCAGAGGATTACATGCCTCCCGTGTCATTAGGAATTAGAGTATCAGGATCATGACAGAAGGTCAAAACAATTACAGGACCCCTTTCGTGACCTTCGCATAATCAAAAAGGGAAGTGGCTTCTTCTTGAACAATCTTAGTTACTGAAGCAAAAGTTCTTCCGCTCTGGTCAATGCGCAGTCTACTTTCACCAGGTTATCTGGCTGCCCGAATACCTGACCAGTTGTCTCGTAGCCGCGAGCAGCCACAATTCAGAAGCAATATTTCTTTCGTTGAGTGCGATCATCGACACAAAGTTATTTTCAGAGTTTCAATAGTCATAAACTAAAACTGCTGGGCCCGAAAGTGAAGAGTTTTAACATATGAAATCTCACCAAGTTTCACGAATGGCTCCATATCGTGGGTCACACGTGTGGCGCCCTGGGCTCACCGAAAGATTTCTCTCAGATCCGTTGACCCACTGACACTGAATTTATACATTGGTCTCATACTTGCTCTTTCACATAGGGCACGAGCTATACGTCCCTGTACATTGATAAAAACTGGACAATCACTCGATCCTTGACCTACGGTCGGATCATATACTAGAACAGCAGCTAGAACTTCAGAACGCTTAAAGCAATAATAGCTACCTTTGAGACTTTCTTCTCCGTACACCAGGTTATCCTTCCTTTCTGTTCAAAGATTGCCATAATCCACCTTGGCATTGCTCTTGCTCTCTATACCTAGTTATAACAACCGGCTAGTGTATAGCTCGAATATGAAAGGTAACCCCAGAAACATTGCAGAGACAAGAGTGAAGGGAGAGGACTCAGTCTGTACCCTGAGGCCTCCGATCGTCGTCGTGAACCTCATGTCTCCCTGGGTACGCTGCTCCCTCTCCAAACTTCGCCTCGGGCCAGGAATTTCGACTTCCTACCAGGAAACATACTACACAGATTGCACACTGCTAGCCTACGTGTTTATCGTTTACACACTGAATGTTACTCTACGAGTTCTCTTTCTTCCTCGTTCATTCAATATTATAGTTTGAAGATAAAACTTATTAGTATAAGGAGAAACTGATGAATATTGATACAGGAACATGGCTTCTCTTATAGCATTAAAATATTATAAAGTATATAATATGCTAAGAGAACCAGTAGAATCAAGGGTATAGGAATTTTTGAATTGGTTGGGATGCCGAAGCATACACGCACCAAGAATTTCCACGTGACGCGAGCATATTCGTCTGTCTCTGTGTCTATCAGCTCACTCGAGAGAAAGTACGAGTCCAAAGGCATCCGTGAGCTCACCGCATACCAACTTCGACGCGTTCGAGTCGCAGACATGAAAACACGTATATTTGTGGATTACGAAAATTGAACTTTCTCAATGAAACGAGAATGTCGGTTATTATTTTTCTTTACTGCAACTGAACTACAGAAATATGTATATACGCATGCAATAGATGGGAGAAAACTCCTTAATCCGAGAAGGGGACAGCTATTTAACTTGCTCCTTTTTATTTTCAGAACCTGCCTAGGCGTGCTCTCTGCAGTTTTTTTGGTCGCCGCACTTTCCCCAACGCATCATCGGTTCGACCTTTCAGGTAAATTTTCGACGAGACGGTTCAAGTTGAGATATTTTGTTCCGTCGAATTCACAAATCATCTGCTTAACAAACGACGTTAAAGCACATTCCGTCAAATCCTCCTCTTGTAGTGTATAATTATATGCAATTTATAAGAGGCAAAAAATGGACAATACAGAGATAGCTCTCATGAGTCCCTGATGGAGGATCCCACGGCTTCGTTCGTCGTGGTTATTAATGATAGACGTGTTAATGTCGAGTTTGTAATTTTCATTCTGAACGTCGAATATCGTTTAGGAGCTAGATGACTGATTTGTTGGCGTAACTTGTATTTCACGTTCCTCCTTTTGTTTTAATTTATCTTCTGTCTCTTTTTCTTTGTAAGAATTTTTCTCCACGCCGTGTAGACCTCAGCTATTTTTCTGTTATAATCAAAATGCACAAGCTAATCACGCGAGTCTAACCTTACCTACATTCATGCGTTCTTATTGGTTATCTGATTTCATTTTGACTGTAACATCAAAATACGTCTTATTGGTTCATCATGCTCATCTCATTCGTCTCGTTCATTCAAATGATCTTTTTTATCTCGTTACGTCTTAATGAATGTGAAAAGTATGCGAATGATGATCTTGCCTGAGGATGTTAATAGTGAATATTTGTCTTGTTTCTGGGGAGCAGAGTACGTGTACCAAGTGGATCAGGACCTGCAGGCAAGAGCACGTGTCGCTCTCGAGGCTGAGGAACGAGTTTCCCAGTCGAAGACCTGGTAAGTCACTAGGTTCCGCCTTCTATTCACCTACGAGGAATATCTCCAGGAAGAGAGGCCAATGCGATTAATAAATTCCACGTGTCCCACTCCGCATGGAATAGAACCGCTTCAAGTAGTCCGGTATTAAAAGGACCACTCCTGGAAAGAGTAGTATCTCTTTCGGCTCTCTCGACTCTCACAACTCTCTTGACTACGAAGATTCCTCAGATTGTAAATTTTCTTCGAAAAAATATTAGCCCGTGTTTATCTTATCACTTTCCTGAAAAATCTAAAGATTTTGAGAAAGTCGGCAGATCAGAGTATTGCCAATCGGCGTCCAAGAGATTTTATAATCATCGGCTATCGGTAAAGAGAATAAGTCAGGGAATAGACGAAGAATAATTTGAGTCCGGTTGTGAGAGCACCAGGAGCACGAGAAGTCCAAAAATAGAAAAGAAATAAAATAGTCAGAGTTGCCGAACAGGATAAACCTTCCTACTCGGCTGCTACGAATACCGGCTAGACTACTGTTCTTTCCATCGCGGCCATGAAAGTAAAAGTCCCGGAAAGGGCGTAAAATAAAAAGAGGCTGCGTCAAAACGGGAGTCGTTAGTAGTCTCAGTTGATTGCGGTCGGAAACAGCCAGAGCCAAGTGGTGTCAGAGAGGACAGGTTTGTTGCCGCCAGCGGCAGTGGCGGCATCACGACGTAGAAAGGAAAACGCGGAAATCGGGTAGATCAGGATGTCTGAATGATCGCTTAACCTTATTTTCCTTTTTTCTCTTTAAATAGGTTGCAAGACCGTGTTTCCACCAATGGAACCCCCTGTGCAGTGACAGACGAACGGCCCTGCCCACCAAGCAAATATCGAGCACCCTCAGGAGCGTGTAACAACATCAGACATCCAGCATGGGGTGCCCGAGGATCTCCCTTCCTGAGATTTTTACCTGCAACTTACTCAGATGGTAACGCATCTATTAAAAACCTCGTCTACCATTCTAATGGATTCAAGTAAACTGATCTATCTTTTTCACTCTTCCTTCCCCACTCGGAATTATTGGGTCAAGAATGGAAAGTAAAACTTGAAATGCAAACTAACGTGGGGTACGAATCGTAAGCAATACCTTTGCTTATTGACTATAGTACTCGTATCTACTTCCTTTTTTCCTTTCGTTTAACCTAGTGCTTGCTAGTGCTCTAGTCGACTAGAAATGAAGATTAAAATTCAAGAGCCACCTTAGCTGAAATAGAGAGTCGCTATTGCGACATGTTTTGAAATGAGTGACGTGCCTATGTAAGCGCACGCGTGCATATATGCGCGCGTGAGTTTCATTGTTATGGAAAATTTAAACTTTTTTATGGGGCCATCATTAACATGACTTCAATCGTGTCGTGTAGACTAACAAGAAGCCATTAGGCTTGCAGTAAAAGTGAAGGAGAACGATAAGGCGTGTGTCCGCCGCGAGCCATTCTGGTGAACGATCCCGTCGAACGAAAATATGAAAGTGAGAAGAGCGAAGAAAGTAACGCCGCCGCGCAAATGTCCACCAGTGTGGACTCCTTGTCGTCTGAGTCTTCTGACCCCAAAATAGTGAAATGTTCTCCGTCACTTTTTCACTCTCTTATGTGCTCGTTCCCTCTCACTCGCTCTTTCTCTATATTTTTCATGTGCGGACACGCACGCAAGCACATGCAAGTGCAACCACGCACGGATTCATTAGCCTAGACTGTTGCTATCAAGCCTTGGAGTTTTCACGCAATTCCTCAAATATCATTAGGCCAAGTTCATATCACACTGAATACTTTTCACTCTTGGTCGTAATTGAAGACAGTGATACTTAGTGTCAAGGCAATATGGAAGAAAAATACCTAACGGGGTGTTACTTTTATGGAGGCACGCATATTACCTTTCTATCGATAATAGAGCAATAAAAGTGAAAGGTGACAACGAGGAGCCGAGAAAAATCAGTGAATAAAAGTTAGAGAATGTACTGTCACTTTACTAAAAAAAATTAACTAGCTAATTGTATTAAAAAAAAAAAAACTTGCTAGATAACAATCGCATATTAAGGTAATGATGCATATGTTTGCTCTCCTACAGGGATTGCTGGCCCCAGGCAGTCATCGAGCAGCCATACCTTGCCAAGTGCCAGCGATACGGTCTCAAAGATTCAAGCCTCTCAGGGAGACGCTATTCTTCACGAAGGATTAACAAGCCTATCTGGAGTCTGGTCGGAAATTCTGCTGAGAGATATTGCCTGGACAATCCATCCTAGTTATCCAGAAAGCAAGTGTTGTGATTCTGACAAGAAACACCCAGAGTGTTATGAGGACGTCGATTCTTCAGGGACTTGCAAGAGTTACTTCCGCTCAGTACCAACACTAAGTACGCATCTTTGTAAATTCGAAGGCAGAGAGCAGATGAATGCCGCTTCTGGTTATTTGGACGGTTCCGATCTCTACGGTAACACCGACGAGCAACTTCACCGACTGAGAACGTACAGCCATGGCAAGGTCGATCTAGGTGCATGCCAAGTTTGCAACTGCTCTGAGTCTGCTATTGGGCATATCTACACGGCGTTTCTCCTCGAACATAACAGACTCGCTGACAAGCTCGCTGAGGCTAATGACCATTGGGATGATTCCAGAATATTCCTGGAAGCACGTCGCGCGGTAGTCGCTCAGATACAGCACATTACTTTTAACGAATTCGTGCCCAACGTGCTGGGGGAGGCTGCACTTATGGATCAAGATGTCAGACCGGTAACCAGCGGTTTCTACATGGGTTACTCATCTACCAACCGTGGTGGAGCCTTCGATGCTGTTGCCTTGGCAGCATTGCAAGCACTGACTTCGTTGCATTATAGAAGGAATGGAGCAAAAACTAATTTGATTGATCTTGTTGTAAATCCTGCAAATTATGTGAGTCTTGGAGTCAGTCGAGATTCTTTACGCTACGTCGGCCCTGGTCAGTGGGAACCTAGTGAACTTCTTATTCATATGGCTAGAGATCATGCCCTACCCGGCTACGTAAGCTTTCTAGAACTCTGTTCAGGAAATGGAAAACCTGGCAACTTCTCTGAATTGCACAGTGTAATGACCATTAGCAATGCCAATCTTCTTGAAAGTATTTATACCACTGTGAACGATGTGGATCTTCTTATTGGAGGTATTCTTGAGACACCTGTAGGAGGTGCTGCTGTCGGACCAACGTTTACCTGTTTGCTTAAGAAGCAGTTCGCCAAACTGAGAAATTCTGATCGATTCTGGTACGAGAATGATCTTCCACCGTCGAGTCTTAGCAGTGAGCAACTGTCTGAAATCCGAAAGGTGTCACTAGCTGGAATTTTATGTGCCAATTTAGGAATCGCCAAAATACAGCCTAATGCTTTCATCCAGCAAGATCCTTACTTGAATGTAAAAATCAGATGCGATCAGAATAATATTTTGCATTTAAATCCCTGGGAAGAAGCTCCTACTCCGGTTCCTATAATTGACAACTCGATGGTACCCACAGTTGCGTCCCACATCGCCTCTGAACTGAGTCCCGAGATTATAGCTGCTGCCATAAGGAAGGCTAGGGAGGATCTTATAGAAAGAAAGCAGCTGGAGTATAATTCATGGCTGGAGCAAAGGATAGCCGACCCCAAATCACCCACGGGAACTGCAGCTAGTTTCTCGAAGGCCAACAAGGATGCTCTGTTACTAGCGAACTCGTCGATTCTCTATGAATTGGCAACGAATGAAATTGTCAACGGGGCTCATGGATTGCGACGAAGAAAACGTCAGATTTTTGATAACACCGATAATGTCTTGGGATTCCCCAGTAGTGATTTTTCAGACATACTCCAGAACGTAGACATTTCTGGTCTTTTACCTGGTCATAAAGACATCAACTCTGACGAAATTGAATGTCCACCGGATGAAGGTCCTTGTGACCCTACGACTCCATATAGAACACTCACTGGATACTGTAATAACTTACGCAATCCTAACTTAGGAAAATCCCTAACAACGTTCGCCAGGCTTCTACCTCCAGTATACGAAGATGGTGTATCAAAGCCACGTGCAACCTCGGTCACAGGAATACCCTTGCCTAACCCTCGAGTTATCTCGACTGTCATTCATCCTGACATTTCGAACTTGCATAACCGTTACACCCTCATGGTGATGCAATTCGCACAGTTCCTGGATCACGACTTAACAATGACACCGATCCACAAAGGATTTGCTGAATCTATTCCTAGTTGCAGATCCTGCGACTCGCCTAGAACTGTTCATCCTGAATGCAATCCTTTCCCTGTGCCACCTGGTGATCATTTCTATCCGACCGTAAACGTGTCGTCCGGTGCCAGGATGTGTTTCCCGTCAATGAGATCTTTGCCAGGCCAGCAACACCTTGGTCCTCGCGAGCAGGTGAATCAGAACACAGGATTCCTGGATGCATCCGTCGTTTACGGAGAAAATAATTGCATTTGCAATAACCTCCGTGGATTCAATGGGCGCATGAACATCACTCTAAATCCTACTCGCGGCAAGGACCTTCTGCCACAGTCGGCTACCCATCCTGAATGCAAAGCTCAATCAGGATATTGCTTCATCGGCGGAGACGGTCGTGCCTCCGAGCAACCAAGTCTTACTGTAATACACACAATCTGGATACGTGAGCACAACAGGATCATGGAAGGACTCCGTCAAGTGAATCCTCATTGGGACAGTGAGAAACTTTTCCAGCACACACGCCGTGTAATCAGCGCCATGTTACAGCATATCGCTTACAACGAATTTCTCCCAAGAATACTTGGCTGGAATGCAGTCAGCCTCTATGGACTGAAACTCCTTCCCCAAGGATACTACAAGGAGTATTCGCCGACCTGCAATCCCAGCGTTCTGAATGAGTTTGCCGCAGCAGCCTTCAGAATAGGACACTCTTTATTAAGACCGCATTTACCACGTATGGATCGCAATTATCAGAATATAGATCCACCTATACTCCTGAGGGATGGTTTCTTCAATCCCGACATGCTCTATCAAGCTGGAATGATGGACGAAATGACCCGGGGGCTTGTAGCTACTCCCATGGAGACTCTTGATCAGTTTATAACTGGTGAAGTAACTAATCACCTCTTCGAGAACCGTAGAATACCACACTCCGGCGTCGACTTGATTGCATTGAACGTCCAACGAGCCCGCGATCACGGAATACCCTCATACAACAACTACAGAGCACTGTGCAATTTGAAACGTGCCACTACCTTTGAAGATCTTTCGCGCGAGATGGCGCCTGAAGTGATCGCCAGGATGAAGAGAATCTACGCATCCGTGGACGATATTGACCTCTTCCCCGGTGGCATGAGTGAACGGCCTCTCCAGGGTGGACTCGTAGGACCAACTTTTGCCTGCATCATTGCCATACAATTTAGACAGTCGCGCAAGTGTGATCGTTTCTGGTACGAAACTGATGATCCCAATATTCGCTTCACCGAGCACCAATTGGCTGAAATTAGAAAAACGACGTTGTCGAAGGTGGTCTGCGAAAACATGGACCACCCGTCCGATATGCAAAGGGCGGCGTTCGATCTGCCAAGTAACTTCCTGAACCCCAGAGTGCCATGTAGCTCCATGCCACATATGGATTTCAGTGCTTGGAAGGAAACGAGACATGGTTGCCAGATTGGCAATAGAAACGTTGGAATCGGGGAGTCTGGCTTCCCTACACCCTGCACTAGTTGTGTATGCACTGCCGAAGGGGTAAGCAAAGATCTCGGAAGTAAAGCCTACGACAAGGACGTTCTTATACCATACGAAAAAAAAAAAAAATGAATTACTTTTTCTTTTCCAGACGCAGTGTGCCTCGTTGAGAGTGACCGATTGTAATCAGCTACTCCGAGAAGCTTCCCGTGAGGCAATACTCAGAGATGATGTCTGCACAGCCCAATGCGGCTTTGTCCTAGCAGCTTCCGAAGCTTCTTCGAGACTACAATTTACTACACCAAGCACATTTGCAGGATTCCCACCACAGACGAGCAACCTCAGAAGCTCACCGACACCTGCGTCGTTTAATGGCTTTAAACTTCCAGACTTGTCGCAATTTATTGGCTGAATGTAGTCCTTAGTCAAAGTTTTAGAGGGTGCGTAGTGTGCGATTGTTGTATGCATGTATGTGTCTGTGTGGGTTCACATATCTTCCTGCCGTTCACCGTTCGCCTGAGAATTAATTGAACAAGCAAATGAAATGGTACGAAAAACGATTAATATGATAATATTGTAGGGAGAAATGTTCGTAAGAGTGTAAATATAGATGATAAGTGCAGTATATAACGTTAATGACCGAAAATCGAATATATTATCTTTTGTTAATAATCACGTTTATGTGTCTTCTTCTGAGCGTACTTTAATATGAATCTCCTGATTGCAGCTCATCTTTGAGGGCACACTAATTATTATGGAGTTATTAAGCGCGCATTAAACCGCCAGATGAGAAAAAGCAAGAGATGTGCCTATCTTGAATTGTCTAACTGCCAGCATCTTCGTATGAAAAGCAATCTGTTACTTTCCGTGACAACTAAGGAATAGAATGACAGTTGGAGATACGCAGATTGAGAGAGCCACAGAGAGAGAGAGAGAAAGACAAAAATATCTATTAAATTCTAGAGCACTAGATCCCCTAAGAACCAGTTCACAAAATCAATAGGAATCGTGTAGAGAATGAAAAATAGAGAAGATTTTAGTAATACTACTACAGCATAAATAGGAGCAAATCTCCTATATGCTGAAATAACAGGAAAGTGATAACGGAAAGATTATAAAGTACTACTAAACTTAGTACTACCTTAACTAATGCAGCTATTTACAAGCAACAAACAATATGAGGACTAAGCGATATGTGGGCGAAAAAAGTAATTAAAGCAGCGACAATATGTCTGGACTTCACACAAGATTCGAAATAAATGAAAAAATCGAAAATGAAAGCAAAGTCGATCACATGAAAATTGGTAGAAATAACGAAATTATAATGTTAAACTGCAGGACTTCAATATGAGGAATGACCATGAGCACCAGGATCCAATCTAAAAGACATTATTCCGATATGAATCTGTTCAGCGAACAAAAACAATGTCTACTAGGATTCTATGTATCACGAGGAAAACGGCATAGCTGAGTTGAGTCGGTCCGTAATGTTACATGGGTTTCAAGTATTTAAGAATTTTGAGTTTCTCTGATTTAGGGCAAAGTAGAAACAGTAGGTTACGCGATAAATTGAATAAGAGTAGATACGAGATAAATTGAATAGAACAATTAAAAAACAAAAAATAAAACTACGTAGAGTCCATTTGCAATCAATAGTGATCTCAAAATTGCTGTGAGATATGTTCTCTTAATTTTCACATAAGTATTGAAGAAATCTTGATTTTTCTTTTTCTTATACGAACTACCATTTATAGTTTCAAGAATATAGTAGTCGATATAAGAGACTGCTGGGTCGAATATGAATCTTTGCCGAGAGACAACAGGAAATAAGTCTAAAAGAAAATCTAGTTATTTATAGCTTGAAGTAAAAGTTTACTTAAGTCATTCTTATGTACATGCTGGTCCTATAAAAGTTTCCCTGTATAAATGACTCATTAAATATGCATTAGGTGGCACAATAAATAATCAACTATTAATTCTGATAGTCAGAAAAATTTCAGGGTCACTTACATGAATACAATCACTGTGACTTATCATGACGTAAGTCTCAGTATTATTTTTATGCATATCACATAAATTAACATACTGATCGTTCGATGCGACATATCTTAGCCCTGTTAATACGAAAACTAAGATCCGTAAAAAATTATTTACAACTGAATTTGTAAACCATTTGCATCGAGTAGGGGATTACAGCAAATTAAAAGGTCATTCAGCTCCAGGATAAAAGTAATGAAAAAGTAATGATGTAAAGTGTAAAAGTGGTGGTATACTTAAATACAGACGTGAGCCTCTTTGAGTCCACCACGGAAGTATACTGTTTCTATCAATGACAACCTGACGACAATGATAGTATCCATAAAGTTACTTCAAAGCCGAAGGTGAGACATTTACTAATATAAATTTATATAGTGAAAGTATGTCACTTGCCCTTCTGAAGGCCTCGCAACACAAAAACAGTGAATAAGTTAGCATTTACAGGTTGTAATTTTTAAAAGGTGATTGTGCTTCGTTTTTTTTAAATATTAAATTCAGAGTGCAACTGCAGTATCTTATAATCAGATTTTATGAGCAAGCATACCTCTTGAAATTTATCGAAGTGGCTTGATACTTCGAATAAACGGTAAGGAGAGGAGCTACATTAGCTCAATGGCTAAATAGACAGGCAGACAGATAGACACATTTGTTCATGTAAAATTTCTCTTCTATAAAAATTGTATTTTGCAGTCGTGGTATTTTTATGCGAATTCCCGTACAGAATGGTATATTTTTTCGTTACACCTCTATATATTTTCGTAATACGATATAATATGACACATGCGTAACATGTTAATAAATGTTAATGTTTACTTTTTTGTAATAAATAATCGGCTCACGTGATCGCGAGCGGAAGGCAGTCGGCCATCCCATTATCCATTACATCCTTTGACCCTTTCAATTGACAGGAGAAAATTCTGAGACGCGCACGTGCACTCACAGGCATCTCTTGAATTTCTCTGTGCTCCTATAAAGGTATCAAGGAAGTGAATCCTGGCACCAGCTGGCTGACCTCGATATGGTCAAGCCACGAGATAGGAAGAGGAAGCGATTAGACGTTTCATTGTCACAAGAGAAGTCCGAGACTTTTGCGCATATGTGTGAATTGTACGGATAAATCTACAAAAGAGTTTAAATTACGTTCGTTATGATTTTCCAAGATTTTCATACCGTGTATTATATTTTACAAATTTTGAATAATTTTCTTGCGCTCCACTCTTTTAAATCGCGTTCTTCCTTATTTGCTGTTGCTACTGATTCGACGTCGCGATACACGCACTCACGTACCCACATACTATTCCCTCTCTCTTTCTTATCCTTTTTCTCCTAGGCCTGTGGAGAAAACTTTAGGAAAGATTTGTCAAGATATCTAGCTTGCTGGGACCTCTTGCTTATTGTTGATCACTGCGGAATTTTCTTGCATTACAGGTGTCTGTTCTATACAACGCCAGAGTCCATAGGTTTTGCCAATTGTTGTCTGCCAAAGCCTCAGGGTACCGTCCTCGGACCCGCTGGCATATAGTTCGCCATCCGGAGAGAAACGTACGCAGTGTACTGGACCAAAATGTCCTTTGAATGACTCTAAAGGTACAAAATAAAAAAATATATATGCACCAACTGAGTAAAACGAGTATTTCAAGTACACGCCAGTAACAGATTGTCCTTGGATGCAAGCGCGTATACTTTTACAAATATCCATAGTACGACCTTATTGGCGCGGCCAGAATTGTTGCCATTACGTTCTCCTTAATATTTATCTATCGATCCATTGAACTATCTATTACACTCTATTCACAGATTATTGTTAAGTAAACAGTTTTGCAGGCTTACCAATTTCAGCTCCAGTACTGTAATCGAACTTGTACATCTTGAGATCTTCTCCACCACAGACAAAGATGCTGCAATCTGGATGCAGGCTGGCACTGTTCACTTGCGTCGGTACGGTAAACTCACGAATTTTTGTAAGTCTGTGAAAGAACATAGCCGAATTGAGTATCAGGTGGAGATAACCCTGGTATGAGTGACGTTGGAAGGAATTGTTCGGAAATAAACAAGACTCGGACTTCCTGATAGGTCAAGGATAACGCGATCGCGCTCAGGGCCGTACACGATCAGGAAGTTAAATGCGCGCGTGTCTTTATTCACAACTACACAAGGGAGAACTTTTTACCTTCGATTCATATTCCGTATATGGAGTGTGTTTAATACTTTTACATTTTCTGCATCTTTACTTACTCTTTGCTGTCCCAAAAGGTTACCACATTTGAGTGTGTGGTAGTGATAACGTTTCCATCTCTGGACACTTCCATGCTACTGGGAATTGCTGGGAAATCAAGTCTCATTGTTTCCTGACCACTAGCTCTGTCCCAAATGCGTAGGGTCTTGTCATCAGCACAGCTTACCAATGCAGTATTGTCTTTGAAGAAAGTGACATGTTTGATACCACCACTGTGACCTGAGAACACCTGGTGAATGGATGACATTTTATTTTCATAGATTATGGATACTCTCATTTCCTTTTTTCATAGCCATTACAAAATCAGAGATAATAACAAACCTGTGGTGTGCTCTCGGGTTTGTTAAGATCATAAATCCGAACAAGCTTCTCATTAGAACCAGTACAAAGATGATTTGAATCAGAACTAAAGTTGACAGACTTGACAATATGATTATGTTGGAATGAATGGATCTCTTCTCCTTTTATAGCATCCCAGACTTTGGCATTGAAATCAGCAGCCCCAGTAGCTGCTCTCGTAGCCTCTGGATTCAGGGCAACACCCCAGACTGCTCCCTTATGTCCCTCAAACGTTCCGATCCAATCCCCAGTGTCACCCTGTCGTAGCATAGGTTTACCATCTGGAATGACAATCCATGTTTCAAGGACAACAAAAGCAAAGATACAATATGATCCCTAGGGAATTCCCATACTGTTCCATACAAATGAATTCTGAAAATGATATTCAGGGCCTTGGGGAGAGGACTAAAGTGGGCCAAGGTGATCAAGTGAAATAACAACTCAAACGACCATGAGATATAGAAGCTTCTGAAACATCTTGACGATTCTTTATAACGTACCCTTGCAAGCCGAGATGAGGTAGTAGCCGGATTCCGTGACGTCGGAGAAGGCGAGGTGTACCACGGGCCTCGTGTGACCGCTACACGTGAGTGGTGTTTGTCTCAAATTCGCCATTATTTATTTCTTTACCAAAACCGTGAGCGACACCCGACTGCCGAAAGTGCCACGCGAGTCCACACTCGACGAGGATAAATAAATAACGATCAATTGAAATTGAGAGTCGTCTCAATAATGATGGAACACTCTCTTCGATAGACTAACAATCTCTCGATATCTACCATACACAACCAACACGGAGCGCGACTGACGCGATACTGATCCTGGCAAGCCACAGACGATACTCAAAAACCCGATCATAGCGGCTGATCTAGATTGAATATGACCATCGTAAAGCTTATACAATCCTCTAAAAGATGGCGAATTGCAATGTATCCCCCACCAAAAAAAAAGGTTTAAATATGCCTTATAGACCTTCAACTGATAAAATAAAAAAATTTCGAGGACACCGTGTAATATAATACTTATAATATACCTAAATCTATTAAATTTATCTCGAAATACATAATACAAAAAAAAACTTGATATTTAATATTATGTAGACAAGCGTCTGGATTTTACCTCTATGCCATTGACTAAGTAAATTAACTGTGTTCCATTTTGAAATTTGAAGTTTTCATGAATTTATAAGTCGTAACCTAATGTAGGCATTTCAAATAAGTGATAGATTAATCGTTACTAATAAAATTGAAACTCGATAATGAGGTTTAGCCAAATGTGCACCACATTTTATATACGTGGTCCTGTTTTTTTTACCTACTGAATTTCTTCAAAAACAATCTTTTTTACCGACTGTTAGATTTTGGCAAGACGAACTGTCAATTTCGTTGCAAATATATTTACAATATTATTAAAAGCCGAATCGAGAGCAATATAATTTGTTATTCCCAAAAATTATATTTCTTTTTCACTCATACTTTAAAATTATATACTGGTATAGGTGTCTGTGGTATACACTCTGGGTTTTTGTGTATAGTACTCATCTGTAACCTCTTTTTTCGCATAATTGTGGTGATAGTAGTAAACATGAGTGATTACAGCGTTGTTACCTCTGATTTTGTTAAATTAACAATTACGAATTCCGGTAATGATACGTGTTGTGTCGAACGAAGGTTTCAAAGAGGACAAACAATTGATGAGTTCAAGGTAGATTGAAAATTGATTTTGCACTACCATTTTTTCAGGTAGAAGGATTGCAATAATATTACTTTACAATTTCAGGGTAGACTTGAGCTGCTAACTGGAGGTAACCCGGCAACAATGACCCTTGAAGTGTATGATAAAAATGATAAGTTGGTCTGCAAACCAAATGAAGGACAACGTCTCTTAGGTTCATATCCCATTGACGATGGTATGCGAGTTCATGTAAGATCTTATAACATTAATTACGTGAGAATTAATAAAGTTCATAGTAAGTTAGCCAGACGATTTGTTTAATATAATATGAAATGAATTAATAAATTTGTATATTTTAAAATGCTATAGGTTGTAGACGTTTTTCTAAAAAGTCAAGATGATGTCGCTGACGTAGAAAAGTTTGAAATATCAGAAGAGGAATATGCAAAGAGATCAGGTAATTTATAATTACTGTACTTACATGTATTTCTAGTTAATTTTATACAACAAATTCATCATCCATCCTGTAAAATAATCTTATATACTTCAGACACAGTTAAAGCATTCCTTGAGAAAAATAGACTAGGAAAGTATAATGAGGAAGAAATGAAACGAAGAACTGAAGAAAAAAAACGTCTTGAAGAAGCAGAAGAAGCTGCAGCACGTAAGTGTAAAATTGGAGATCGCTGTGAAGTTCAAGTTCCCAATCAGCCAAAACGAAGAGCAACAGTTATGTATGTCGGTAAGAACTGAATAATACTAGAATTGTATTTAGTTAAATGCTATGTCTTATCTTCATGTTAGAAATGTCACTTTTTTTGTAGGAAAGACCGATTTTAAAGAAGGTTGGTGGATTGGCATAAAATATGATGAACCACTAGGCAAAAATGATGGATGGTAATTAGCAATTTTTATATTATAAAAAACATACATTTACATTTTAAATACTTTCCTTCATTTGTCTTTGCATACATGTTTTGATATTTCAGTGTAAATGGGAAGAGGTATTTTGAATGTCCACCGAAATATGGTGGATTTGTGAAGCCTGCATACGTAAAAGTTGGAGACTTTCCAGAAGAGGATTTCGACCTGGACGAAGAATTATAAACAGTATAATCATGGCATTTAATAAAATGACGTTTTTATTTGTTCTGAAAAAATCTCACGTGTTAAAGTCCGTCGTATGAAATGTCATTAAACGTATATGTAATTTATCTAATATTTCCTTCGCTTAATTATGTCTGGCCTCCAGTTAACAGGATGGCTCTCCTCCGTCTGGAACAATATAAGTTAGTTCGATTAATCAAGTGTTAACCGAAGTAGTCTAGATAATACCCATTGAGATATTGGGAGTGTAATTTGTACACTACTGTATGTTTTTTTTACAATTAAATACTGAACAAAATGGAGCACTTAAAATTAAAATGATAGTGCATAAATAGTTATAACAAATGTAAACAGCATATACAATGCACAAGATAAACGTATATAGATAATACTGACCGCAGTATCGTCCTCCTTATAAACTTTTATCGTTTTATCAGCTTCCGTAGTGATCATGCGAGTACCTGACACATCAAAGGTAATACTGAATACTCCAGCTTCACTATCCATAGATCCGGGTTGGACTGGTGCTTGGAGACGTTGGAAATTATACCTTGAATTATATACAAATATTAAACGTAATTATCAACTTGGGTGAGTTTGTGGATTACAGTAAAAAATTGAATCGCTTACCCTGTTCTCCAGTCCCACAGATGCATGGTACCATTATCAGCACCGGATACTAACACGCCATCTGCATTAACTGCCAAACAGTTAACAATAGCATTGTGTCCAGATAAATTTTGGATGAATTTTCCCTCAGGGCACTTCCACTGTTTTATATTGTCCGGCGAAGCCGAAGCGAACATATACCTATAAGATTAAAAAGTAGAGCAGTGATAAATATTTATAATGTAGTATAAATACCGTAATGAGGAACATTCATTTACTTACAGATTTGGATGGAATGTCACAGACCGAACACTCTTCTTGTGATTCGTAAGAGTAGCTCTTGATTTTCCAGCAGCCAAATCCCATAGTCGTATAGTACAGTCATGACTGCCCGTAACAATCTAATAAATAAGATACTTTCACTGCATCATGCACATTAAATTCAAAAAAAAATTTAATGGCGTAATGCTGTACCTGTGGTTCTGCTGCTTGGCAAATAACACTAGCGACTGTATTAGTATGGCCAACGAGGGTGTGAACATTGGCCTTGGTTCTCATGTCCCAAACTCGTCCAGTCGAATCTCGACCTGCAGTTACTAGAACATCAATACTTGGATGCAATGCCAGAGAGTAAACAGCTGACAGATGACCATGGTAGTGTCTGATAACCTGTGATATTTAAAAATATACATTATATATTTCAATAAAGTTCTCAAAATAACTCCTGTGCAATGTTACTCACTTTGTTGTACTCCAGATCCCAACATTTCACTTGACGATCCTCACCACAAGAAAATAAATAAGGATGTCTGTGAGAAAATGCCAACCCTCTTACACTACTGATGTGTCCAGTTAAGGAGACTTTTAGTTTACCAGATCCAAGGTCCCAGATCTGTGAATGTCCAAATTATAATTTATATTGTTTTTCCAAAGCAAGATATTTAGATAGAGAGTTTGTTGTATCTTACTTTTATTACTCTGTCTGCAGAACCTGTTGCAAAATATTCATTTCCAGGCTCAACGGCACAACAGCGCACCCAACCAAGATGACCACTGATAACTCTGCATAATTTCCATGGTGCATGCCACTTGGGTTTAGCCATAGATGGGGTTTTTTTCTGTGGCAGTGTTAAAGTACCACTGGAATGATTACCTGATGCTGCAGGTGTTGCCACAGCAATTCCACTTGGTCCTGAACTATAAGCTACAATGGCTGTACTCATGTTGCCTCCAAAGGATTCATCTGGAATATTTAATTTATATGTAATAAAAACAATTTAAACGCACTTTCTTTCAAAATACTTTAAATAATATATTGATCTTACCGCCTGGTGGAGGAGGGTCTGAAGAATCATTTTCATGCTGTGCTCTAACTATGTTATTGTGTCTAGCACGTTCCAATACTGGACCATAACAGTCTTTGGCTTTGATACTTTTTTTCACTTTTTCTCTAAAAAAAGAATCTATATTTACAAATTGTAGCTAACAGTAATGATTAATATCTTCACCTTTGGTTAAAATTTATCCTGCGGATAAACTCCTAAAACATGAAAATGATTGGTTTGCTGAGCATTTATCTGCAGGATAAATTTTATCCAAAGGTGAAGAAATTGACTATAACGAGGTTCAGTATTAAATAAATTATTTTAATATCAATAATTTAAGGTAACAATTATACGATTAAAGTAATTTTATATGCAACTCGATGACCATTTTAGTTACAGGATAGGTGTTAAAACAAACTAAATACACTTACAGTCCAAGATCCACTGGTGGCAAATTGCCTTGGTTTGACAAAAACATATCATGGGTACGTTTCAATGACCGAAACACAAGTGTGTGCACAGAGTGTCGTTGTACGTCCTATAAAAAGAAATACGTAAAGAAAAATTAAACAAAATACTTTAGAGAAACATAAACGTGAATGAAATTATTAAAGGTATAGGTGGAACGTTAAATAGGTTTTATTAAGTTACTTTACCATTTTGAAATTCCTTTATATGTTCCGCGTCCACTCTAAAATATAAATTCGCGTTAGCGTTAATCCATATAGTATTTATGTTAACACATTTATTCCTGTCTACGATATAACTATGCCTTTTTAAATAAAAAAATTCTAATATAAGAATCCAAATGGAAGATTAGGTTATAAACACCTTTAAACAACACACATGCCCCCTAATGCGAATTCATACACATACGTTGTAGGTGGCTGCAGTGCAGACTAACAGTCGATATTGGAATACAGGCCAGAGTACGCTAGATGGTGCTGGAGAGTTCGTAAATTTCATCGTTGACTGAAGATAAATAGACTTGGTCAGTCAACGGTATTGTATTCTCATAACGCCTGGAATCTTTTCATAAGCATCGAAAGATGGCAAATAGTCAGTGCTCGACGTTGAAGAAGTGCAGCTGGAAAATGGCGGCACCCAGCTGTAGTATGCGTAAATGTGTTTTCCTTGGATTCTGACGTAGGGCGCCGACTCACATACTTGCAGGTGACATATCCAACGTGAGATTGGTTTAGTGACTTGTTAGGCTCAGCCGTGGATGGACCGAGATCGTATTCAACCAAATTTCAACAATTCTTTAAGCGACTGAAGATTCCAGGAGGTTGTTCGTGAGAAGGTAAGAGGAGTACAACAGTTTGCATGCATGGAGATTGCGAAGCCACGAGGTATTCAATGACCTTTTTCCATATTTGGCCATACACTGGAGCCAACTCGGCACGACTCGCCTGACATTTTTACTTTTTACCTCTCGGATGTCACATTTTTCTAAATATACATACACACCGATACAATTTAACGTATATAATCACAAGATCACAATCATTTCAAAGGTTCAATAAGAAAACCTGAAAATGTCATTTACTTACCATAGTATTTACCTTCTACATAATATTCGACATATATTACTTACATTTGATTACCAATTCAAATGTTACTGTTTTATACATGTAATCTAATAGGTTATGTCCTAAAAGCTATAATAATGTAGCTAACGGTAACGTGTCATTATCTCTCTCTGGCGATACACTGATGCAGCATACGTGATATCGACAGATACAGGCTCGTGCCGATAATGAATTGGTTTATCGATTGATGCATCCAATGGAAGTGTCTGCAATCAGTTCATAATTATACAGAACACAGTACCAACGCTGTCTTCTTTCTTCGATAATTCACATGACACCATACAGCATCCATAGGTCGCATTTTCATAGAGATCGCTTAAGGGCATTGTGCACGTTCAAATTGCCAGAATAGTTTCGCGCGAGAGACTGTTACACTACTCAACTTGCGCGTTGCGCCACTTGAATCGAATGAGATCCAAGTACATCTCGTGCTCAAATGCATAAACCTAACGAGCCCAGAACGTAGAAAAGTGGGCCATTGTGATTCAACATATGTATCATACACGTACAATGCATATAAACACGGACGCTTCGTTTAAACTTGACTAATGAATACTCAAGGTCTCATTTATTAAAATGACATTATATATAAAAATAACCTCGATGACAATTGCTTTCAAGACAAATGAATAATAAAAACGGTTCTAAATGTATCTGCGCATAGAAATGACAGAAATTTTACTATCGTTCATCTCCGTGTCACTCGAGCTGTTTTTAACGATTAGACCTCAGTGATAGGGTCGTATGCGACTTAATTTCTTTCACGTTGATTATCCAATCTCTATACGTTACTCCAATTTCTTTATGAATCATAGATCTGTACGTATACATATATCTCTAAGTAATTTCATCCCTTTTTCAATAAATTCATTCGTATGCTTTATATGTCTAAATATGTGTTATATGAGACCGTCGTTCAAGGGATTGTCATTCTAATCAACTTTCGTGTCAGTTTTATATGAAGTACATATTTATCTGTTTTCGACACTTAGGACATATGACACCGATGCCACTCGCACGTAATTAGGTACCTCTAAGGAAAGAAGACTCGTACGACAGACGTTAGTAAGAAACCTATTTATCAGGAACAGGTGTTTCATTCTTTTTCGGTACGTGAGACTTCGTTACTGCCGATGTATATACACACGTGTGCATGATATTGGTGAATATTGACACGCATGACCTGACTGAGACTCTCGTGGTGCAGCTGCAGCTGTGGCCTTGACGGCTTCTGAAATAAAGATTGTAGCAGGCGCTGGGATATACATATTTATTTTTGGATTTTTCTCCAGCGATCCTCTGTATTCACCGGTGCGCCAATATCACGTTTAGAGAAATGTTTAGGAAAATATAATATTTCTCATATGTTTCGAGTAAAATGTTTTATGTGACAAAACATTAGCAGTGTCATTCCTAGCCGCGCATCAAATTGTTTATTCATTTCGCATTAGTTTTAAACAATTTCAACGTATTATTTAAAGGTTGTTTACATGAGAATATATATACACATATATTTTGGTAAGCGAAATTCCTAGAAAACAAAATTTCTAGGTATTTCACTGTGTTTTGGCACGTGAACGTGCATGGAGAGCAATACAAAAAATATACTTGTTTTACTCTCTGACACCTTTGTCGAGCATTGTTGCGTCTTTCAGAAATTCCTTTGGATATCTTGTGGGGTACAATATAGGTATAGTTTCCTACTGTCCTCTTCTTTGTTAATAACTTTTTTCCTTATTTTTTATAACGCCAATTTTACTCCTTCGAATCTATCGGCCAATTGAAACGCAAGGGAAAGCACCAATGGTATATCAATGCCTATTTACAAGATACACAGAGGCAGACCGGAAGATGCGACCGGATGCGCAGAGGTGCGTGAGTCAAATGCTAAGTTATTCTCGGCAGAACGATACGTGAGAGGTCCTTTAATATTCTATCGATACGCGTACATTTTACACAACCGTGTATTCGTAATACGCGCAATCTCGATAAAGTTACGATTTTTCATCTTACTGCGAATGAATAATGGCATTATAAATTTGCGTACCTTATAGTTGCGTACGTATAGATGAGAATTTATCTGCAAGCTGAAAATCGATAATGAATTAAAGTTCCCGAGGGTGACGGTTGAAATTCTCGTCACTTAAAGTCACGACCACCCACGTAGTAGGATAAATTTTTAACACGCGGAGATTGAGCTATGTCTTCTCGTCTCCACTCAAAAATTTTCACTCTCTATGTTTATGTTTCCAATACGCTTTTTTATAAAGGGCAACAGCTTCCCATTTTCTTTTTACAGTCAAACAGGATGCAGCCTATCCATTAATCATTTCTCGCGAGGTGTTATAATAATTTTAAAAACGAAACTTCTTGCGACAACGAGCAGCATTTTTTATAAAGAAAGTGCAATCAGCACCGTATGTATAATACATACGTGCATTAATTATATCGTATGGACTAATTCGATAGCGCGTCTTAGGTATCATGCCCGTGCGATAATATTCCGTATTATCGTTTGGCATACCGAATGGTAATGGATGGACTAGACGAGTCTTAGTTTTTCTTCATATGGGGGGTAAAAGGTTTGAAAGTAAAAAATTTCAGATAAGTACCTACGTGAGAGGCACACATGCAGATAATCCATGAATGATCTTTTTTTTTTCTTTCCACATCTTTCGAGCAGGCTGGATGACCTCACTGTTGAAAACCGCTGATTTTTTTTTTCGTGATACACTGTCCGACCGACTGCTGCACTCCTCGTGCAACGTGCCTGTTTTCGTTTATAGACTTTTTTTTCCTATTTCGCCGTCAGTCAAATGTCCTGCTTGCGATATTTCTGACACCGCGATAATTGGCCCAACGTTCGCGAGGCAGTCGGAATTTTTCGTCACTTTTTCAGTGTCCGGCCTGTTCCTCTTGTAGAGAATTAAATAAAAAATACAAATTGTCAATAAAATTTTTTTCGATATTTGTACGCATACGAAAATTTGTTTGAGCTGCTAGTGAAAATTTTTGCAAAAATTCTTATCGATCAGCCTGTTATAATTTAAACCGTAACGAATGACACGCTGATCTTGCAAAGATTGTAGGTTTTTTAAAGATACAAAGTTTGTCTCCTTCCAACAAACTGTATTCGTACGGCCATATTCAAATTGCAGCATACTAAGCACGTGAACGTATGAAAAAGTTATTTCCTTTCCGGGAAACTGGTATCGCACGTATTCGTAGAACAGGAGGCAGTTCGATAATCAATGAGCGCCGTAAAGTCGGGAGGGTCGACGTAAAGTCGATGTAAAAGTAAAGTTACTCGCGGGGCACTTTGTCTAACGTCGGGCAAATGACGGATTCATGAAAATAGCATACAATACAAGTTATTAACGGGGAATGAATGGCGCCTCTGTAGTCTCTGACCTTACGATAATGGCACCTTCTTTTTATTATATTAATAAACGCTGGGTTCTGGGTTCCTGCGTCGATGTTAAAAGAAAGAGAGCTCCTCCGTGCCATATGCCGGGATCTAGTAGAGAAGTGACGAAGGGGGTAGCGGGGGCGCGGAGCAAAACTAAAGAAAGACGCCCTGAGGATTCATTCGCATCGCGCGATTCCCTTAGAAACCAGCAATCTTTTCATCGCGAGCCAATAAATTTATTCGTAATCGCGCGCGGGATCTGCGATTTTTCTAGTCTAGTGACGTCAACTTTTATAATATACACCGGTCACGTGTCCCTTCAAGTTCTCAGCCTTCGTCCCTAATAAACGGCTGGATACTCGTTACGACCGTACGACATATTCATATTCTATAAATCTCGTGGCCGAGGTCGACACTTTTATTCCTATTAGAATTTATGTTAGCTCACCGTAGGACTCGCCTACTTTCGAGCTGGCCATTAGGGGACAGTCGGAGACCAGGATGAAACCAGCAGCTACCGGAATCATTCCGTACACGGTGCTCATTAGGAACGCGTCAGAGATACGGGTATCTTCTCGCAGCTTTCCAATAGTGCGCATTCGAGAAAATCTTGTTAGCGAAATTGCCATCGATAAATCCGATATCCCAAGGCTCCTTTTACACGATTGCCTTTTAATACGGCGTCCTCGATTCAGCCCAGCGACGCAGACCAGATTCGTCCTATCATCCTGAAAGATTTCTTCTGCCCTGTCATCGGTGACGTGACAAAAATTTCGTCGATTACTTTAAAGAGAGAAAAATTCGTGGAGACGAATTTTCTGACGACTTTAAGAACGCGGCTGAACGACGCGAGTATCTTGCGGGATATGAATGTTTTTGGGTGGTTGGGGTGGGTGGGGATTTAATCCTTAGGGATATTTCTGGAAAAAAAAAAACTAGTAAAAACTGACACTGTCAGTTCGAGATGAATTTATTCTGTGATATTAAACTCACATTCCGGATACATATTGCCCGCAAGTATTACTGTCTCGTTTTATTATTATTCCACGAGATAAATTCTAAACCCTCACGCTTCGCTCCAATCGCTCGCGTCGATGACTCCGACGCTAAATCTAGTGGAATCGTCATATAAATACGGCTGGATAAGGAGCAGAGAAAGGAGGCATGATCGATGTCGCTGACAAAAGGTGGAAAGTGGAATAAGTATCATAGAAGCGCGTCGTTAGTCTATCGTGACTTTGGACGACTTTACGTGGTTGCGAGCTATTTCATATTTTGATAGAGGAGCGATTAACGGATTCTCTCCTGAACGATGGCTCAAAGCCAAATGGTTTTGCCGTGCTGTGAGCGGGAAGGGAGGGGAGAGAAAAAAGGGGAGAAAGTGTAGCTCGCTCGCCGAGGAAGTCCTTTAAAATTGAGGCATTCACGTAGGAGAGCATCGCCGAGCATTTGTAAGGACTTCGTCCTTTGTCAATGACAGCCCTCAACCTTTAACCCCGTAAAAGAGGAATCGCGACCTTACGCAAGACGTATGTATTTGGTCACATATATATGTATACAGGTATTTGTATGCTGGGTAATATGAATAAATTAAAAATTGTATTCGATTAAACGATTTCACGATCGATTCACCCTTAATCACGCACCTGTGATATTCGCGTGAGTTATATTAGGAAGTATAATCGTCGCATGGGAAATTCCATGGGAACCATGGAATTATCTATGAGCATATTTGAATTTGTTTAAGATCTTTTTAGAAAAGTTTCCAGAACGAAAGTCGCAGTTATCTGCCAGCTTGCCGTTAAAATGCCAGTCTCAACCAATTTATTGTTGACTCCTGGCAGGGAGCTACAATCGAGTTAGAATTAGTCTTTTGGCAAGTCGGAAGTAACCTGAAAACGCTTTCGTACGGTGTCTAAGAAGCACTGTAACGTAAAGAGCTACTTTACGAGTGTTGAAGACATTAGCGATACGAGGTGATCCCCAAAATTGTTGAGGCTTCGCATTTTATTTATATCTCTACGTCAGCAGACACTCTGACGTCGAGGAGATGTTGAAGAACTTATTAATCCACGCTGAGAAGTCACTGTCGCGATTATTATCGTAAGTAACGTGGTGGCGCGTCGATCGACTCCAGTTGCCAGGGTAACGTCAATGGACGAGTTGTTAGTGTCAGCGACGTATAGGATCCTCTCCTGGGAATTCGATTCCAGACGCTTCGAAAGTTCGCTGGGGTTACCTGGTACCTGGGTTTTTTAGTCGATATATGCGGGTATCGTCCAGGATACGTCAGGACGAACGGGAGAACGGTGGTGGAGTATTTGAAATATCCTAGTTGCGGTATATCTGTATACAGGTATACGATATCGAAATAAAATGATCAATAGAAATATTCTCAATATCCTAGTACAAATTTGCAATTTCTGCAACTTCATATGGCTTGTGTCGTCTACTTTTCGCGTATACATATGCAAGTTAGGTTAGGTTACTTATCTATCGCTACACGCTTTGTGGCTCTTTAATTCTATAGAGTTATCTTGCGGGTGGTATGGCGCTGCTATCGCCCGGCTGGAATGTTATTGCAGCAGGGTGCAAGCTTGAACGAAATTCCTAACATAATGGAAAAGCATGGGCGTGGCTGAGCCGACACGTCACTTTGAACATTTTGGTAGCATTGTTGACGTTGATGCTTCGGTCCAATAGGTTGCTTGAATTACTGCAAGTGCCGTTTGTTTGTCGAGTTATTTTTATTTTATTTGCCGTGAATCGAAATGAGGAAAAAGCGTTTATAGAGTTCGTACACGGTGAGAAATTTTGATTAAAAGTTACCGTGAGATTCACGGTAATCACGGGACATCATAGTATTTCATAATAATATTACCTATAAATTTAAGAGCAACTCACGAAAATATATATAAAAATAAGACCTGTGCGAAACTGGCACCCGACTTAAAAATATTTTAATTTTCAAAACTCGATTCGATTTTACCCCGTTTGTACCTCTTTTTATCACTCTGACTTTCGTCTGTACCTCAAGAGGTATGGAGATACGCAGAATATTCCAAATTTGCCAAGAGGGTAACTCCGTTATTTTTTGTGCTAGCTCAAATCTGCAAACTGGAACTAATTCAGGATCGCTTGTACCCTTTTGTCCCACTTTTTATTTCACTTATTCAGAATCAAAAAAACTTCCTATCTACTACCTCAGTTGGAGCATCAACAAAGAGTTCCTGACAGTTAGTTCAAAAAATAATCTATACCGGCAAATGATCTTCGATCAAATCTTCTTTGATCGATCAATACACATACGTATACATAAGTATATCATGTAGTTAATTTATCAAGGAAGTCCGACTGGAGTATCGTTAACGTATCCAATATCTTCCCGGGATCCAGGAAGCCTTTATCACGGTGCGTATACCCACAGCCACGAATAGTTACCTCAAATCGAAGCTACACAGGAGGCAACGAGTAAGGGAGAAAAATCAAGTAAAAGCCAACGTAATTCGAAGCCATTGCGGTTCTTATCACGTCCATCATTTTTATTCATAGCGAACACCTTCCTAAGCGAACGTAGCGCGGACTCTATAAATTCAAACGCCGTGTATCTCTCATTGGCCATACACGCGCTCTTGTTTCTGGAGACAGATAGAAAGATCCTCGTTCGGGGGGAAAGCAACGATTGGCCTTAAGAATTCGATGCCGAGAAAAGGAGAATAAAGAACGTAGAAAAACAGTGATGCATCAATGCCAGAACGGGACATCTGGCTTAGCCATAAACATTCCTCGTGAGTTAACCGAACCCGCGAAGCGATGGAGACGACGAGTGTGGTGTAAAGAGGTGAAGGCTGGAGGGGGTGGACTGGGAGAAAGAAAGAGGGAGAGTGTGCATGCGTGTGTAAAGTATGTGGCAAAGAGCGCCGGAGAGAGCGAAGATTTAGAGAGAGATTGAAGGAGAGTCCGAGAAAAATAGAGACAGAGCGAGAGAGAGATTGGGAGGGAGGGAGATTTACTCATACGCGAGTGTACAATGCGTATGTATCTCCACGAAGATAGTCGGGATGAACCAATTCTCATCCGGTGACGTCATCGTTCCCGTGAACCCTGAACCAATGAATCAGCCATTATTTATAGGAACCTATAAATATTCGTAATATTTGCACTCGGCCACTGTACCCACAAGAAATCCCAGTAAATTCCAATAGTCGATTTGTCTTTGATTTATTTTTCTAGAAACATTGACTGTCGCTATCTTGTGACCTCTTCGATAGTGCTTAGCGTGCACTGACTTACGGATGTTTCAGTTAGTTTATAAAATTCTTGAAACTGTTATCTCACTGTTCAATGTCGTATGATTTTATGTAATTTCGCTCACTTTCTCTCTATCTTTATCTCTCTTTAATTTTTCATCTAATCAGACGCAATTTCAACGGCGCGGTCTTTTATCGCTCCGTCACTTCTATAAATAGAGGAATAACGATTTCAAATGACATTCCCTTCGACGGTGGCTCACCGAAATTTCACTGTATGCATAGAGGCCATTGTGGAGCCGCATAATCCGTAGTCCATGACTATATAGGGTCTGTACGAGGCAATGTTAGACAATGATTTGCGCATCAATCCCATTGGCAGTCAATAGTCCCGTAGACTTTTCGACGCTCGTTCAGTCGAAGCACGGCTTAAATGTTGATACGACCATTAATTGTTTCGACGAAGCGTGCGCGTATTGTTAAGGGAAGTGGACGAAAAAGAGAGAGGGTAAAGTCAATTACTCGTAGCTTTAATTGCCGACTGCGCGTTTCCGTTTGCCCGGGAACCTCGAACAGTCCATTTCCGTTTGTCGAATTTGACGCCTTTGCTTTTTCAGTTTGAGGCAAAATATCTCCGGAGAAACTACGAGGATTTTTTTACCCAACTTTTCAAAAATTCTGGGTGTGATCGGCCGATACGGTTTTGATCTACGCGCATGTACACCGTACACGCGAACATCGCGAAAGGAGCTTCCGTTGCGAATTCGAGAGATATCAACTTATATAAGGTGTAACTAATGTAACGAGCTATCTGGCTACACCGTGTTTCTCATATGTGGACTGTTTTCATCTCTCGGTGAATCTTGCGGCGAATATTATATGCACGTAGTAAAAATTGCGAGTAACAATATTTACCGTGTGAACTGTAAAATTTATTTGTTGCCTCTCAAGATGTTGCATGTTACAAGCAATAGGTAATGAAATGGTAAAGATGTCCCACGGTTGCCGGTTTCTACGGTAAATTTTATTGTGAATTTCGTAGGAAAAATTAACGAAAAATTTGGGAAAACAAAATTGACTGATTGTGAGACCCACGTTGCCTTGAACATCTGTGCAACCTGCAAACGTTACCTGTACGGGATAGGTGTTTGATTTAAATTGAAAATTCTCCTCCACCATCTAAATTACATAACCAGTGGGTGCACTAGGTATGCGATTGCTAGTATAGCGTTATGACTGTACGTATAAGTACAAAACACAGTGAGCTTAAAAATATGAAAGTTTTATTTACGGTGAGTGAGTTGAAATTATACGTTCTTGATTTTTTTTTGGGGGTAATTTGTCGTACAATAATTCAAAAATTTGAAACCCCCCCCTGTAACATATCGCGTAGCCGAGTTTGCGTGGAGGATACGTGCTATTTCGAAGTTCTATGTGTATATCGATATGAGTGTATTCTAGGAATTAATTAAGGTAGATTCCCTGAAATTGGAGCACGAGGTTTCGCGTTCGTGATTTCAACTCCGAAAGAAAGGAGAGAACCACTCGCGTACCAGGAGGTCCGTAAATACTTGGCGAAACTTCGTTGCGAATCAGTGACGACGATTCCAAGAGCTGTCGACGGTTTTATATTATTCGCATTCTTTCATCAGCTTGGTCGATCCTTCTGAAATTTTTTCCCCTCGACGCACTGCCGTCTACGATGTTGCATTGCAGGGTTGTCTCCGTGATTACAATCGCCCGCCGCTTTACATATACAGACCGAGAATATTTCTCCACGTAATAAAATTTACGGCAACTCTGACCACAATGCTTAGGGCCAGTGTACAGCGAGAGGCCTTTAATCAACGTGCTTTTACACCCAACAGACAAAGGTGTGTTCGCGTGGTTGCGATTCGCAAAATTATATTTTTCCAGCAAAAAGGAAATTTTTAAAAGGAAATTCAAAGTGCAGAAATATCTACGTTCCCTTTTCACGCTCGGGAGTTTCCACGCTGACACAGGGGCAGACGGGAATGGCAAGTACCTACCTACTTATCTTCCCATCCACCTAACCTCTCCGCCTGTATATCTATACCTACCGTCGAACCTTGTGCGATTTATCATGCGAGTAGGTATACGAGTCTCGCACTTGATACGTTTTTTTTTCCTTCCTTTTTCATTGATCCGTCCAGAATATCCAACGCTGCTATCGTTCGCCTCGTTACAGCGATGGAAGTTTTATCCTCGAGAAGAGAAACGCCTTCGAGGCTTCTACGTGCCACTAGCGTTTGGCTAAGAGAAATATTTGTATAGCCCAGAGGAGACGATGGCTCCTGCCGTTCCCGTACACTTTGACTATTGTGGATTGTTAAATTTTCCCAGTACCCTCGGAGTCTCATCTCTATACATCGCCAGCGCGTTATCGGATATCGATCGAAACAGGGTATTTACTTTATCTCCGATAAAGTTTTCACGTATACCGACCAATGGCTATACGGAATAATACATTTTTTAGTCGAACGACGCAATATATCCTACCACGTCATGCGACGCATATACACGCGTTACACGTAGCGTAAAGTATTGTATAACGGAAGAGGATTTGTCTTTTTTTACGTAAAATATTTTTCATATTTTATCATTCGATTGTATTTATATAATTTTCTTTTTTTTTTTTTCTTTTGACCAATTCTGCCGTCTTTTAATCGCACTTCCGCGTAACGTATTTTGCGTCTGGACCTTCTGCGTCTTATTGTGCGTTGAATGGTAGTCGGGAGTCGCAACCGTGCGAACGTCGGGTTAACGAGAATTAACGCACATTCGTCTGAGCGAGAGGCATATAGGTATAGGGAGAACGAGATGGAGAGAGAGGGAGATTGACAAAGAGTGAGGAGGAGTGAGAGAGTTGTGGGAAGGGCAGTTACGCGAAGGACCGAAGAACGCGTTTACTGTGACCTATCTGTGTCTGGCTATAGGGTGACTTCGTATAACGTGTTTGGCTACTGTGTATCTTTGGATTAATCTAATTTTCTTTGCCGCTCAAACAGCATTTCGAGTTTCACCTATTCCTTTGTGTACTTTATGGCGTCGAGTCGTTCGCGTCCGAGTTCGTCTTTGCTAACGGCGTTCGGACGCCTCGTTCAATTAAATCCTGGCTTTTAATTTACACGAGGACGAAGAACGTCGGCGTTGTGACTGAACTTGGAGTAATTAAAACCTCCTGTTAATGAGAGAGAGTCATTTTATAGGATTATGATTTCTATCGAAGATATTAATGTCTGCTTCGCGTCTATTAGAGTCGTCGAAGAAGTATGGCTTTGATATTAACGCGTCTAGTATTTACTTAAAAGACCACCCTGTAGTTTAGTCTACGTATATATAAATATATATAGTACGCGATGCATGTAGTGAACCATATGTGAAAACACTGAGACCCCGCAGTTCGCACAAGCTCAATATCAATAGTTGCCCAGGAGTTTGTCGTTCAAACCATTCGATTTTTGTTGCACGTTCGAACCATTGTAGTCAATGTTTTTTCTAGTATTTAAAAAAAAAATTTCTTACTTTTATCCCACTAGCAGTCATGATACTGACTAATATTCTTAACCGATTTTCGATAATCATCGAAAGCTTTCTCCCGTTATTGTTCAACAGTGTCGCCGTTTCAACTGGATCGCCCTGTATAGTTTCTGCATTTACAATGCTCTCGTTCCTACGGACTGTACTTCACGCAGCTCCGTACAAGGTATGACCTTTCGAAAGTCTGTTATTAACATTGAACTTACGCGATATACATATAGGGTGTAAAATTTGAACATAAATTATAAGTCGCGTACGAAATTATGTACACGCATGATAATCAAAAGTCATATTACCGAGGCGTTTCTAGGGTGAAATGAAAAATCTTAGCAGAGGAATGCCCAGGGCACTCGTGGTACGAGGGCACGCTCCTGGACTACCCGCGCGAGTAGACACGCTATACGTAGAACTCGGGGAATGAATACGCGTGGTTCTAAAGACAAGTGCGGCGGATGCGGCGATCCTTAGTATTCATCACGATGAGTCAAACGGCGCGTTTACGTATGACAGCGCGAGAAAAGAAGTTGAAATTATGCTCTGGGGCTGATGCTGTTTCGCTTATGGAGAATCTGATTGCTTACGATAATAAAAATTACAAAGTAGCGACGGGATAGCAAGATGACGAGCCTGGTAAACATAGGGTGGTGAAAATTACGTTATTTAAAAAGTGTTTCTCCTGCTATCATTCACCTTGAAAGTTCATCTCGTTATCGAAGGATAAGATGGCCTTGGAATGGCATGAGATAGGGGACGGGATCTCAGCTTGTCTAATGTCTTTTTAATGCCGGCATCGCGTTATAAACCTCCAGCTAGGAATTTCAGCTGGTACCTCAACCGACTTGAACGTTTATATAAGCCACTAGTTGCCAGCTGATAAGGAGCAGCAGGGCAGGTGCCAAAGCACGAAAATTTTCTTTGGTCTAGTTATTGTTAGTAGGTCGATAAGTGTACTGAGTTCAAATAACATTAACCAACTCATCCAAATAGACTGGGACTGTATTGACTGATGTGTGCATCTTATTTTAATTTTTTTTTTGCTTAGCAAGGTACCCGTAGTAATTTATAGCGTGTTTTTACTCTTTTTCTTCAGATTTTACACTTTTTGGCAGCAGTGGATGTTTATTTCGTATACACGTTACTCTACTATAGCGTTTTGGCGTTTTTTACGTTTATTCTTGGCTGGATCGGCTATAGATAGGCTGGATGCAAGACTCCGTGGATTCTGAGAATTCGAGTCGCCTGCAAAACCTATTGAAGTCGGAATTGCTCGGAGTCGTAGAACTCGTGGAAATAGTTTTAATTACAAGCAACCTGTGGGGACATAGAAAATTCGAATTTCCTACGTATACGTTGACCGGCTTTGACGCCATTATTATTCGGTCATATTGCGACCCTCCAAATTTGGATATGCGTGTCATGGGTAATGACGCGATAGTACGTGAGCATACATCACCAGCAGCACTCCTGTTACGTTTTTTTTTTTTTTTTTATAGTCGCGCAATTTTATCACACGAAATTTCGGTCCTTAATTCGACAAGGAATATTTCAAAATTATCTCGCCAGTTTCACTGAGACGTCAGAGCAAGCACAATATTTCCACGTATACCTATGAATTTTCATTTTCGTAAATTCACTCGTCTCTGAAAGTCATGAAATATACTCGAGGACTAAATAATATTTATGGTAAAATTATAGTCCGCAAGCCATAGCAGTCGGCAGCCCTCCATTACTCTTCATCGCTCAGCTCAGATAGCCTGTGATACGCACACCCGGTAGATGTGCTTCCATCAGTGTTCAGGTTTCCTCATTGGCGATGATTTCGAGGTCGCCGATACTTCTCGACGACTCGCGACTCCCTGCGTGTAATATCCCAGACAGTTCTCTCGAACCGTATGTAGGTGCATATGTATATACATATATACGATTCACGCATTCAGTCAGGGATCCTCAAAGAGCACGAGCTTGCAAATCATATAGCTAGAGACACGTTCGGGAACCTGATGCGCATTACGTTCCGGTACGCAGAGTATTTGAAAAGCTCCCTGGGGAATATCACGTAAGCGCCACTGCCTACACCCGTAGCAAGTAGGTATGCAGTTATTCTGAGACTGCCGGGGTGAATGCCCAGTTCTCCTGTGTCCCTTCGTATGGGATGCTTGCAAGCTCAAATCAAATCGCTGCCAACTCGGGCGCCATTGCTCCGGCACACACGGACTCACCTCCGTACATGTATCGGTTAATCCGACGATTTGAACGTCAACGAGAAAAATATCAATTACAACATCATTATTTTACTGAAAGAGGCAATTCGAGATTACCTTATCTAAATAATTACACGGATGCAAGTGCATATACGCGAAAGGCTTTATGCGGCACGTATAAAATCGTATGGGATTAATCTATGGTATAGTTACTCGCAAATGGTTTTCGTATGTCCTCCTAAGTGTAACGTGGCTCGATGTATATCCTATATATAATTTCGGTACGGGTATAGTATATACGTATATACTGTTTCGAGGCGTTAACGTAACGGGTGGGTATTTCCTATGTGTCCTATAGCTCAGGCATGTTTGTTCGTTAGAGAAACGTTAGTGCATTCACGTATGCGCAGATGACTGTAGCACGTATTAATACCGTGGTGCACTGTAATCATGGAAAACATGGTTATTCATGGCGAGTGTTTATGGAGCGAAATAATAATTCCGAAATAGCTACTATATGACTATTGGTTGTTATAGTAAGGTTGATTTAGAGTGTTCTGAAATTTTACGTAAAACGAACAGCGTCTCACGTGCTGGAATCCAAGAAAACCTGGAGTTCCCTTATCATCCCGCCAAAGTTCTATAGATCCCGATGGGTTCCAGCACATATTCTTTTTCTTTCTTTCGATGTCTTTTTTTTTTTCGAAAGACTTTCGATCGTGTGCGATTTCTGGAATCGGGGGTTAGATTCTTCGAATCCGACGTAAAATTCCTAGAATAGGCCTTCGATTCGCGGAATCGGTGATTCTCGTTTCGTCGCTCCTTGATATCAGGGGAGTTTACGACGTCGATTTAGTATGGATGCGAACCCTCGAAGGCTCTCGAAGTGACATTAAATTTCGGTGCAGGAATCTGTATCCAAAACCCCCCATGTTATACTACTTGTGTGTACACACCTTAAATTTCAATTAATTGTCTAACTTCTAATGCCTGGTCGAATTATATTTTTAAAATGGTCGGATCGATCGTCCTGTAATGGAATTTTGATTGTAGTATTATAATACTTGGGGGTATTCCTTTGGTAGTGACAATGGGTTGGTTCAGCAGTTTCGCTTTATCTATGATCATGCGTGAAATTTGCTGGAATTGTTGTAGTTTAAATGAATTTGAAATTGCGACCTACAATGCAGGCGTTAATGGTGTCGCGGTAAATGAACATGGAAATTATTTGCCGGTAAACGGAAGTGTAAATAAACCGGACATTGGCGCTGGATGATAATTCGATCTTGCTCGTGGTTAATCACTATATACCATATATGTATACGGTGGCCGGTTGGATTTACGCGAACCACGGTAAAACGAAAATTACGCTACAAAAACTATTTTAATGAACCGCGAGTCGTGACTAGCCGATAACCAACCCCTGGAATATTAATGAATATTAACTTTATCAACTTTATATGCATATACTATATACGTAATTATAATAAAACTTTGATGCGCATGCGCTAATCGAGAAAATCTAACTATAGCATATACATAGACTGTATATATATATATATATATACATACATACACTATCGACAAATTTCCGCAGGAGACTTTTAATCTCGCAGCAATCTCACGGAGTTCTGGACCCTTTCAAAAGAGACATCCTAGCTCATTTCCTGGAAAGATTTTCATCTCCATCACGCCGTCGTTCACCGGACACACGTAGCACATGTACATGCGTATAAAGTTATATGTATATCTGAAGAATGATATTTTAGCACGTGATAAATCTCTTAGAAAGTTTCACGAAATGACGACACGCTTTAAAATAGCACTGAAATTCTTTGCACCAGTTAAAGCCTTATCATATTTTGTGTTCTACCGCAGGATGCAGCTATCCGATGTGTCGTGTGCTGTTGTTGTTTTTAAAACGATGATCTAAATAGTTTGCGTCATATTTAACAACAATCGTGGTCACGGAGAAAGTAGTCATACGAGTATGAAAGATAACTGTGAAAAAAAAATGCGATGCAATATCCGCAGATCTACGCGGCAAACCTAAGTGCGTTACAAGTTTATTGCAATTTAGTTGCAAATAATTTACTTGCTGACGGGATTTGATCTTGGTGCCCTGGAGTTTGTAAACTGCGACAGTACTTATTTTATTTATTGATTTTATTCTTCGTATATCAGAAAACTACTATAACATTCAACGTATATGTTCATTCAGCACGTTAAATGTCAATTAGACACGTATATCGGTTAGAATAACACATATAAAAACACACTTATATTCGCAGTGATCGTACAACGACCTAGCGCTTATACGCTTGATTCACACGAATTAAATGACTGCGATCGCGGTACATTGTGGTTAAGCTGAGTTTCTCGCGAAATATGACTAACTGTATATAACGGGTAGAACGCTTTCTGCCAGACTACCGGCTTCACTTGTATACGCCGCAGAGATAACGTCGAGGGACTCTTCCTCGAATGGACGAGACCCGATGACTCTCTTAATAAAGAACAAAGCTGAACTTGAGTACGAGTCGAGTGAAGAAAAGGCATATATGATTTCATGTACGGCTGATTAGTAATATTATCGCTCCTTATTGGTTGGTTAGGTATGCCGCAAAGTGGACATACTGCGAGCATACGAATATGCACTCATACACATATATATACGAGGATGACTCATTTCCGGCCGATTGGTAACTCTCTTATTATAATGCAGCTTTAAATAAATCTTGTCTCATTGCGCCCATCGGGGACACTGCATTTTTTTACTATTTATAAAGAGTGCGAAAATGCTAAATCAGATTTTTAAAATTTCACCTGTACACGTATGCACGTTAAGTCTGGTCCAGATTCATAGACTGAGCAATTCGACTGAGCTGGCTTGTCGTACAGAGTATCGGTGCACTCTTGGGAACCATTATGAATTTATGGGTTTGTTCGCTCCGACTATCCAACGGCAATATGCGTCTAGTCTGGTTCACATTGTGTTATTGGGTATTGCGATTTGACGTCCTACCTAGATCCGTGATCCAGGATCCATAGTTTTGTTTGTTCCCCAGATATGCTTCGACTACGTGGAGTTTCGGACTTTATGCGTCGCGCGTATACGCAACGTGGGAATGTACAACAGTTAGATTTCGAGGAACGGTGCACTAGCAGCTTCCGGTTGTCCCAGGGGAATCGTTACGAATTTATGGGTTTGTTGACTCCCCCCGCTACACACCCTCTTCTCGCGTAGCATCCGCCATCAAACGTCGCTTAACGCCGTTCCTGTCCGAGTCATTGATTTGTCGCGACAGTCAACTTTCACGGCTCAGGGCATCCCTCGGATACCTATACGATGCACAGGAAAAGGGTGATCCTGGATATCATCCAGCAATCTCTTATCATCGACCTCCTCGACCGCCTAACGATCCTACAGCTGTTCTCATTAGTCTTGAAATTTTCTCTTCGCACGAAGTCGACCTCGTTTTTTCTGAGGCTCTTTGGGACTCTCTTGCTCATCTCATTGTTTTCGCCTCCCTCTCGTGAGAATGCGCACGTTTTCATATCCTTTTGCAGAATTTCGAATATTTTCCACTGCGAACGACCTTTCGTTACTTGGTAATACATCAAGTTTTAACATGGCATCCGTTAGTGAAATTAGGTCCAACGGTAGATGCTCTTAACTATTTTTGGCTGTCTTGCTCAGACGACACAGGGTCAATTGCACCAGACGGTACAGTCGCCAGCAGTTAGCTCGCTTCGAAACACGCTCTTCGTTACACCGAGTATATTTCCCTTGGCCGGATTTTAAGCGACGCGCGCAGGCGGATCCTCTAGCCGCAATTTCTTGGTGGCTGCAATTGCGATATCGGCCTAACTCCTGTACCTAGTTGCATTCCTAGACGCATTACTCTCGCGGCCAGACACTTCCCTCGGCATTAAACCTCCAGTGGTCCGAATCACACTGCTTTTAAATCATCGTTCAGTCGCTTGGTAGTCGCGAAGCTTCCAGAAGCTTCCTCTCAATATCAGCAAGAAAAGGCGTGTCGCTATTAGTGCACTGATCTCATACATTCGAGCGTTCTACATGCACGCATTGCTCGTACTCAATTCAAATCTCAGAACCCGTCTACTTCATCAGACTAAACCGTTACCTCGGCTGTATCATCTAATATTGTCAATAGAAAACTATTACTATCACTTCAGTACCCGTTCGAAGGCTTGAACGACCAGCTGGTAACCCAGACTACGTACGTAGTATCTATCTGAGTAGCTGTCCCGACGACCTGGCAGATTGTATATCGATCGATTTTATCATTTTGCACAGAGCAGTTTGCACGGTCAGGTAAAAGCGGTAAATGTCGAACGTTTCCCACACAGATTAGGTATATACGTAAATAGTCGTGCTTGATAACCCGTATCTACATCTCAGGACCCCAGTTGCACTGCCCTCGGGTCCACTCCTATCTTAATCTCCTTTCAGCCGCGCTCTATATATATATATATATATATATATATATATATATATATATATATATATATATATATATACACACACACACATATATAAACTGCATGTAGAACGTAGAGAGTGCGTGATGTCGTATTTTCATCGATCCTCGCGCTTTCTGCGCTCTGCTCTATTCTCGTGCAAAAGCAATTTGTAAACAGGGACGCGGGTCAAACCCAGAGCTCACTTCTCAGATAACATCTGGCACTAAGCTTTAACGTGGAGTTACGTCATTTGTGTCGTCGCGACGAACAGCCTGGCCTATCTCATCCCGAGCTCTGGTCATCGGCTTTACTGGGTACGGGTACACGCCTGTGTGGACGTTAACGTCCGGCACGTTTGAATCGTGAAATTGTCCCAGCTTCCGGTAGCATCGCAGCTCTGGAATTAGCGATCCTTTTTCGTGCGCAGCCACCCCAAGGGATCCTGGACGATTTAACGATTTTATGGCGACGGTCCTGTGCTACCGAAACTTGCACCTCGCCGGCATTGCTGCGACACGACATGGACTTTGGTGATCCAAGGGAAGACGTGGGGCGAAAAAGGGTGAGAGGCCGGAGGGAGCAGGCTGGGCGGTAGGGATAGACTTTTAAATTTCTCGATCGTATAACCAGGGCGGAGGGTAGGGTAACTCGTAAACATGCACCTACCCACGTCGTCCTTGGCGTACGGTGCATATAATGCGTTTCTATATTCCTTTGGGCTGACAGTTTGACAACCTGCTTGCCTGCTGGAACGTTCTAATAAAGCGACAATTGTTCAGCGGAACGGCGAAAAAAGGTGGTTTACAAGGGGAACACCAATCGGGCGAGCCACAGCACGTGGATTTCCTGGACACCCAGTAACCCCGAACTCTCGTGCATGCTTAGGCGCATAAAGACCGGATATCGACACAGTCAATTGAACTCGTACTCAAACGCATATGAAACTGCAGTAAGATTCTCTTTCGATCCGTATCCCGTACAGCTATAATCAACGTGAGATATAAAATATATACGTCGGTTATGTCAGTGTAGGATATGGTATACTGAATCTTATCGCGCTGAAACTCATATTTTACTTGTATGAGAAAGTCACTTGATGTTACGTGAAACTGAGATAATTTTGCAAATAGGTCGAATCCTGGTCGAAATTTGATATGGTAGGCGTAATTATCCAGTACGTGTCTGGGACGAGAACCAACTGGGAAAAATGTTTATCAAGCTGGAATTTGGTATACGGAAACAATTGGCATAGAAATTGGTACTAAGCCGTGAAACTGTAAGGGGGAGTCGATCGGCGACTACGTTAGCATGCAAATGGTCAGAGGTGTACATTGCCACGTATTCTGAATATTGTACATCCTATTTCTCATTATGCATACAGTACATTCGATCCGATCGATAATAGATCCCACTTCTGTGATCGTGATCTATAATCCGATTAACTTGAACCTAGAGCCGGGTATCTCTATTGCTGCCGTATTACCGACTTTAAGGTTATGTACCACAAGCCCCATATATTGCTATTATATATATAGATAATATGTATATACATCGTGATCGGAAAAATGAAAGAAAAAAAACGACTCGACATGAATTCGACGGGTAACATATTTATTTGAATTGACCAACAGTCATAAGTCTGAATTGAATGTGACAAGCGAATCCATTGAATTGACCGATTGGAGATTGCTTTTGTGATTAAATAAAAGTGGGCTAATGTGACTACCGGGATGCATGTGTAATGACGGTAACATCCTGGGCTCCCCATTAGAGGAACAATGGAACACCCTGTACATTGTTCGTTATCTCGTTACTTTTTTGTACCATGCGCGTTGTACAGTAGCTCCCCGTGGCGAACAATCGAACTAGGTGCAGCCTGTTTAATTGCACACGCGGTATAAGGCGTGTCTTTTTCGCCCTGATACCTGCCCTAATGCACCGTGCTACGCTATGTAGTAGGTATGTGGAGGAGCTATGCACGTCCGCGTTCCTGGCGGTATCTATTGGTACCTTCCTCTTTACGCAATCGGTACCTTCGCCGCACGTCATTGTACAACGGACATTGTTTATTCCGTCGAATAACAAAAACACCAAACACTACGAGATAGACGAAAGTACACACATTCACGGCTCGCCAGTTTTCACTTGTAAAACCGCTGATTATGGTTATCGTAATACTAAAATATACGTAATCTTGATATCCGGCGAATTTCCTACGCGCCGTCGACGCCTCGACTATTCATTAGGCCAGTGCGAAAGCAACCGCTTCGACGTCCCTTGGAAACTGTGAAGGGAAGCACGTCGACACTTGGTTCTCATCCAAATGGGAAATACACGTTGAGCTTATGGATAACATCCGGCGATCGTGGTAAAAGTACCGAAGCTACTGCATAAACATATATCTGTATATATATATATATATATTATATATATAGGCATATAGCATGAACCGTTCCGCACGGCACGATAATGGGCTACGTAAATTTGACCGAGTGGCTCAGCAATTACGGTTTGTATTGTTTCGTGTACCGTAACAGTCGCAAAGATCCTGTGCCCGAATTTCTCCTCTCTTTCTCTTTCGGCTGTCTTCGTTAAATCCCCCCTCTCCCGAATGGCCAAAATTATTGATCAACCCATCAAACGCATTTGGCTGCCGAATACCTATCCGATTTCGCAGGGTACGAGTACACCTCGTTAGCCTTGGAGCGAGGTGGCGAACCCTGTATTTCGTTAGAATCAGACGGCCGACAATGATTATGTCTTTGCGATGAATTCTTCGGTATGTTACTATGTAAAGTCTACCAATGGTCTTCGCACAGTTTACATTTATTTGTATTTGTCACGTAATCTCGCGGGACATAGCGCATACGAAATTATTAGTCGAAACGAAAATTTGTTACCGATTAATTTTTGTATTTTCACTTTTTTTTCACAGTGCGGTAACGCGCCGTTTTCCCGATTCGTTGGTAGGTCGTTTTGACCCTGGATCAAAGTCGGTAGAGTCATTGACCTCGCTCGCTAGAGGCAGTGCGTGCCTTCCTCCATTAACCCGGTTAATCGTGCACTCGTTAATTCCTATTTCGCGCTGTATCCTTTGAGATCGTCTCGAGTGCGCTTGCATATATATCACGTATCTATATATGGATAGGTGCTGCAGGGTACCACGTGATCTCCGTAACGCAGTGTCTAAGGCAAAAGATGCACAGCCGTTTGACAGGCTGCGTGAAAGTTTGGTATAAATTAATTTTAAAAATTGATTGATTATTGTTTTATCTTTATATTTATATTTCTTTCACATTTTTCCCACAGTCACTCCGCACCACCGTACCACGTGTCAGTCGTTAAGCTTTGTCTGTGAACGTTAATCAGCCTATGGACCAATGGCAGTCTCGTTGAAACGCATATCGCTCGGCTTTCGTCTATTAATTCGTGAGCGATCGAGCGTTTTATTAATAGACACCCGACCAAGTGACGTCATCGATGCACTCTTAATTCTCAGCTAACGCTGCAGGCTGCGCACAAACTCAACCGAATTGAGAACGAAGAAGTCCGTGCGAGTACGTATGTATATATTTTCGTGTAGGTACGATGGGAGCCGATGCGTAGGTACCGTCCAGTGGCCTCGAGCAGATTCGGGTATATAAATAACTTTAAGATCCGAGATGCAACGTGTGTATGTGTGTGTGTGTGTGTATATATGCGTATATACGTATGTACACAACAATTGGCTCAGGGCCAGGATTAGTCATGCGAGACGCGGTGCTGGTACGTTCAGCATCGCTTTTACCTCCTTTGCATCTTTTATCACAGCTGCCTACCGCATCGATAAAGGTTTCGATTAATTGTTAAAAAATCGAATGATCGTTGTACGCGTCTTGCCGAAAAAATTCAACCGAGAAAAACAACGTACGAGGATTTCAATTAGCTTACTGCAGTGTATAACTATACCAGAACGTTCGACTGAGGAGTGGTGTTTTTTTTTTATTTCTACCGTGAAAATTATTTCCAACCCTGTAATCTGTACCTGTCGTTGCGTTACTTCCAGACGATTGAGAATTCGAGGTTTTCGATAAAATTTTGGCTTCTAAATTGTCGATCGGTCGCGCGTCAAACTTTCATGGAGATTGTCCTTTGCTTGGGTTTCGGTATCTTTGGGTCGATTCCCTGCTCTAACGAGCAGCGAAGATGGGCCATTCACGTGGATCACGTCGAGGGGTTGTTTACCAGAAATCACTGCACTCTTGACGCTCGAGTAGGGTGAAACTTCAGATCGTCGATAGAGATGGCAGAAAAAGGGCTATCGCGGTTACGAGTGCCGGATGCTGTATCACTGAGAAATTTCTTTGTATCAAAAGATGAGTGAAGGGAGGGGGAAATAATATTTCTCTTTAAGTGATAATGGATATCGAATTGTCACTTTTCTCCGTATGAAATCTTTAAGATTTTTTATTAGCTGATTTTCTTTATTTTCTTTCGCACGCTACCAGATAGTCACCCTCTCGACCAACCACTCGCAAAATTCTCCCTTCGCACATGCTATACGCAGGAGCTACTCGAAGAACTTGAAGGACTCTTTTTCCTCAGGCAGACAACTTAACGAGGTGGCTTCGTTATATTGCATTTTCTTCGTACAGATATACAGTATAGGTATATGGGTATATGTATAGATATAGTATAGGTAGGTAGATGGTTGACTTACGACTCATCCTTATTCGATCCTGTGTCAGTCACGAACTACCGACTGTTCAATTTTATCCTGATCTGGACCAGTATAGCTACCACGGAGAGAAGTGTTTCGCGTAGATTCCGCCAATTTCAAACTTCAATTAAAGGCTTTACCTTTGATTGTACGCTTTCGTTAAACTTTTTATCTTTCGTGCTTCGTTTCAAATTGATTTTCATTTGTGGATGAACGAAATTCAATTTGCTTATCTGATAGACACGTGGGCGAACTCACTGATATTGGCTTGAACGAAGACTTTCAAATTTGCAGGATTCTGTTCATGGTAGCAATTTGAAAAATCTCCCCGAACGAAGTACGAAAATGTGCCTGTAAAATATTAGAGGCTTAACTGGACGAGCTAGTGGGATTTTTATGGGGTACTATAGGGTAAGGATTCATGAAATTTTACCGTAGAAACTCAAAGAAAGCCTTTCGAATGAAAATTAATATTTTCTGAACTTTCTTTAACGAGCAATATTATCACTGTAAATCTACCGTGATTACCTACAGTCGATTGGCATTAAATATTTGATCGGCTGAGAGATTAATTAGAACCAATGAGAAGTGGCCGTTCGCTAATTAGCTAAATTCTCCCTAATACATATCCTCCGTATGAAATATCAAGTTTAAGGAAATTTGGGAATTAAGAAAAAATAATTTGAATATTTCCAACGATCTAAGCTTATCAGTAATCGAGTACACCCCTGGTGTACATATATGTAAAATAAAAGCAATGTAATAGCGAGACTGCCAAAGAGACCGTGTACCTTACTCGAGTGGACAAGTAAAACGGTTTATCATTGTCAAAATATATGGTCACAGGATGCCAGGGTCATATCGAGATATTGATTGTGATTAGAGTATAACCCCATAATGTATAGCTCCTCGCGAAAATTTATATTTATAACGATTAATTGAAGTCCCGGCAAAAGACAGCCTGGAGAACAGCAGCCAGCGAGATTACAGCAGGAGGGAATTAAGCGCGCGAGCGATCTAACGATTTCGTCGTAGCGGAATAAAAAGAAAGCGAAACGTAAAACCGTCTGTACCGCGGAGGCGCCGAGGTGAATTAAAAAATAAAAATAAAAGAAGTCAACCTGGCACGAATAATGGAACAAACTCGTTTCGATTCTGTAATGTCTTCTGAATTGATATATATTCAAACCTATATATAAGTATGATCGGTGACGCTTGGTAAATAGGTCGTACGAAAAACCTAACCCAAATAGCAATAGCGTCACAGTAAAAGTAGCCAAAAATAAGCAACAACGAAATAATGCGTGAAGTTTGCATTTTCCTCATGGCTATAAATAATACACTAGCATTATCCTCGTAGATCGTGTAGTCAAGTTCGTTTACATAACTGGCATAATTAGAGAGCGTTTAAACGACGCCCCCCATTTAAAATAGCATCCCGCTGACTATTATTATCGGCCGATCGATGTAGCTACAAGTTTCCTACACTGGTTATGGGGAGATTTGCATTTGAATAAAAAAACAAAAGAAAAAAATGAAAGAAAAACGTTCTCTATTATCCTGTTCGATGTCGAAGTTCTTCAGTTTGCCGCCAGGTGGACTTTCGAGCAGGAATTATTTTGGCGTTGGTGTCCATTGGCATCTGTCACCAACGCATTTCGGGTACTTTTTTTTTTTCACAATTTCTTCAAGGTACTTAACACGGCTGATTGATCTGCCAAGATAACTGCGCTATACCAAGAAACGTGTGTGATCGTGAGTCAGTGACTTTTCCTCGTCAGAGTCACGTATGATAACCTGGGAAAGGATCTTCGTCGAGATATTTATTTATACGTATCGAGGCACTTGACCGAACATATGTGGATCTTTCCATTTTATACCAAGACGGATACTGGATTCGCAATATTTTAATTTTCAAAATAAGAAATATTTTCGTTTGATATACTGACGAAAAATTCTCTCATTGCCGTGACGATCGTGAGGCAGACGTACTTTGCCTTCTGCTTCGCGTTGCTTGTTTAAAACAGCCGAGCGGCCAGGGTTGCTAATTAGATTGGTTTCATAAACTGTATCTAAATAAAATGCTGATGAGAGTCTACGGTTGACGTTCAGTCAAAATTCGCCGTTCGCCCGGACGCGTGCAAGGTGGGTCGCTCGTGAAATGCCAGAGGGGAGAAATTCGCAAGAACAAAGAGCTCGGCCGGAGCTTCGTTTGCCGTGCTAATATATACGAAACGAATGGAACACGAGGATCGTCCTGGTCGGTTTCCCAATGCAAGTCAAACACTTGCGAAATCCTGGGTTAACGCGGCGGTTCGCGTCTAAAGATTTTTGGCAACCCCCTAGAAAATTATTTTTGCCTTTGTTACCTTCGAATTACAAGGGTAACCTGGAATTTTCAATCGAATGAGCAATATTATTGAATTTTGCCTTCTTCCGACATGCGCATTCGTAAGAGAAGTCTCCTCCCCTAATGCTCCTCGTATACTCTCCGCCGGCCGTTACCCCCTTATAGCTCGATACAAACCAACGAATCCATGTAGATAACGAAAACAGAAATTTGGAAAAAAAAACTGACGGTCGTCTTCGAAGAAACGAACGCCTCGCCAACGGATGTTTATTGGAGTTGTATTTTTTTTTTATTGCCGTCTCGTTTCGCTGAATCCTCATGGCGACGCTACGTGGTTGCGTCAGGACGTTGCAGTTTACGGGCGCGTAAAGGGATTCAAAAATAAACGAACGTCTCTTCGTACTCATCCATCTTTGACACGTTGACCACTGTAGCACTAGGTGTCGCGACTACTTTCTTTTATCCAATGGGAAAGGACGCGTCACTTAACGGGACGATTAATGAAATATCAGCGTTATTGAAATCAAAGGGAATTAATGGTGTCCGTGGAAGGGGAGGAGGGTAGCGACTAACGAGATAAGTTGCTGTTATACTTATTTTTTTTTCGTCTAATATACACGATTCGTTTACCCTGTATCATATGTGAATCGGTCCTTAGTAGTCCCAGTTAGTCAGAGTCATGGGTGACAGGCCGGAAATGGCCCCTCCTAGATTGATCACAGCAATTAAGACAGAGTGCAGCATTAATCCCAAAAATGATCCAGGATAACTACAAACTCTCGATCTTCGAACTGTCGTGTGTCAACATTGTAATGTTGACAAAAAGAAAACTATATATATTAACTATTTACTTAGCTATGCTTTCAAGAGCATCGGAGCACGTGTACGTCATACATGTGTGTATACATATGAATGCAACTCTCGTGTCAAGTGCATTTTGACACTCGCGGTGCTCGTGAAATAAAGCAGCCTCGTCCTTTTAAAGATTTTTCTTCGTTTAACTGGAGTCATTAATTCGCAACGTGATTTCATTTTTTAGTTGAATCTTCGAGAAATCACAGTGGGAAGGTCGTAAAATTTACGATGTTTACCCGCGTCACTGTGAAATATAATGCTGGATCATTTTCTTGCATCGTCCCTGCAGTCTGGTCCGTGATGAAATTTTTGAATTATTCTTATGCCGGTAAGCAGAGCTTGATTTTTTTTTCTATTTGAAAGATTTGTGAAAGTTTGAAAGACTTTGTGAAGATACCTGATTCGGGGTATATATTTGCCAGTATTCACCTGGCCATAAGAACTCGTTGAAATTCATAATCTGTAAAGCTTGTCGGGTGCTTCACGGGTCTTTGAAAGAAATCTCATAAATATGTGGTTGACAGGTGAATGGGTCCAATTCATCATGAATGGTCCATAACTCTGACAGATACACTACATCGTCATGTCAAAATAAAAAGGAACAACTTTTTAATCGGTATACCATCTATATCCTAGGACCTTATGGGTAATGCCTGATCACTGTTAAGAGGAGGAATACCTACCCCGGATGTTGAGATACCGTCGATGCACTTGTATGTACACGTGCAGTGCTCAACTTTTGGTGTTGTACGCAGCATCCGATGTAATGGACCAGGTCTAATATTATGTGTAATTATGCATGCGGCACTACCGCGGTTGAGAAACCCTGGGGACTGGATCGACGCAAAGATGAAAGGGGAGCCGACCTAACCATCCCAGCATCCCCATGGAGCTTCTTTTCTTATTTCGCCCGTCGTTCCTTTCTATTAGCTCCGATTTTATATCCCTTTAGTGTAATATTACTACATCTTGCAAACGACAAATAATTCACCCGGGATGATTTCGTCGTGACAAGGAAATATTTTCTTACTCCCTTTTTTATTCTTTTTTTTTTATACTCCCTGGGGTAAACGACGGAAGGAAAGGGCTAATTTTTTTTTTTTTTTTTTTTTTTTTAAAGAATTGTTAATCGTCGCGATTCTAAGAGTTTCAGATATACATTTCTATAGGTTTCTGACATCATTTCAGTTCGGTACTTATCGAGTACAGCAATTTATTGGTCTGAGTAATCAGTATTTGCGCAAGGCACTGTAAGATACGAAGGCATAATCATGAATAGTCTATTTTCTTAAAATTTGGCAATTTCGGAATATTATTCCTGTTTATACTGTAGAACGACTCAACTCTACGGACTGAGAGAATTCTACAGAAATTGGCTGCGAGTTGTTTGACTCTGAAATCAACCGCGGAAGACATTTTTTTTTTTACTCGAGAAAGTAATTATCTTCGTTCTTCTCCAAGACATTGATTTTGTTGACACACAGTGTAAAAAAACACATTTTCTTTTTACACACAAAAGCACGAACAATCCTTTCCCGCAGCCATGATAACAGTAATTCCTGTCAGAAAAAATTTGTAAACTGAATATTGAGTAATTTACCTCTACTTTACAAGGGTCGGCAAGTACACACGTACAACATCCAATCGATAGTCATCCGTACTGCTCAGTGAGCTGACGTTCCCGCTAACGAAGTAATTAGAGCCTCTTAAGTAATAAAATTGTCCGATCATATTACCTCTTAACCATAATCGAAAATTATATTGGAGTAACGTCTGGGCGTCCAAACGAAACCAAAGAAAGATAATTCTTAGACAGTACATTTTCATAGCAATGTACGTCCGCGAAATTAATTCTTACATGTAAAAATATTTAAAGAATGCGTGTAAATTTTACATAGTTGAATTGATTTTAAGAAATTTTCATTCATAATACATCTATCCACGAGTTACAAGCGCAGTGGTTGATATGAGAACGCATCCATTCTGCTATGAAGACTGTGGTGTAAGGTCGTGCGTACCAGGGGAAATCAAAGCAAAGTCCGTTAACACGATTGAAGGGCCCAAGGGCCGTAGAGCATTGGTTGATATCTTTGGTTCCAAGAGAAAGCCCGTAACATGGCGTGGAGCTTCTTATAGGCCCTAACGGTGGTGCTGGAACGTTTCCCCTATCGCGCTGTGCTCGTCGTCGCAGGGGAGGCGATCCAGGATCTGGTGGTGGGGCGAAACAGAAGAAGGGGACACAAAGTGGAATGAACGTGCGAGTGAGTATAGGGCCAGGAAAGCTGCCGGGCGCCATACTGCCGACGTTTGGCACAGTACGCGCCCAGCCAGCGGTCTCGGATCGTGCATTTAGTTTCCTGCGAGGCACTCGACGTTTTACTCGAACATATCATTACGTTATTGCATTTCTTTCTCAGCGTTTGCACGAAATTGTTTCGTCCCTCGGAAGTACGCGTTGTGTGTGTTATACAGTAATAAAATCGGTACTAAAAGTGAGTGGATAATAAAAGGACGAGGATTTTTTTTAACCTAAATCTACCATCGGGTGAGTCTCTCATGTTTTTTATATTTTTTCTGTCGCTACCGTCACTCATTTTCACTGCTCTAATTTTGTTTTATATGTATAATGATATACAAATGTTAATCCTTTGTCATATAAATATTGAGCACGTTACTTTTTCTGTTAGATTTGTACGATTCCTAATACATACTCTAGACTTATTCTTATGGAAGAGATCCATTAAATTCTTTCTCTCGGACGGATTCTGCAGTCAATTCTTGTCTTCGAGAGACATAAGATGTACCGGACTGATAGTATTGAGTGTAAAACGATCGGTAGCGCTGACTTTTACGAAACAAAGAATGATTCTTGCTGCTCGATTAACACAGTCGAACATGGGAGTCGAAGTGAGGATAAAAATAAAACTTTATGCCGTGCCTCGAAGTATTCGTGCGATTAGCATCTTGCATTAACAGCAGAGAGTCCATCAATGGAAAGAGCATAGTCGGAAACAATGAATGCCGGACGTACGATCGATAAATACCACTAAAAGCTCACTCAATGAACTGATAACGGCACGAAGTAGTCGAGGATTGTTATCTGGTAAATACAGTGGACAAACTTGTACAAGTGTTGACTATATAATTCGATATAATCATTCGAAGAAATGTAAAAATATCAAGTTAGCATTGAGCCACGTACACTAACCTCCAAAAACTTATTATTTCCTAGAAAGAAAGAGGGGGTTGTCGTTTCCATCAGTCGAGGGTGTATAATTACGTTCTTTCTTTTTCACTCATTTTTCTCTTCACACTGCAGCCAGAGACTCCAGACTGGAGGAGCAGAGGAGTTGAGGCGACGATTCAATGTGTTTCTGGTGTTGAAATAGAAACGTTGTGCAAGTGGCTCACAAGTGTCTTCTGGGGAAGAGTCGCGTTCTCAAGTGGCGTCCTCTTCCCAGTCGAATGTCTTGCCACGATTCCGGTTTGACTTTTCGAAATCTATGGCAATCCTAGTAAAAACACACGACTAAGTTTACACTTGTCACTCTCGCGTAATCGTCTACTTAAGGTATAAAAAATATACGTTCACGTACACATGCATAAGTACAGCTGAGTCCACAGGCGTAGCTATCCAGTCATAACAATGATCGTAAATTGTCTGATACATGTAGCCAATATTTTCGTGCCTGAAAGTACATTAATAAAGTTTGAAGCTGAATTGCATAATGCATGAGGCTGCAGAACGTACGAAATATTATAACCGTTGCTGAAATTCTTTTCTTCTTTGTGCGTTCATGAAAATTATGGTCCCTGGGAACAAAGAGTCGTGATCGATAAAAAGTAGAAAAAAGGATGAGAATGCAGAAAACAAATATTTTTGGCTAGGTTATTTTTTTGAGACCTTGGTGAAAAGTCTAATACGTCCATAAAACTTTATTTGAGGTTTTTTTTTTAATTTCTATTTTATCCCTTTCTTCTTTACCCATCGTTTACATCAGATCCTTATTCTTGGGGTCCTCTAAATAAATATCGAATCCTTGCAATCGTAACCTATAAATGACACCGGGATGAGAATGAATTGAATTCCTCTCTGACGAGACACGACGGAAAGAGGAGGCTCGAGGCTGAGATTTAGGGGATGAGCCGTGAAAGAAATAAAGGATAAAGGGGAAAGGAGAACGAGAGAGTAGGAGCTGGTAGGTACTCTGCAGCTTGAGGTCCTGATGTATTTTCTTTTTTCGTATCGCGTGAAATTGCGGCCTTTGTTTGGAGGCGGAGGAGCCCGGTACGACAGCCCCTGCCAGCTGCCAAAATTCCTCCTGGGACCATCCTGACCAGGACACAATACCAAGTTAGGACCCGTTTCTTCCCTACCTTAATCTCCTAGAACCAAGGCCTAATGCCCTTTTCGACAACCTGGACCAGCATTCAAGCACGAGGTCTGCACCCGCAGCCGGCGAAATTCACTGTACTTGGCGCCTTCTGAATGGACCCGCTGATGATGGTTTACGAGCATCCTCCGCGTCGTTATTCCTCTAATTTGCTCGTTTCCTGGAAATATCTAGTCCTCCCTCGAAAATGGCTCTAACATCGACTCCTCTGCCCTTATTCGAACTGTTTGTTCTTTTTCTCGAATTCACCTACTCCCTACCGTCTCCCAATTTCCTTTCAGTATACACTCACCTATGTCGCTCGAACACATCGAAATTTACGAAATAATTTATAAATATTACAAAAATATTTAACTAACAATAAGCACAACCACATGCCGGCAACGAAACTTCGTCATTGCTCGAACTTCAAAGAACTCCCGGTAACATCTTGAAGCGCTAATACATAAAATTGCACGTGTTACCTACCACCCTCGCGTCAGCCACTGAAGGAATAACAAGCTATGATAATTTATTCCATTTAAGCCCGCATCGTCGTCAATTGTACAGGGATCACTTTGGCATAGCAACGTGCCACGCAGAGACTCCGTTTAACGGATAAAGTTAATTGTCATGAATTATCCAAATATGTTTTACAATTAAATTAACCTTTTTTTTCCCATATCGTGGGAATTCATAAAATTCGACACCGAACGGGTATTCGATCCTAACATTTAAACATTCCTCTACGTTCCTCGTGGTCGGCTAGGATTCTCTAATCACGCTCTTCGCGGTCAATACATGTAGACAGATACGTATCCAATAGGGTATATAACTGGATCGTGTACTCCGTATAGGGTATAGGTTATACATAAGATTCGGTATGTATAATATTGTGGGGTCAACATATGTCACAGAATATATAGGTAAACGTGGTAAATGTACATGGGACATATGGTCTGTTGTACAGTACTGGGATGCCGATTATAACCCGCATCTAGCATATCTGTATGCATATATATATATATGTATACTCTATATACATATATAATATACAATGGATATACGCGGGAACGAATGGGCACGCGAGTAGAGGTACCTGGAACTACTGCTATATCTCATCCTATCCTGCTAACTTTTACCTTAGCGCCCATTCGTCTTTACGATGAGTATTTTTTATGACTTGACTTTTTCGACTAGCATTCAGTGTCCTAGCTATTTATTATCCACGTAATGGCTGCATAATGTCGACCGGTGCATTGATGTAAATCAAGTGTCTTTATATCGCGACGCAATTTTTTACGTGAATTTTTAATCGTAACGAGGTATACTGGAATTATGTATCGTTAGATAGCTCTCTGTGTGTTGTAATTAACTTACCAGATTAGCTCGTCACCTGGATCGCTTGAATTTTACTCTCGGTACAGTCCGACCACGACACTTTTGTGCGTTACGACTTAAATCAAAGTCGATCTTTAAAATCGATTGCAGATAGCTTCAGATCAGTTCGCGGTGCAGACGGAAACGTAACGCGTAACGATCTTGGTAGTTTTCGACCTGGCGTAACGTAACTGATGGTCGTCGTGTATACAGTCAAGTAAAGCTAAAATGTCAAGCCCAGCGACTGTCGTTGAAAAGGTCGGAGTTCAGATCGGATGGTGCTTTGCCGTAACCCAGGTGTCATTTTTGAAGGGAGGAAAAGACTCGTTTCGATGATGATCACTGCTTGGGGATCGATAAGCCATTATCTTTATATGAAATAACTTGTGCCTTGTATAGGTGAAATTTTTTTACTCCTTACGACTCGCCAGAACTGAGTAATTTCATAACGCGAAAAGCGTACGACATTGTTTTTGATATATTAATATAGATCTTTAAAAGCTTCTGGTTAATAACATTTGCTTGACATTTGCTGGCTGAGTGGCTGGTTGTAAGTCCTTGCGACGTTCCGTTTTATAGATTGGCCCAGTACGATCTATAGACACGTTCTAAATATAAAAGTATTTTCCGAAACTTCTAGCTGGATGTGTTGGTCTCGTGGATAATCATAGCTGCACGAAGAACTGGTGACCTTGTTTACGTGAAAATCACTAATGTCTGCATATATAAAAAAAAATTTCGGTACGCACTGAACTGTCATTCTTTACGCGCTATTGGAATGTTTTGACGTAACTCGTAAGTTATTTATTGGAAGAAAAAGAAAAAATATCGACGCCCAGGTATTTACGTGGATAATAAAGTCGAGCGTTACGGGTACAACAACGTATTAATCGTGGGTTCGTATAACGCGCGGTATAGTTATTGCCAATATTTTTCTACTTTCCAATAAATCTCAAGTCTTTTCTTTCTTCTTTTTTTTCAACCTACTCGCTAAATTACCTGGTTCCAGGGGAATCCCCGTAGCGCCCGGATTAAGTCGATCGCAAAAGAAAACGATATTTTTCGACGGCCTGTGCTCTAATTATGCCGCGAATAAATTATTGTACGCCGGGCAGGGGGTGGTTATTGAGCTGGGGCTTTTTTTTTAACGTGTCGTATTAAAATATTAATCGTTACGTTATCTGTACAAAGTACGCGTACCATAATTTTTAGGTCCGTCCCCTGTGAATTTCATAAATACAGGACTGGAAGAACTGTGCTTAAAAATATATATAGATATACCTGCGGGACGTGGTAAAAACCATTAGACCTCGTCAGCCGGCATTTTCAGAAAACCGAAAAGAAACGCTCTCAGCATACTTCGGTTCGGAAACTGACTTCGGTGCAACCGGAAATTGTACCTGGACCGTACCATCCGCTTCCGTTTCTCTTTCCGGCAGTTTCCTCTTACCGGTTACTGCACACAGTCATCATCCCCTTGGTTTATCCTATTCGCCCTCTCCTCTCTGGCATCTGGCAAAAGTTTATCCCGGGATACTTCAACCCCATGACGTAGGGTGGAATAAGGGCCACGTAAGTCTCTGCATTTCCTATCAGCTTTGACCATACCTCGTATAGGGATCTCGACCCGACTTTGGTCTTGCCTAAGCATTTTGCGTCTTCAGACGAATAACGAGCTTCGACTGCTAGAGTCTTCGGCTTGAAGAAGAATAAGAAGAACAGGAGTCTATAACGGCGCCATGCGTATCCTGACTTCAATGAACGTTCTAGAACGTTCTAGAACGCTAGGCTCTCGCAGATACGTCGTGCTGCTGCCAGCTGAAAAATGCTCGTAGCAACGACTTTACTGGATACGATTTATGCTGGATGTTAAAAGCGCGAGTATCGTCTTCGACGTGAAGAATTTTTCGAAAAGCCATTACACGTTGACGGTGACTGATAAAGTTTCGAAGAGGCATAAAAGTCGTAGAGGCAGGTTGTGACTGTAAATCAACGTACATCTGGTTGCCAGGGTTACCAACCCGCTCTGTGCTCTTGGGCCTCGTGGACGTCATATTCCTTTGTTCCTTCCTTCCCTGTGTCCCGGTGGCAAACGTGAAAGCCAACGGGACCTTATAAGGACCTCGTATGGCGTGGTACACTTGCCACGTGTTGGGGCACGTGATTCGTGCCAGTGCTTTTCGTTTGCTTCTCTATTAGATTGCGTGTGGCTTCATACGCGTCAGAGGGTAATGCTTCTTTCTGCGAGCTTTAAGCTTCGCTCTGTGTGATTAATACTGTATGTGAGGCTAGGGGGAAGGAGATGTCAGTTACGTAAGCATTGGCTGTTACAGTGCTCAAACGGTACTTTACCTTTTTTTTTTCCCAAGGATCTCTCACGATCGATGCTCGTAATCTTGAAAAGATGCTATTTGGAGGTTTCATCGAATGTTTCATAGAATCGAAAATTTCGTTGTTTTATCCCTTCGACATATCGATGCCAATGAAAATTACGATACTGTTTATCTGAAAATATTTTTTTTTTCTTACGGCGAGGCGTCCTTTATTTTTTTTTAATTATATTTATTTTGGACATTTTTTATTGCCACCTTTATACTTCTATGTATATTTGATTCCGTATAGTTTAACGTGATACACAAAGAATACGACCCACGTAAGTCATACACGCTACCATAAAAATGTAAATTCACACGTCGAATCCGACGCAACACTAAAAGGTCTCGCGATACTATTGTCTAGAAGGTGGTAAAATGGACTTTGGTGTGTTCAAGAAAGTTATGAATGAGCTTGGAGGCCTCGCGAGACTTACGTTATATCATGTCCCACACTAGCATATAGCTACGATACACGATCAACGAATTCTCCCTCTCCCCTCCCTCCTCCCTCACGTACGTTCACACGTGACTGCTGGTATTCACGCGTGGGAAGTAGTAAGAACGTGTATTTGGACCGTCGGTAGGCGCAAACTACTCGCAATCCTGTTCCACATAAATTATTCCTCAGGCTCGCGTCACGGGCACGTCAAACTCACGGACTTAAATATTATCGTGAGATCTCTTATCGTTTCTCGGTAAAACGATGGAATTTTCGAGAACAGCTATTCACTGTAGTCCGCTTTTCGTCACTATGTTGTAAAATTTACGAATTTTTTTTTATTTGTTCAATATCTTTTTTTGGCTCTGATACTCTTTTCCTGTATCCATTTTCATGACTGTGCCATATGTCTTACGCAATATCTGACACTTCGTGGCATGAATCATCCTCAGTTACAGTCGGCTCAGCGCGTTCTTATCAAATCACGTATACGTATAAGTTCGTAACATAAAAAATTCCAGCGCGAAAGAATTTTTCGGTAGCGTCCATGTTCAATCTATATTTGACTCTCCTTATGGAATTTCTATGCAAGGGATACGGATTATCGACGTGTCCCTGGATCCTTGATATATCTGATTGTTGGTCATTGCTCATGTCGCTGTAGCCAATGTCGATGTATTAGACTGTTAGACCGGGGGTCTCTGCGATCGTTGATCTCAGCCAGCGGCGGTTCTCGCGCGCAAAGATTCATGGTCATTTTTCTCGTTGGTCCTTTTACCGCCATTGTACTTTCTACCGGCAGGCTATGAATCATCCAGGCAGAGACTCGTCGTAAGGATTAATATTTATATTACAGGAGTGACTCACGGGAATGTTATTATACAGGACCACTGTGTTTGGCTTTTACGACGGTCGACGTTGGCTACGAAATTATCGTTTGCTTCTGTACTATTGATTCAATTCGATTATGCTTGACGGGAGGATGAAGAAAAGTTTTTTTTCTTTAAACTTGAGAATCGTCATACGACCAATTTCACGGCAGGCAGTTGCACACAGTGCTTTCTCGTCTGCCTTTGGTCTTATATGAGGTAATTCAGCGTATATGCATCTATGCAAGGTGACCCAAAGATATTGCGTGTGTAGATATATATATATATATATATATATGCACAGACAATAACGCACTTCCGTTCAAGGCAACAAGGCATACCAAATCAACTGTTCGACGTGGGGCTCAATGAATTTTGAAATATTTACCCAACGAGCAAATACTTTACCAAGGCACTCTTTTGTGTCGTACAATTTGTGCAGCCTTGCTGTAGACCATTGCTTGCTCGCCCATGCACGCGCACTTGCGCGGTTACTATTTTCAGAGAAGGATCAACATTGCGTATAGCCATAGCTGCTGTGGTACCCCGCGTGTATAAAGAGTCTGTAATACTGAAATTCTTCGATAATATTGATGGCGCCACTGTAGGCAGAAGCGTCGTAGCATTTTCGAAATTTTCTTTTAACATCCGGGTCGCACTTTCGTGACAAATGGAAATTAGGCCGCGCGCGACGGGTAACGGGGGTATTGGTTTTTCGTACGGAGACGCGGTTCAATATTTACATACGTTAACGTAACATTTTTCTAAATTAACTTTTTACATGGAACATTAGTCTACCGTTGGTTATAAGCGTATCGTTTGCTTTCCTTTTTTTTTCCCCATTATAAGTCTGTGGAATTTAATTTCATTTTTTAGCTCTTACGTTCTTTCGGGGTTGGGCATATTTAATATGATTTTCTGGGTAACGCGAACGAATATTGAATATCTCTTGGAGATACTTTATTTATATATTCTTTTTCTTTTTTTCCTCTTCTTCCTTCTCTTGGCTATACTCCATTTTTGTTGCTCTTGCCGCACACGGTTCAAAAGTATGCGCTAGGTCGACGGCTTCTGTAACACGATCCTTCCACCGTGTAACCTATCGTCTAGCCCACCGTCGCGGTTCTCATTCCGCGACAGAAGGGTTGAGAGAGAAGTTCAGGTCGCGTTTGAAGGAAACTTCTGGGATAGAGCAGAGTCGAAGATCTTCGGTAAAATACGGAGTTGACGATAGTCGTTCGTCTGTAACACGTGACCCGCATGCACGTAGCACGCGTTTCGAATGCTGAAAACGCCGACGCCGCGCGTTCGTTAGTAACACATTTCTTGCCTGAATTCTCGGAAATCTAAAAGCTGAAAAGTCTCTGCCGGGGAACGCTGAGACATTCGAGGCCTGCATACACGACTGTCTTACCCGAAGCTTAGAGCATTTCGGTGTCACAGTTTGACGCGGGTGCGGATTTACGTTGCGATACGGTCACGAGGACTCTCGCTGAGACTCGCTTGATGAAATCTTTTACCAAGGAAGAAAATACCTTACGTATCACTGTAAGTCATACGTTCGCGCGACGGTAAGTAAGATTCCTGTAAATTGTCGTTCTTAGCATTGCTCAGGACATTCGATGCTTCCTTCGCAACGACGAAGGCTTCGACGTAGTCGTGATGAATATTACACGCGACGCCTCAAGAAGGTTCTGGAAAAGGATTGACAATAGTATTCTTTTTGATTTATTCTTAAAGATTGAAATGTATTTTCTTTCTCTCTCTCCCTCTCTCTCTCTCTCTCTCTCCCCCTCCTTATCCCGTCCTTTTTATGCCTCCTCAAGAACACCCACAGCGAACGCGTATAATCACTCTCCGAATTATCTGCTCCCGCACAAAGAAACAGTGTTCGCCTTACATCCACAGAGAGTCTGTATCGAGGAAAAGGAACGCGGACGGCTGTCGTTTAATTAAAAATTTCACCGCTTTTCTTTCGAGATATCCAGTCGAACGCCACATATGGTGTCCTCCTGTTGAGACGGCCGACAATCGACCTACTTCTCGCAAACGTCTTCTAGACGTGCACGCGGTCGCCTACACGTACGCGCTTAACCCCCTGCACATGCATTCACAATCGTTCAGTCACTTATTAACGCATTCATGAGAATCTCCATCCGTATCTACCTACCTGTAAGGCCGCCTTAAGGACTTGAGTTTCGTAACGTGCCAACAGAACGCCAGTAAAACGCGAGTCGTAACGCAGGTAAGCATTCTGGAGAAATGTTATCATTATTCAACTCAATAATAACAATGACGTATAAGACTCTCGATTCAAGATGGCCGTCGTACTCGAGCTCATTCGCATACACTGTTTCGCCAGGCATAACAAAGGATTGTCTGACGATCACTGACCGTGCAACATAATACCCATGGCAGAGCGTTAATTATGCGTCTGAGCAAGGGTAGACACTCGTATTTCAGGAGCATTAGGGGAATCTGTGCATGCGGCTATACACCCTTCCGATATGTATACATATATATCTATACGTGATTATGTTGTCAGCTGTTACATCACAGTGTGTAGATACAGATAGCGTTATACATATGGGAACCTATAAAGCAATGCGATTGCGTACTCGCATGTATATATATATATACACACACGTATATTCTAAGTATGTAACGAACTTGTGGATATATTGTTGATACCGCTATGTCCGCATGCTCATTAATCGAAGTATCAATTAAATTACGTCTTAGGATTAATTTTGATTTGTTGACTGATAAGTGAATAGCCATAAGAGAATACATATCTCGTTTATTACTACCTGCAATCGTACAACGGACTTCTTGATTTAAGCTATTGACGTATCTTATCCGTGTGTACGCTGATAAGGGCTTAACAACTATACGCCGGTGCCGGAACGTTCTATCCGCTTCATGAATATTTATCCGATATTCCGACAATCAGTTTCGTGCCACGTAGCGCCTCCCGCGATATATTCGTTGTGCTCCACGTTATTCGTCGCGTCAGAAAATTGTGTACGCGTCCTTCCCGTAATGGCCGGTACGTTGCCTCTCGCGTTTCTCGCGTGAAACGGGAATTTCGAGGGAACAAAAGTGACGCTACGTGAAAGCTTACAAGGTGCTCCGCAAGCAGTGACTTTCGTTCCTATTTTTAACCGAGAGGATTTGTTTTGCACGTAATAAATTGGTGACGCTTAAAAAACAAGTAAGAACAGTCAAAAGTCTAAAGCGTGTTTCAGTCGGATTTCTGTGTGCTCTGTCGGTGGGAGAGACACCGTGTACTTTTTAATAAGGCGTTACGATAGGACCGTGAAATTCCTTCGCTGCCGCTGAACCTAACGATAAATCGGTACCGGGCATCGATACGTTTTCTAATTTTCTTGTTTTCAATTTGAAAATGTGTTTTTTTTTTTTAGTTCCTCGAGTCACATGGTGGAATATAGAACGCGGGTGTCTCGGGGTCTGCGAAATTGTCGTTCGGTATTTCGCGTTAGAGGAAAAGCTGTGATGCCGGGCCTCGGGGTACGTCGGTGCGTAAACGTCGAAACGTGCGGCAATGCGGCGTAGAGACGCGCGCGTTTCTACGGGACGACTGTTGTAGTTCAGTGCGCGATGGTATGTCAAGATAACCCCTCGCTGGGAAAGTCATAGACTACATAAAACACATGTCAGTATCATTACACGTCGAGTGGTGGCGCGCACTATTAATAGGTGGACGTACTCTCTATTACTCTTGATTAAGTCTATTGCACAGGGCAATGGCATTATGCGATAACGTTGCACGCGCGGGGGCTTACGTAGACCGCGGGACTCTCGCGCAACTATTTTAATTGGCCGGCACCGCGCATGAAAGTTCGTTTGTGCTCCGTGGAGTAGTAGGAGCAAAGCACATCTTTCTTGCTTCTTTACTCTTTGAGTCGCGGACTCCTTCGGTTGCTTACGTTGCGTTCTCTCGTGCTAATCTCAGCGTCTGTTAATCTTACGTCTTTTTATTCTTCGGAGTTCTCGCGCATTCGGTCACTCCGAACGAATTCTTTAACGACAATTTATTAAACGTTAACGCCTAGTCTTTATACGTTTTATATTTGTCGCTTAAGCGTACCATAGAGAGAGAGAGAGAGAGAGAGAGAGAGAGAGAGAGAGAGAGAGAGAGAGAGAGAGAGAGAGAGAGAGAGAGAGAATATTTTTCCTCGGACTCTTCCTTACCGACTGTGGTATTTTACTTGAGAATGCATAAAACGCTTTCAGAGGCATGAAACGAAGTAAATAAAAGCGGAGGATCGGTGCGCACTGTGCTTCTCAGTAACTGAAGGACCCTTTTCGTGGCTTAAATGCTAACGAGAATCGCATGTCCTTTCTCGAGGATCCAGGAGTTTCCTTTAATGTGCTGTAGACCGTGCTAGAACGTATATCAGGGGAAACAGAATTCTTTGTAGTTTCATCTGGACACGCGAGATGGAACTACTGACGAGTAATAAAGTGTAGCAACGAAGGAGGGGTAGCAGCCACTAGTCCTGGATAATCCTTAGGGATGCGAGTCGGAAGTAGGGTGGTTTTGATGAAACGGATATTTTTCGTTTATCCAACCATCAGTTCTCTTGGCGTCGTGTGAACTCGCGTGTAAAGTAGAATCTCGTTAAGTGCTCGTTTCTTCGATCACTTATCTTTCACCTTGGGCCATCCGGATCGTCCCTACTATCGCTTACCGAGCGTAACTTATTGTAGAAACATGGAAAGGCAGTGCTCTCGAAAATAAGGACAATGAATCCTGAAAGGGCTGTTAAAGACTGGCAGCTCTCGTTAACTGCTCGTTTTCTTCGAATCGTCCTCCCATACGTCCTCAATAACGTACACTTAACGAAAGTCTACTCTGTACGGTGTGACGGAGTTAAACATTTTTTGCCGTCGAGTAAACTAATGTACGTCGATCAGAATAGATAAAATTTATACTGTGCGCCGGAGGGTGCCGCATTAATTTTACGATATTACTTTGCCGGGATTTCTCATAGGCATGATGCCAATGAGTAGGACTTTAATGCTCGGTCCTGTTTGTTCTCATAACGAGAAAGCGAGCAGGGAGTAACGGAGCAGATGCGGATGTTGAGCCGAGAGTGAATCTGGAGCAAGAGTTAAAAAATGTCAAGAGCCTGCTAGATTCGAGTGAACCATCATTAGCCGTACACTTTGTACGTTTATACAGTATTTATATATGTTTAAGTCTATATTTTCGTATTGCTAAATGCCTAGACTAATTATTATTATTTTTTTCCCGACGTTCATCCCATATACTAAAACGTATTCATATGCCTCCTTACATCAAGTACGTCTACCGTCTAATGAATCTATGTAGTTGGGCTCACCTTAGCCGATATATATATATATATATATATGCACATGGTGCATTTACCATCGATTGCTTAGGACTCTCACGTCTTCTACTGTACGAGCAAGACTTCCCGGTACCGCTGCTACGAGATCGTCCTTTACCCATAATACCAGGAACGGCGTCGTCTTGGCGAGCTTCGTGCTATTTTCGTGACGCCTCGACGGCCTCCTGTCTCTCGCTTCCCGTCACATTCGATGCTGAATCGACACTGCACGTTGCCAACAGCTCGCATAAAGCACTGACTTCAGGACGGAAATAACGTCACGTCTTTTATCGTGTACATAGAACCCCTGGTACCACGTGGCTCCCTCGGTTTCGACTTTACGAGCGTTTACAATCCGGCCAGACACTTCGTCACTTTATTTCGCCAACGATAATTCCAAACAATTTCTAGCATTCTTATAATCAACAAGTTTTTCCATGATACAAGGGAAAAAATAATTATCACGCATTCAAATCTATAATTTTCAGATAGCATAACAATATTACGCGTACATGTAAGTGTACATGTATATATCTATAGCAAAGGATAAATGTATCTTCATCCACCAGTCGAAGTCCACTTTTCCCAGAAAGGCCAGTCGTCTGTCGCCGTACATCGCCGCGGGCAGTGTTTTGCTCGATTGACCGCTAATTATGCCACGGAGTAATTAACGCTAATTGCTTGGCGTGCATTCGCCCGGCACTGACTCTTATCGCAAATCGTGCACACGGCACTGCGCGGCGACTCCACGAAGAAAACGGGGCCCTCTCGCCCATAGCTTCTCCTTATTCCCTAAACAGGAATTGGCAACACTGCCAGTATATATTGGTATTAGATACCCACGTGGTATATCCTCCCTATAGGTATACGAATTGCATTGGAACTCTACCTGTCCTTCGATATCTACACGTATAAATCGGCTACTAACTCACTCTACGTCACAGCAGCAACGCCTGTCTCCGAGACACGAGTCACGCTAACCTGAAACGTCTCTTTTGACTGAGCACGTAAAAGTTCGATGTTCCGAGCGCAGTGCGGTTTGTCAACGGAACGACATCCGAAACATGAAAACACCGAGTAGTCAGCTTTCAAACAACTTGACTGATACTTCCTTGGCAGTGTATACCGCATAGGAAGGAACCTAGAGGAAGCAGAGTATAGAATGGGAAAGACGTCGGATCGTAAGGAAAACCAGTCGTTGGCGCTGTTGAACGATGGATTCCTGCGTGTATGTACACAATGTCACGTGACTTACTCGGTATTCGATGCATAAGGCAGAAAAGGTAAAATACGAGTGTGGCGTGAAGTTCGCGCATTCTTACCTAGCACAATGGAGCCATTCGCGTGGGTCAGCGCGACGCGTTAGCCGTACGTGCAAAGCCTGCGCTATTATTGCAGACGCGAGGAACCCCTTCGTGACACAATTAACACGTAGTTACAATAGCTCGACTTTGCTTAGGTTTATTCCCACCTACGCGTTACCGCTGATGGTATGGGACTTTATTTTTTTGTTGATAATTCTTCCGACACGGTCGGATACGCGTGACAAATATAGCCGCTGCCATACGGAGCGGTTGGTATTGTAAAATCTAAATAGTACCCGACTGTGACACCCGTGTGATGATTTCTGAAGGATGTGGATCGCGATGACATATATTTGACGCCGATCGTAAAAATGCATCGATCGAATCGCCCGTGCGGAATTGATTGAGAAAATAGACAGTCGAGAACTCTCTTTTCTATTGACACTCGACGACGACGCCCCAGTTACGTGTACTCGCTTTGAGCCGATATTTTTACGTAATCGAAGCTCGAACTGCAACGATATTATTAGCGTTTATTACGACGGTATCCGTAACGCTAATTAATACAGGCGTCGTAATCTAACGGACGCGCCACTTAGGCGGTCGGTGAACGTAACTCGTGATTCATCCTGTATATGAGTTTTCTATTGACTGTGAGTACAATACGAGGTGGCACTTGATACCGAAAAGCGCATGGTTTTCTAACCAGTCTCTTGAAATTCAATAGCCCTGTGTACTATTGACTGATACTCGTATCCCTTCATAGGTCAGGTAGGTATATACGTGGTTATCGGGTTTTCCTTAGAAAAACAAAAGGTTGGCTAATCCTGCTGAAATGGCTAGTCAAGCAGTTGAGCCCTGTAGCGTCTTCGCGACACGCAACGTTAAGCGCTTTGCGAGAGACGTAAAAGCTTTTTCGCGTCTGACTTTTCTTGGTACCGAGCGAACGGACTTTCATCAGGAGCGCTCAGGGCACAGAGGGTAGGCAGGATGAAAGAAAAATACGAGCTAATGGAAAAAGGGGGAAGTAGCTGGGCATTGAATGGAGTACCCTTAGCAATGGACACTGTATTAGATACTTGTCGTAAATTCCGATTGAATTGGGTCAGCAACCTCTGATGAACGTCCGAAGTTAGCATCGATCCGATGAATTTTTAGTTTAGTTAATCGTTACTCTTATCTGGCTACTTGGACCGTATGTTTTTAGATAGGAATGCTATAATAGATCTGTGCTTGTGCCAGATGGAACGTACGAGGTATATCGCTCGCAGGATGTATAAAGCCAGGTCTAATTGGATCATTCCACGCACATATTTCGAATACCGGGTTCGCCGGTTTACGCCTGTCTTCTAATCGTCATCTGGTCTGTCTTTAACGGGATCATCCATTACTTGCAAGTCCACAACTGGGACCCATTGGCCCTTGCGGGACGCGTTAATTCCATGACTAGCGGATTCTTCGAGAACTCTTATAGTTTTTCACTTGGACCTTACGGTACGGAGTCGTAATATAGGAAAAACATGAGATCTGGATAGTGCCGAAAAATTGGCTTTTCGTATTGTTCGAAGTGGGCGATCGAACTTGAGCTACTTTAATTATTAAAGAAATCTCATTAGACGGGCCCAGTTGGCTTTGCGAGTTAATTAACTTCGCAGTCGTCATCCAATTTCTGTGACTCGGACAAGCATCACGAGATAAAACGCGAAGCGGCAAGCTGGAAAATAAGAGACTCGAGGATGATGATCCTTTGAGATGCAGGTTTTTCGTCGACTTGTCTATTGAACTCGCGTTGAAAAAAATCTCGTGAATTCTTTTATCTCACAGACCGACACCTATTACCCGAATCTTCGTATATGCTCGTATCTTAAATTTTTTCACGGGAAACTGCTTGGTCCGACGTTTTACAATTAGACTGTTCGTCACGTTCAGTGGAGGTTAAGGTAACACGTTCTTTTACGAAACTTAATTTAACCAGCGATGCCTATAACATTTTTATCCGGCAGTATGAATCACTGTTTATCTTTTATATTGCGTCATTTTCATTGAAAAGAGTTAGTGTCATCTTTTATTAATATCATAAAGGCACGTACACAGTCTCTTCTCGTGCGGCAGATACAGGACAGTCCTTCTCCGAACTAACCTAAAATTAAATAAGACGAATGTTATCAAAGACCCTTTTAAGTTGGATAAAGTAGACACGATAAATACGAGTCGGACTCTTTTCGCTGGAAAAATATTATTCGTTTACCCATCCGCGTTTGCATGATTGCTTAGTTTACCGAGAGTCTTCCGGCTGGCGGTCCCTCCCTATTATACCAGTGACGAAAGCGAGTGCGTCTCTTTCGGAATACGAATTTTTATTTGAAACGAACCGCGCGCTATCTTCATCTATCACTGCCAGTTACTACTGACGAAAATTACATTGTTATTGATATTACAGCCGTTCTTTCGCGTCCACGCTATACCCGTAAATATCTTTATTTTCGAAGGTAACTAGCCTAACGTCGATTGAATACGTGCAGATTTGACTTTTATTATTCGCGTCCATCCACTGTTTGGAATTTGATTATTTTTTTGCAATTAAATTCAACTCGCCTCTCGTACCCTGTGAAAATAACAAATTTGGACTGTAACACGGGCTTAAGAGAAACTAACGGCTCCCTTGCACCACGTAGATCATTACACAGCACAAATCGTCAGCTAACGAGTTATAAGAGCCGTTACGGTATATACTGTTTGGTACAGGCGGTCGAAAGTCAATTAACGCAGTGTGAAAATAACTAAGCATTTCGAGAGCACTTAATTCACATAATACTCGTAGCCGTGACTGAGTTCAAAAGGTATTTTATTATTGGAGCATATACGTTTTGTAAAGGGGAACGTCTCCGGTACAACCGTGAGTGACGGGTGTAAAACGATGGTCCGAAGTGTTTGTAGTTGAAAAATAATTAACAAGAGTATACAGCTTGTCAAATTAAAAATCGTTAATTGCCCATAACCGAAGGAACGAGATTACGCATGCAGATGCATTCGTACAATTTATCTCTGCATCCAACGAAATTGGGGAATGAAGTTTGCCGCGAGTTGCTTGATACACGTATCCCTTAGATACTTCGCTGTCCTCGATTTCGAGAACCTTGTAGATATACTTTCCATAATATATATACGTATGCGAGGTATGTATCTGTATTATGATTAAACTTCGTCAATATTCCAATTGCTGTCTAACTGCTTCTCCAGCAGTACAAAAGATCCACTGGGTCCAGAAGCTTGCGATTTACATGCGTCCTTTTAATACACGATCCTCTACTCCTCTCAAGTGCCACCCAAAATTTACATGTCAAATTCATTAACGGCAGTGGTCGACGATCGATTTTCACTTTGGCCTCTGCGCTTGGCAATCGTGCTCGCCTTTCTGGAAACACGCGATTCCTTTACTGTCGTATGGATAATTTTTTCGAGCGAACTTTCCCGGGCACGTGACACTTCGCTAGAGAAATTTACTGTAATCTACTATTGTATATATATATATATATATATATTTTCTTCTGCCTAATCGAACCTCAAAATTTTTTGAAGTATCATATTGTATTACCAACAATGATTTATCTCACATAACACCACCCGTCGTTATTCGCTACACGCGAGACTTTCCCGGGCAGCGGTAGCCACTTTCTACGTAACACTCTCTCGTAGTCGTAGGTAAAGGTGACAAAAAAGTAACGGATCCCGTTTCGTCCTTTGTTACAGGTATCCGGTCGTTAGTTCCTCCTGGGAGTGGATGCCATACCAGTGGACGTGAGTATACACAATGTTCCTTTAGCCAAAACTCTTTGTAAGCTACTGTATAGTGAGTGAAACAGATTAGCTACACATTAAAAAATTGTCAATCGCTTTTTTACGGCTGGTTTATCCGTTTACGATTTTTTGTATTTCAATGCACGCTCATACGTATCTGATGTGACGTAGCGTATACACATTTAGTGGCATTTCTGCATCCAAACTCCAGCCGACCGGTTGACATAATTAGCGACCGAGTGTTAATTCGAATTTTCAATGCACGCTGCCCCCCCCCCTGCCCCGCCCCCCGCCACCTTATGGTACAGTGTCACGCCAGCCACTAGTTAGTCCGAAGAAAAATCCACGAGGATTCGTTTGGCCGTATGCGGAGTATCCGACGCGGTGATGAAATTCATTATCATAAAAATGCCATGACGCAGCATTAGCATAAGGTCCTACTCTTTGGGCTCTCTTTCTTTCCCTCGAGCGTTCGTATACTTACCTCTTTGTTCTTGAGGTTCCGCACGACCATGCAAAACGGCAGATTTTCCTTCGCGGCGTTATTCGGGTTACCGCGATGCACGTAAGACGCGTGCCTACCGATTATTTTTCTTTGCCTTTTCATCCTTGAGAGAAGGAGGGAGATAATTTATCTTGGCGATTCGTTTTCCTTCTCTTGCTCTTTCTCTCGTCTTGAATCCCTTTTTTCTCTCTCTATCTCGTATTATTCCTCATGCAAAGCCATCTCACGGTTTACGAGCGTTCCGTTCTTCCCAGGTCATTGACCTCTCGGATCTTACTATGGGATTAAAATTACCATTCCTCCCTTCTTTTTAATTCTCACCCTCCCAAGGACTTTCCTTCGTCTGTTTACTGATTCAGTACGACTCTCTTGTGTTTTCATCTTCTACCGAATCTCTGGGTTAACTCAGCTACGGCAGACTGCGATGTTTAGGGAAACCTTGAACTTGTCTCTGTAACCGAGAGACACGAGACGAACTAGAACGAGTTAAAAAATCCAACCTGAGGAAGCCTGTACCTAGTTTTTCCGTCGATCGAGAACACTGGAAAATGTATTGCAATCCCTTACTATCCGTACCACCAGCATGTAGTAGCTCTTCCAGAAGTCTGAGCTTGCTCGTCAAAGGAACAATAGATAAAACCTTCACATATAAGCTTAACGTTCGTCGGCATATATGAATGCAAAATGAGAACTGATGATATATAACTGCGTACGTAGAACAGTTTTTGCCTTTGTTCCGATCCAAGCACACACTGTCAGGCTGTATATGCTGTGTCCCAAAAGACCCGTAAGTAGGCTACAATTTTGGGACACCCCGTATACCTGCTCGCTCCTATTCTCCATTTCTCAAGAAGCCTCGGGATTCAGTCTAGGCCGAAGCTACTTTGAATCAGAATTATTGTCCCACGTTCATTCGGCACCGACTTGTCACGAGATCGAAGCACTTTAACGTCATAGCAGCAATACTTGCTTCAGCAATATTTTGATACAATATTTATTACCGTTTGTACCGAAACTATAGTTTCCGATATCTCATGATTTTTCAGTAACAAAAATTATATAAAAGTATTATCAATTTTTGTACTTCCTGTCTACTAATACGTAACGTGAAATTCGTTAGCCCTCTGGTTATACGTCGGACGTTATAGTCTCGGGCGTGGTAGTTCATTAGCTTTTACAATCCCAGGGGATCGATTCACGTTAATCGACGAGGATGACGTTTCTCAATGGGTACCCGACGACGTGTCGTCCAAGAGAAAACTAACGTATACCTTCACCTCGATCTAAGAAGAGAACCGAGTCTGTGATATATCCCTAGGAAAACACTTTCTGGTCTATTCCAAGAGTTACCCGCAGCACCCGCGGTAGCATCTGGATGAACGTAAACTAAGTAACCTTCTTTACGTGCGGCGCGCGGATGACGGATAGAACGCCGGAGAGTCGTTGAAAAAAAAAAGTTTGCCCAAGGGAAGAACTTTCGTAGAGTTTAACGTCTTAAAATTTTTCCATGGTAACGTCTATGGTGGTTTTTTTTTTTGTCAATTTTTTTTTCTTCAATTTTGCATTACGTACGATGGCGCGAGAGCGACGGAACTTTGCAACGGTACATGCACTGTGACGTTACGACGTCGCGTTCTAGAACGAATAACTAGCGTGTTCAGATCACGGAACGCTTTATCGCCCCAGAGGGAGTCTCGATGGAGATGCGCCGGCCGTGAAGTCCTGGGTCCAAAATTGACCATTGCACGCGTCAGGGTAATTTTATCGCAATTATTTTGTGCTCCTCGTACACCCGGTCACCATCGCGTCAATGGAAACACACGCGGTGACGTCGCGAAAACAGCTCGAGTCTCAGGATAACAGAGTCACAGGACGCGCACTACTTGGTGCAGGAAATAAGGAAAGACGGAACGATGGCTTCTGTTCGCGACACGAGATGTTACGTGCGCTGGCTTCTTCGCCGTCGGACACGAATAGGACGATTAATACGTCAGCCAAAGAGGATAGTTAACGAAAGTCTAGCTGGTACGGTCACTTACGTGTATTTTACGTATACACGGAGGGGATTGCCTAATGACTTTTTCACGTTAAATTATTATACCTCTCGATCTCGTTGCATACGGTGCACGTGAATTTATGATAATTTTACGAGAGAGAGAGAGAGAGAGAGAGAGAGAGAGAGAGAGAAAGTAAGTTGAGAAAGAAAAAATTTTAACGATTGACACGCTTTGCGAAATTTCCATGCAATCGCATCTCGTTTTTTGTATTTGACCTTTTAAACCTCCGTGCCTATCTTATGGCTTTGTATATAGCGAACTCTACTGTCTGTCGCGGTTGCTCCCTGGAAACAGATAGGGCATGTTGACCCCGGGTGCCTCGTTGCACTCAACGACCACGAACAATAAAGGTTTATTGTTGACGAGAACGAGCCGAGCGATTACTCGCTACTATAATTAGTCCAGCCGTGACGCCACGTATCGTTCGCCCGCTGACAGTTCTCTGTTGCTGCGGTTTTTTTTCACGCGTGCCTCTTTTATACCTAGACGTTTAGATTGCTCACAATGGCCGGAAGAATTTTCACTGTTCACTTTTTAAAGTTGCTCACTTCTTGAGGTCGATGGTTGTGAACTTTTTCGTACCCAGTGACGTCACACACTGCTGCTTGTATTTCTTGGGAGATTCGAAATTCGGCCGACTATAACCGAATCAGGCTGAGTTGAAGAGTGGCCGAGGGCTCTTTACCATCCCCGGTAGCCTTTTAAAGAAGTTTTTTTCTTTTCAACCTGCCAGCCGATTCTTTTTTTTTTAAATATAAAGTCAAATGTTAACTGAAAACTGTCGGAGTCGAACAGCGCGAATGGCTCTTTAAACTTTTTCAAGCCTCGCGGGTGTAGCGCGTTTTGGCAAAATTGCAATTTAATAGATTTTTTTGCAGAATCCACAAGCGCGCGTGTATATATGAAACGCCTACACTTTGTCGATAAGTTTGTTTTTCAATGACATAATTTTTCGCAATATTAATATCCTTTGTTTGTGTACATTTTTGCTGGCTTATTTGCGTATCGTTACCGTTGCCTATAAGGAAATCGTAGACTCGTATGGTCAGAAAACCGCAACCTCTAAGTTCTTGTCGCATCGACATAGACGAAACCCTATGCGGTGAACGAGACTCGTTTCTCTATGAGGGAAAAGCAAAGTCCGTAACATAACAGAGAGCGAAGGGTGTTGCTGCGCGCAGCGAACGATCAATATCTAAAGGGCGTAACATTGGGAGAAATATCGGGTAGAAATCTGATTTGCGAAATTTTCTCAGTAAATCGAGCGTTGGAAAGTGAACGACGACAGATCCTTAAGTTTTTCATTGTTCCCATTTCTTGTCGTTCCCCCCACGTGCTCAAGGAGAAAGGTATAGAAAGGATAGAGGATCGAACGGGAAATGTACTGTAAAAACTCTCGGAAGTCCGACACCCTTGCTACCTCCACTCCATAAGCGAAAAAGGCAGTTAAGTATTCGAAGCGACAGCCATTTTGGCCATTACGCCTTTGCCTTGGAAATTGATTCGCCGAGCGCAGTCTTATTTCGTATTTCTATTCGCACAGTAAACATTATGTTCCATGCAGTTAGGCACGTATGCCTGCCACTTTGATTTCACTGGCTCCTTGTCGCGCAACGCGCTACTTGTCGACGTCACTTCCGTTACTGATCATGAAAATTTGACGGCTCGTGGAATATCTTAGGATATCATGACAGATTACACCGAGTCGAGTCCTCGTTCAAAGTATTCTTACCGTCGGCTGGCTGCCTGATCCTCTTTCACGTGAAAGGACGCCACGAGTCTAATATTCCATTTTATTGATAACTGAATAAATTACCAAGAAATTTTAGTACCGGCACTGAGCCTCGTTTCCAAATACAGGAACGCAAAGAGGAGCGGTCGTAAATTGCGATATGAACGCCAAAAGACTTTTCATAAATTGTCTTTAAAATTCGCTCGAGACGCCGACACATTTTTATCGTGCTGCTAAAACTAAAATGAAATTCAAAACGTTAGTTCGAGCTATAAGCCACGAAATTTTTATTATCCTTCAAGTTATCATACATTTTTTTCTCAAATTTTAAGTGAACAGCAGCTATATATATATATATATATATATATATATATATATCTCGAAGGAGTCTTACCGGCTAACCATAATCCACCAGTCTCGCACCTAATTAAAAGCTTCCGGCAGCCTGAAGGTTAAGAGTGTCGTGATTCGCGGACAGCTTGATCTTCCTATCTAACGGCCCTTGTACGTTTGAAACATCCGCGTGAAGTCTTTACGAGCATTGAAAAAAAAAAAAAAAAAAAAAACGAATTGTCAATGTTTTCTCGTGGCGTGACGTTATCGGACAAATGTCATTAACATTGTCAAACATCATTCTAGATTATTTCACAGCGATCTCTATTAAGGATCACTTTCAATTAACTCTTCGTTGCACAGATAAATGTCTGTCACACGTGGCACCCTCTCTCAACAGCACATCTACCCGATGTAAAGTACCTTAATTTATTGACATATTTACCTTCTTGGGATCGCTCCAAGCACCAGCAGAAGGTGGTATCTCAATTTTTCCCTCCACGTCCCGTTTCTCCTGCGACGTCCTACAATTAATCGCAGTCATACCTACTCGTACGGACGAGCGCAATTACGGAGAGAATCGCTGGCAACATCTGTGCTTGCACAGCTTCACGTAATTCGGGATAGCAGCGACAAAAAGTAAAGTCCGGATAAGTCAAAGCGCGACAACGCGGAAGGAAGCTGTAAAAATAGAAGGAAACAAAGAAAAAAAAAAGGAAAAATGTAACCGCCACGGTAAGGCGTTTCAGTCTGGAAAGACCACAGTGCCACCTCTGTGTGTTTTGTACAAGCGGCCCTTTGTTCACTCGCGGACTACAGTAAAGCTCGATACTCGATTGGCCATCGAGGGTGTGTACACGTGTACTAATTTAAACTTGACTGGCACTTCCGTCCCGTTTAAATGCTTTAAACGCGACTGAAGCCATTATACCACAAGCCGTGGGTCTTGGCAAAATTATCGTTTGAGTTATGCAGCTGGATTTAGTCGGTTGAAACGTGCCTGGAGGTAAACGTGTATTTTTGGTTAAATCAATATGAAATCATACCGAAAGCCAGCGGGAGTATCGTTCGAGTAAACGCGCGTCTTTATAGGTCACTCGAGAAGGAGCGTCACGCGGTAAGCTTAATACGATTTATCCACGTAGTTCGAATCGGCTTGAAAATAATTCAGTCCGAGGACCGCGGCGTCGTCTTCACGAGTAACGTAAGGCGCTGCTGGGATACATCATAAATGGCTCTTAGAATTCCAAGCAGGATTTTACTAAGCTCTGCGTTTAAATCGGGTGACCCCCCTTTGCATATCGTGAACCCCACGGGCAACGGCAGTTTGACGTGGAAAATGTCGAAATTGAATTAATAAACCCCTCGTACGCGGAAACGTAACTTTGATCTACGTGACGATTTACGGGGGACTTCGAATAATTTCAACTAATCACGTGACACTGAATTTTCTCGATCTCGGCTCGCTTCGTTTGAACCAGAGTTGGCTGATAGAAACGAGACTGGGGATGCACTTCGATTGCTAGATGACGGTACGAGACCTCGCGTTGAGTGCACAATGCATTATGCAGCTTGTGAATTAAGGTCTTGGTCGCTCGTACGAAAAATAGCGTAAAACTCCCACGAAAGACCCACTAGACGCAGAGAGAGAGAAAACGAACTGATGGAATGGCACGCGACGCACACGGATATTCGTGTGCAGTAATCTCAAGTCTGCAGCCTACGTTACGATAGCCGGATTATTGCTGCTTTTAGCTGGTTCTGTACTCCTTTATTACGTACTGCGGTAATGCGAGCCGACGTAAGTAGCATTCGGTTACGAACGATACGTGTCATCTGTGATAATAAAATTACATACCGTTCGATAAGATAATAATCGAAGATCTCATCGTTGTAGCTTGATCGAACAATAGGCTTTTATGTATATCGTATTGTATATGCAGTTGTATATCCTTTCTGCAGGTAGATATAGGTATAGTGACTCCCGTGGCACCATCACGTCGTCTCCATTGTATTTAACCTCGTTCGACAACCTGTATGCTCGTTTCCTGTCTCGTTTGGATATGCCGTGTACACGTGTTATCCCGTTTCTATGTATACAACAGCCTTTTTCACGTGCACCTTTGAGCGAGGATCAATTTACCTCGTTGCGTTACGGCCTTAAATTTCGAATTTAACGTCGACGCTTTTATCCTAATGGTAAACTGCGCGACGGCACACTTGGTCGACGTTACAAGTTCAAGCAAACATATTTCACCATTTTGGACATGGTCTGTTCGCGACAGCCTGTAGAACCAGCCCCCCCTGATACAATATTACTAGATCCACCCTCGTCCGTGACGTCATCGTCACGAACCACCAACGCGTTAATTTCGTCGAAATTTGAATTTCATCTTGGGTAGAGGTACTCGCTTGACGTTTCCGGGGAAACGGAACTCCTGACGGCAGCCATAGATTTCGCTGGGAACGTTCAAATACGGTTCTGTGGGACGCTCGACGTGAAGTTTCTACGCTAAAAAAATGACGAGGACTGAGACAGGCCGATAGAGAAGGGGGTGCACGTTATATACAGAGCGAACTGGCCTTTGCCATGGACTTTTCTAATTAAGTTGTCGCTCGACCAATGTCAAACCGATTTTCGTCGAATAACTTTATGGAAATATTCCGAGAGTATATATAGGGTTATCCAGCTGAAAGAAAAATTTGACAGCTGTCATGAAATTACACTTTTCGATATACCATGGTAATCCTAACCATATATATTAATCTACCAAAACCAGTATAATTCAATTCTGCGAGCGGAACATGTCTGCCTTCTTTTTAACGTGCGCGTTGCCAAATCTCACGTTGGCATATTCTAATTGTCTTGTTAGCCATCGTCGAACGATGCTGCAACCCGAGTGACATCATGTTTTGCTCCTTAAATATATAAAACGGCTGTTCTATGTGGTTTACTATATAATACATAGGCCCGCTCTGCAATGCATAATTCATTTGTACGACGAGGGCGGATTTTGTTCATATAGCATTTTTGACACGATCCGATCATATATTAATCGCTATAGGAAGTCGTAAGGTCTGCCGTCATAGCTTTGTGTATTAATTCCAAAAACTGTACGGTTGATGTAATATGTCCGGAATGCAGCCTGGACCATTAAGTATTTCAGTCTAGTAACTTTTGCTGTACGTCAGACAGTTACTCCTTAGCACGGTTTACAGTTCAGGTATGGAGGATCAAGAAAAACGCGATCGATCCTCGAATTAATGTTGAGCACGTGCGTCGTGATGTCGACCAGTGGAGCGTTTGGTATCCTCATGAAATTTAAGAAGCTCAATTTTGAGATACCTCAGGGACGCCCGTAGAATCCTTAAAGATCGTTGATTACCCTACGGACCTGGGAATCCAGATCGAGCGGTAGCTGGGTTTATTTATTTGTCAGGCTTGAGCAATAGGAAAAAGACCGGAGGATACCGTAAAAGCGATTTGTCTTTATTAAATCTACTTGATTCTTCTTTTTCTCCTTTTCATCTCCTTTCTCTGACCCCTCTTTGACCGGCTACTTATTCGATAGGCTACCAAGTGAATAGACCAGTTCTGTCTCGGCTCTTTTTATCCAGTTGATTCATTGAAATCGATCTCGATCGTTTACCCGCGCCTTACGCGAGATCGTGGATATTTGATGAGCTCGAAAATTCTTTCAGCTAACGGTACCTAACTGCCGGAAACGATTGGCGGATATCAGATGCCGCATACGTGGTCGACGTATCCGTTAAAAGAGTGTTCTCCGATCGCGCAGACTAATGGAGCAGCATTGGAACGTTACGGCTGTTAACGGGAAATAAAAGCGCACTGGGGGGTTTATTGGCTATCATTGGCTCTCATTCGAAACATTCATTTCATTCTTTCTATGTTACTGAAAAGACTCTGCCACCAAGTAGTAACCGTCCTCGTTTAATCGTGTCTCTAAATGCCCTATGAACAAAAACGTCCTTGACGAGCCATACGAAACGAACTGTAAAATTAATATCTGAAAATTTGTTCTGATGTTCGCAGGTGTACAAGCATGGTATGATAAAGGGGAAGTAAAAAATCCCCAAAGATGAAACCTTTTGTCCTAGCGATCTCCTCCTTCCTCCTTCTATCCCTGACCCTGGGCTTCACTCTGCAAGAGGATGATCTCGTCTTCGACGACGTGGGCGAAGAATCCTCCACGATGATCGCTCATCCCCACGATGATCGTCACGATCATCGCGAGGATCATCCGAGGAACCGCGACTCCAAGAAGAATCATGTCGAGAGACTCTGGGGCGTACCTCATATCGCGATCGTGTCGGCCGGACACGTTTTCAAAATGAGGATCCCGCGACTGGCCTTCAGCGGAAACGTGGATCATTACGAGGTGAGTTACCCCAGTCGATTCCTGGACGGAAGCCAAGCTATCGGTTCTCCGCCGTTCCTCTGGGGATATTTCACTGGAAATTCTCAATCGGCGTTTACTTATCTTTACCTTGGAAACAATGCGGTGGCTCCGTTACCCAGGAGGAACCATTGAATTTCTGGCGGGCAATAGACTCGAATATTGGGAGCCTTCCACTTTGCATTGCTTATATCGAATAGGATCATCCGAATGGATGGATACCGTTTGATCTTGCTGATCTTCATTCTATCTCTATTTGTCTACAGGCACGCGGCGGCCTCGGGAAACCTCTTCCACGCTGGCTGTATTGGGACAAGGCGGCCTCCACGTTCCTGGGTGTTCCATCTACGAAGGACATAGGACAGCACTTTGTGAACATCAAGGCCTACGGGAGGCACGGCGACGTCGCCAAGGATGGCTTCGCGATACAAGTGATCCCTGAGGGGCGCGACCAGGTCGCTCACAAAGATGGGAACGTGAGTTCAAATTCGTATTTAACGTCCTCCTACGTTTTATCTCAGTTAGTCGGTTATCCCTTTCGTTCCAGTTACGGTCAGAGACTTCTAGAGTGTGTTATTGTCAACGGTTTCGCACGACGACTCCAGCATACAAGTGTCTACTTAAGCTTTAGCTTAACGTCGCGTCGCATTTAAATCCCATAAAGAAATTAGCCCTGTAGACTGTTGCTGATTGATGCCAATTGATACCGTTGCGTATGTACGCCAGCTCCTGGGGCACTTTGTTCTGATAACGAACGAAGCATCGTCGCACAATCCTGATTCCCTGGGTATCAGATCATCTTGAATATATTAATGTCACTTGGTAGACTCCTTTGGAGCGCCTGATGAGACACAAAATACCTTTGAATCCTGCCGTGAGATCGTTCGGTGCATTATCGTTACCTGAATCTATGGATTAACGTTAGACCCCAAAAATTATGGGTGCTCCGGGGTCTTATAAAGCTTTTTTTTCTTTATTTCTTTCAGACGCATTGTAACGAGGGCGAAGATCAAACGATCCTGACAATCTTACTGGACGCAAGATACGACAGCCTGAAGCCTTTTGTGAAGGTCGACGCCATTGAGAATCTCGCCGGATTTCTCGGATTGCACACGGTAAATTTATTTTGTTATAACGAAAAATCGTCAGTCGTAAAGAGAATCGGGGACCCGTGTCTCTGCATGGTTTTTAATATATATCTCGCAAGCTGACTAATAGAGGAGAAGAAATTACTCTTAAAATTGGCTGTTTGGTTGATTTACATAAACCAGGACAAGACTTTGACTTAAGAAATACATTCTGCACCTGCCGAGGTGGTTCGCCTCGCGAGGAGCCCGTCCAAGGAGAACCTTACATTTGGCACGTATGGGAAATGAACCGTGGAATGCGTAATACACGTCGCCGTTCGTATTAAATTGAGAGTTCGCCGACGTTGGAATATCTTCCAATTTTTAGTATTGCTATACTCTGATCCCCGCACAAAGGAATATGTAAATCCGTCAATCCTCCTCACCTCAGCAAGAGAGCCTTTCCATCGTATAGCGCGAAACCTTATTTGATTCACTTTGAGTGTACCCCAAGACCGAGTCAGAGAAAAGAAAGAGAGAAATGCCTTTTTCCTCCACCAACGCCATGTTCTTATTTGGATCACATGTGATAATAAATTGCCTTTATCCACAGAGTGCCTTTTCTATTCATCCTCACGGTGCCAAGGACACTCCAAGCACTGCTGATTCCGCCGTAATCCTTGCCGGTCCAGGAAATGTCAAGCATCGCAGGAACAAACATACCTCGATCATCCAATGGCAGGTAAGTCAGAGAAAAACAAATGAAATATTACTACCCAAAGTCCAGCTCTCAGTTGCTATTCGAAAAGCCTCCCCTTTCTCGTACTCCTAATGAATCGATCGGATGATCCTGAGAATCATTCAGTAGCATCTCGTCCCAGTCGCACGTCAACTTGGTTGCTGCGCTTTATGTTCCATGTAACAATGCCATTTCGTTAGTCTGATGATTCTTCATTAAAAGGCCACTCCGTGCACCAGCAAATGGCATTAAATCGTTAGGTGCATATTCATAGAGTTATCAATTTAATAGTATCGTTTAAGTCTGAATACGACAGTTACATCCTGTGCACGATGGAGTAGACAGATTTTACATGCAAAGTTTGTTCAAACGGTAATGGAAGGCAACAAGATGCATTTTGAGGCCGCCGGTCGTGAGCTGCTCAATTCAGAGAGGCTTTACTATGTTGAGCCAGGCAATTTGATTCGGAAGCTCAGCCCCTACCTTTATCTTCTATGTTATATGTATGTTCCATCCTGGAGCGAATGGACGTTGGTCCTATAGATTCAAATAACAGTAGAGACCTCAGGTACGATTCGTATGTTGGACAACGTGTCCTAGATTCTCTACCACTATCGGATATGGGATTTTAAATATTCATATTTGTTTTTCACATAGCTGAGAGCACTTTGGTACCCCTTAGCTACTGCATATATATATATATATATATATATGTGTATACACATACTTCGCACTGATGACTGAGGAGATGGCTTTCACGTTTTATCCTCGTAGGTGGGCTGCGATGGTCACTTGTGGCGTCATCAGGCTGAGTTGGTAAAGCAGCTGCGAGAACAAGCCAGAGACGGTACCATAGCTGAGGTGCTTCAGCTTCCCGTACTTCTTTGGCACATTAAAACCGACTCGAGTTCTCTCTTGAGAAGTCGTAGAGATATCGGTTCTGGGGATTATGGCAATAACGATGACTACGAAACGTACGACGAGTACGAAGACTACGGAGACGGTCAAGGGGAAGACGATGACGAGAACGAATCGATTACTGAGATTCCCGAGGAGAAATTATTAGATGTATTTGGGGCAAGCGAACCTGTGGCAGTGGGAGCAGAACATCCGCACAGGCATCATCATGGCGAAGAGTCTATAGACTGGAAGGTAATTTGCTACTGATAAACATTAATTTCACTTTAATAACATCGTCTAAACAAATACTGGTTATCCGTGACTAAATCACATGTTTTACTCTGAAATCTCACGTAGGTCGAGGAAGTCGATGAAGAAGAAATTGTTCCAAGAGTTGTAGGAGGTATTCAGAATTCCGTACCGACCGCAACGAACCAGACGGTAAGTCATTATTCCAAAATTATAATTGTTATCTTGGGTTTATACAATTGGTTACAAAAATTTTATTCCACAAGATACGTCTTTGATTGGCTTTTTTTTTCATTATTTGCTTTCTTCAATTTCTCCATTCGTACCTCGAACGCTTAAGAGGAGCAACGTGCTTTCGAAAATTCCTCTTTATTCTGCCTCTATGATGATACAACCTAGATACCGAACGCCTACGCCTACGGCCTCCTACACGGATCGTCCTTGGTCATTAATCCTTACACGTACCATCGTAATAACGCAATAGTATCTGTCCAATGAGTTACGTGTTCCTTTCTTGTCCATTGAATAGAACGATCCGTGTCGGATTAGTCAGGAGATTGAAATTCAACAAGATTTTATGGCCTTTGCGGAGGTCTTCAGGAAATTAAAAAGAAAAAAGATGTCTAGGCTACATCATTCGCTATCTTCGCTCCCTTAATCTGTAACTAACAATGTTTTCGTGCCATACATCGCATCTACTAACAATTTCGCAGACAACCATGCAACCGACAACAACAACAACAACAACAACAACAACAACAACAACACCACCATCATCGTCGCTACCTGAAACAACAGTAACCACCACAACAACCCTACTGACACTTCCAATAACATCGATTCAAGAGAAACCATCGACAACGATCATTGGCACTAACACGAGTGCAGCAACAACCGCCACTCCAGCAACAACTGTTATAATTACCACAACAACAACAACGAAACCCACAACCATGCTGCCAGTAACTGAACATTCAAAAACGGATGGCACCGAAGAACCCACAGAGAGAACAAAACGAATTGACTTTGAACCTGAGACTGTTGTACCTACGACTCCTCCAAAACATACAACCACTGCGTCACCCACGGTAACAACCCTGCCACCAAGTACAACCAGCGCATTCGGTCTGGATACGGAGAGGCCTGGAACGAATTCGACTACGGTTATTCTAAGTGTCACGAATGAAGAGGTAACGCTTAAACGCTTCACGCTTATCACTCTCATTTATATAATAAACGCGCGTTCTGCTTTGCGTCGCGATTCGGCACTGATTGCCCGTCGAATTCGCGGCACTTTCGCTTTCTATCAATCGCGAAGTCATTATCAGTGGTATCTGATGGACTGGGCATAGGATTAGCTTTTACCATGAATATTCATTGACCATTGACTCATCGATAGTAAGATCGGTTTCCTACGTGGACCTCTTATCGAATTTTTTAATGAGTTTGTCTCCTCCTTTGTGAGTGTAGACGTTTTTGCCTGATTGATATTCTAATTAATCATCTCTTCTCTTTAGACAACCGAACAACCTACGATGCCTACCGTAGGAGTCTATACGACTGTTCCGGTGACGACTACTGTTGCCACTACCCCAACACCCATTCCTGTATCTACTACTACTACTTCTACCACACGTCAGCCAGCAATGGTTCCTAATACTACAACTGATGCGCCAAGACAAACGGTTACCACGACCAAAATGACGACTACTATGAGACCGAGCACTGTTCCTCCTGTTGTTACGGAGAAGATCGAATATGGCGTTCACAATTTCCCACCTAGGCAAGACAGAAGACTGAAGAAGATACCAGTTACTGCTGGCAAGCCGCTTAGCTATATTATTCCTGGGGATACCTTCAGCGATCTCGAAGATGGCGACACTAGGAAACTCAATTTGAGCCTTTATCTTCAAGGAAGTCCATTGAAACCTACCCACTGGCTACAATTTAATCGCCATACTCAAGAAGTTTATGGACTGTAAGTAACATGTTTAGCTTTTTTTCTTTTTTTTTTTTTTTTCTTTCTTTCTAATTCAAACTTGAGCTCGCAGTTGTTCTAATCGTGCCAGATGATAAATATACACACCTGAGGAGAATTGATAAATTTTACAGTGAATATAAGATTTTTCATATGCATTCTCTTGCAGCCCACTCGAGAATGACATTTCTACCTGGGATTATGAGTTGGTTGCTGCCGACAGTGAAGGTCTCACTGTATCTGACAGACTCGACATTCATGTACAACAGCACAAACTAAGTCGCACCGTGAATCACGAGTTTAGTATTTATCTGAGATTCGAAAAGCGCAGCGAATATCCTACCAATGTCGATTGGGAGCTTCAGGTACTTTACACAGACTATGATGTATAATATCAAGTATCTATAAATATGGGTAAAAACAAACTGTATAATCGTTGTCATTGTATATTACTACAGGTTGTACGTCGTCTTGCTGAATTATACGGAGACAGTGATCCAAGTCAAATAACAGTTCGTTCTATCGAGATGCAACAAGATCAAGCAATCTTCACTTGGACCAATGACAGTCTTCCTAGGAGTAGCGTGTGCCCCAAGGACCAAATTGACAAATTATTGCACGTGAGTAGTATCATCAGATAAGATTTTACTTGATAAAAGTTACATAAGATATTTATGAACATTATTTGATGATCACATGCTGTCGCGTTTCTAGGTTCTCGTTGCCAACGAGGATGGTGATCCCAGCGTTGTGCTCAAAGAAATTTTAGCACCGACAATAAGAGTTAAGCGAGTCGTTTATCAAGGCATTGGGCAATGCGAGGAAAGAAAAAGGCCAGAGCCACCAAAGGTTCCTACAGAGGAACCCACGGAGAATCTTCCTCCTATGCCGAGAAATCAAGTGGATCATATCAACGCAACTGTCGGACAGCTGCTTGTATTCAGAGTACCAGATGTAAGCATTAAGTTACACTTCCTTGACTTTCTTCGAATAAGCTAAAATGGACTTGTATTATATACAAGATTATTCGTGCACTTCTTGAATAGACGTATAATAGATTGAGAGTACCTTGAGAAATATCTTAGAAGCGTCCCTTAAATGACTGTAACATATTGAATATGAGAACTCAGCACTTATCGCACTTTCAGGATACATTCTTCGACCATGAGGATGGATCGACGCGTAATATGAAGGTGTCACTGTTGAATATTGACATGACACCCATCTCGCAAAATGATTGGTTACAATTCGACAGTAAAAATCAAGAATTCTATGGTATACCGCTACATAACAATATTGGACGTAAGGAATATCAACTGACGGTTACAGATAAGGATGGTTAGTATAACTTACGTTGAACCTGATTATATAGGCGAAGCTGTAAACAATTTTTCTTAAATATTTATCGTTTCAGGTGCAAGCGCTACCGACAGTCTCGTAGTGGTTGTGCATCCCGCCCCAATTATGCAACACAACGTGGAATTTTTAATGACTTTGGAAATTCCTTACGAAAGTTTCGCATATTCGGCCTTCCAGAAACGTACCTTTGTCGAAAAATTGCGTGACCTCTTCCAAGACAAGGATACTAACTCTATTGCCTTGGACAGCATCGACAGGGGCAGCACTATCGTCACATGGCACAACAGAAGTTTACCTACGTCATTTTGTCCAAACGAGGAGATCACCAGGTTACGCGAAGTCCTCGTTAAGGACAATAGAACGCTCACGGATAGAGTGGAGGAAGTGATGGGTCCTAATTTTCCTGTGAGACAAGTTACCCTCACCCCCATGGGAATTTGTCTTGGTGAATTGACCGGTATTCACTCACCGGACAGCCACGTGCCGCCTGTCGACGATTCCACTTCCGTGGGAGCATCGCACGATGATTATCTGATCACCTTTGTCCTACCTGCAATTATTATCGCCGCCATGTTGCTCCTTGCCGGAATAATTGCATGCGTGCTTTATCGTCGAAGACGAAGTGGAAAAATGAGCGTCAGCGAGCAGGATGACGAGCGGCAGAGCTTCAGGAATAAGGGAATACCAGTAATATTTCAAGATGAGCTCGATGAGAAGCCAGATCCAGGTAATTGTATTAATTTATTTTTCTCTCTCGAAGGATACGGACTCTCGTAGATGCGATGGTAATATGTTTATTCACGTTTTAATGCAGGTAACAAGTCGCCTGTTATTCTGAAAGAGGAGAAACCGCCACTGCCACCCCCCGAATACCAGAAGAGCGAGGACGGTGCAGACGTTCCCATGCTTCAGAAGGAAAATTCAGAGGAACCTTATCAACCACCACCTCCATTTGCTACGAATCGAGATAACAGTCGTCAGAATCGACCAAAACCAACTCCCACATACAGAAAGCCACCACCGTACGTGCCCCCCTAACAAAGCACAGTGCACTCACCAACTCGCAAGTACATGCTAGCAATGCTCGGAGATTCCCCAACACACATGCAAAACCAAAATAATTATCAGAAGATCAATCAGTTAAACGGCCAGAATGACAGCTACGCGGCCCATAACATTTATAGCAGTCGATAAAGTTTACTTTCGGCAATTTTTTAAAAGCAATGAACGATCGATGGCTTACTTTTTTTTTTTTATATCTTACCTCTTTTTAATTGTCATCCCGATCGGCATTTGGAGACTGCGTAGATGCTCTGTTTTATTACGCTATACATTGATACATATGCGTCGATCAAGACACAACGAAACGATCGCGTATCGTTTCTATCAGAACTCGAGCCATCGATCTTTCGTAAAACATTTTTTACTCACTACTTTAACTTCGTTTACGATTCTACAGTAGCGGATATGGAATACAAATCACGCGTTGCCTTTCGTAACGAATTCCACTCTAGACTAGGGCAGACTCGAAACAGCAGCAAGTACTCTAATTCAACTAGAAAGGTGAGACCGTTGGACGATGAAGGGCAGTGAAAAGTTTTTTGTTTTCTGTCGCAAAAAATGCCGTGGATACGACAGTAGAAACTTTCGCGCGCGCGCACTCGCACATCCTCGTACACGATATTGATGAAATCAGTGCCATTTATTAAGCAATAAGAATATATCGAATTGTGAATTATCCAGGACAGTATGCATACTTATATTATGATTAATACATCTGCGAATATCTACGGTTCGCGATAATAACGGCGATGCAGTCTCCAAGCAACGAGAACTCGAAAAAAAAAAAAAAAAAAAAAAACTGTTACTCTATTATACAACGTACCTACTACGTAAAACACTGCCAGAAATGATTTACGAGGACAATGAAATTAAGGTAGAGAGAGCGAATTAAGAATCATAAAGCAGTAGTGTGATCATACGAGATCGAACGGGCCATCTGAAATTATGTGATGAGCTTACGTTCGTTCCAATATCTCGTCGATATTGATTTCACAGTAATTAATAAACTAACCTGTTCGAATATCGTAGCTGATGTAGAAAAGACGCACGAGTGGCGAAACTTAAAAAATGTTTTTCTCAAAGAAAAAAAAAAAAAAAAGTGACTTAACGATACCGTTTTCGATGTAACGTCGCTGCAGATTGAACCAACAAATGCTTCCATTGGCGCTGTAGGCCATGCAGAAATAAAACTGAAGAGGAAATAAAATGAATAATATATAAATACGTATACACATTAGCCGTTCATCGTTCGATAGACCTTCATCTGGTAGATGTTTTTAAACTATGGCACAAGAGAAGCGACGCCACTTAAATACGATACTGCCGTACCGACTTCGGCACTTGCGATTTCCTTTGTTAGATCTCTTTTGTCTCACTACCTTTTGCTTCGCTCTCATTGCTCGAAATTGCAAAGCTATCGTCAAGGCAACGAAGCCGCCAGACATGTTTTTCTTTATTAATTCACTTATCGCGCACAAACACTCTTCGAACACGTTCTTCGAGGTGTCCAACGACCAATCCTGACTTTTGTATCTTTGAATAACTTAATTCTTTTCAACGGCGAACTGAAAATGAACGTGCACACATATTCGTATTCGATTGTGTCACGTTTAAATCAGCGTTGAGAATTTTTAACCCTGTTACAAGCACTAACACATATTCTTGCTCGAAGACGATGAACTATTTAATTTAGATTTTTATATAGTTACCAAGCCAAAAATATCTAATATTAAATGAAAGCAAAAAAAAAGAATGATAAAATGGTGAAAACACTGATCTAACGTTATTACGTGGCCCGTATCGTTCGAATGGAATATACGCCTTATAATCTTGTAACGATTTTTTAACTTTTTTAGCCCGCTATGTTACTATACGACAATTAAATAATAAAGGAGTTGCGAAAAAGAATTATTAATCGCGTCAGGTCCGAGCGAAAACTACGGGTCACGTGACGTATGCTCGCGCAACAGTTTTTGTCAATCCGATATTTTTGAAAGGAAATAGGCGAAACGAATAAAAAAAAACTCGTGATTCGACTTTGAAGGTACCCGTCATGCTATTCGTAAGTGAGCCGTGACGGGTTTCTGCAAATTTTGGAGATCACTCGTGTGACTCGTGTGAATGATGCTAATGACGATAATAATTGTGTATGTAAAATGATAAGCGGATGTTTGATATGCTAGCGAGGAGTAATTAATTAAACTACAATAACGTATTACTTATTCATTCGTTTCTTTATAACGTAGAACTTAAGCACATCTCTTTAATGTGGTAACCAAGCCCTTGTCATGTCACGTCTTGTTTATCGCAAGGATGGCATTTTTTAATTGGCTACGTGATACATACTTTTTTTTTTTTGTATACTCTTTTGTCTATACATTTTGATAAGCGTCGGATCTCAAATGGGTAAGAATTCGCGTCGATAGGTATCGATAATATCGTGATAGACTTTTCGATTCTAACCATCTGTTGCCGATTTTGCAAGTCCTGTACTTACAGACTCTATTTAAGTACTTGAAAATACGGGCTGGCCAATTGGATACGCATACTCGTTTAAGTAGGAGCTCGTAAGAAAAAGAAAAGAAAAAAGGCAGAAAGGAATAGCATACGTAGAACAGAGGAAGTGTACGAAGACACTTCATTGAGACTTTTTTGAGTACTTTGATTGAGGAAAATTTTAAAGGAACCTACAATAGGTTTTTGTGTTGCTTCTTAATAAGTAATATACAGTTTTCTATGTAATCTGCGATAAACAAGAACAGATCATATCATGCTTTCCTCATATCATTGTTCTACGCATATCCATCAAACGCTACAACGTATTATGTAAAAGCGGATATTATGTATCATAGGCGTGTACGATATTTATAAGGTGGGCAAGAACAACAAAAGAATAACGATACAAGGGGTAGAAAATAGCTTTTCGCCCAGCTTTCGAGAGATTCGGAAACAGAGAGAAGTCTGAGTGCGCTGACTTTCGGATTGTCCAGTTGATAGTAGGATGGACGGTTGAGCGGTGGAAAATATTTTGTAATTGTAAAGAAAATTGTGATCGCGACGTTTCTCATTCGAATCGCGCGCGTCTTTCTGATTCTGGCAGATACGCGAGAGGAGAATCAAAACGCGAATGCGATGCACAGGTCAGAAAAGAAAAGTTCCACGAAGAATAATGTCGCGCAATGAATGTCTTATACATATACCTAATATCGCCTGGAATTTTTAAGATTTTTTTTTATTCTTCATAACGCTTCGATAATAATATATAAACGTATTCATCGGTACTTGTGAAAGTAGGTGCATTTGTTTTTTTTTTTTTTGTATCGAGCGTCGAGGCGTCCAGTTGAAATTTGATAAAGGGAGTATAAGAAACGTAAAAAAAAAATATTTCGACTCGTGACGAATCCAACGAGTAATTTTAAATGGGAGCCTCGTTACAGTTTTACGACCATGTAATGATATATCGTCCGTAATATATGGAAGAATATTGAAATAATAATATACATATGCAGATAGGTCTGACAAGTATATATTCAACACGTGTAAAGTTAAAAGTTAATAAAGTCATTTTAGGGTAAACTTTTATTTTGTGTCAGAAACTCGATGCGACTTTACAATGAAAGTGTTATTTGTTTATGATGTAATTTTATCCCGATGGAAACACCTGTCAATGCTTGCAACAATCATCAATCATTGCATTTACATCAAAATCGTATGAACGTTATCATCAGATCTGGCCGCGAGATATCTGTAGATAATCTAATCAGATGTGCGTCAATTAAATCTATTAAACCATCTTTGATACACTTATATATACGGCATACGATAATATCATGCAAAATCGTACGATAAGGGGTGTTTCCAAATTTGTTGTCTTTGTCAATTTTTTGATTACACCGTACACACAAATGTAACACGTCGCATGTGAAGAAATGAGAAGAAACAGCAATGCAGAAGGATACAGAACCAAAAAATTATAGAATATACATATTTCGAAAAATAAACAATGCTATTGTAGCGTTATCATTAGCTCTATCACGCGGACTCTCAAATTCTATTAGCTATACGCTTATCTTCTCGCAACATATAATTCTTTCTGCAAACCTCCGAAATTCGCTGATAATCCACGTAGTAACATTGTAATTACTCATCTTAGTTTAATCCTGCCACAAGATTGATTCTGACAAGAGATCTCAAATTAAAATTATACAACTTGACTGGTGTGTATCGTGAAATTTATTATCTCAAAATTTCATGACAATATTTTGTAAAACAACGTCAAACTAAGGTAAGTGGTGCTGTACTCACGTGATTCTCGACCATTTTTTCCTAATAAATTTTTCCAACTCACTGTACTCGTAATTCCAGGTATAATAAATACATTACCTTTCAGATTACATGACATGTGGGAATACAGTCTTTTCTGATCTACCGTTAACCAACAAATAAGATGATACTTTCGAAATACCTACCTGGACAGACTTTTTTGCCAATTTTGGTAATAAAATTCTGTACAAAGCTGTTATCGTTTATCATCTTCGATACGTGCGTAAAACATTAAATCATTAAGTGTTTCAGCTGGAGCGTATAATCCAATAAAACGTATGCCACCACTCGTACAACTTACTCAGGTGGTATGATAGGGTTTTACTCAATTTTGAGAAAACATAAAGTAACAAAAGATTCTGAAAAACACGAGTAATTACGTCAAAAAATGGTCCCGAGGTGTGCTACAACAGGTACGTAAACTGATTCTCTCTCGTCGAGCGTCAAACTACGTGTTGATCAATTTTTTCATTAGCGAAAAGCAAACAGAAATGTGTAACGTGTGACGGTTGTCATGCAATGATAAAAGCACGTGCTTAGACGATTATTCAACAAAAACCTCATTATCAAATCACAAGAAGATTCTATCATAAGAATAATGATATTTTCAGAGACCATTATGTTTATCGTTACCACATTTCTCTTTCTCTAACGACAGTTCCACATACCTCGAGTTCCGTTACGTGTTTCATATCTTGTACGTTGGTGGAGATGATCGAATCCAATACATCTGACGTAACTCTCCATTTTCAAAATTACTATTTTCCCGCCCACGAAGCGCACGCCATCTTTTGAGTTACGTAGGACTGTCAGCCCATATTTCCTATTTTCTCGTAGCCGAGCAAATAAAATGGTCGATGGTTTCTTATACACTGGCACATGCCCCCTGTTGGGGATACAGCCATAAGGAAAGGAAGGAAGGAAGGTTTCTTATATCGACGCTTCGTTTCACTATCACGGATTTTCAACTGCGATTCCTTACTGCGTAAGAATAGTCAATTGTCTCGTGTAAAGCGTCTGATTTGAGGTTAGAAATCGGACAAGTATCTCGGACGATAGTTGACGGTATTTTGTTATAGCGAGCCCGGCGCAGCAATGCCTTTGTAAACTGGATATTAATGATAAGCGAAATGGTAAGTACGCTATTCCAAACCGGAAAATTGTAATAACTGTGAAATTCTATTTACAAAGCATTATTCTACTACAGAGACTATTTGATCGTGTCAGAAATCTGTTCGACGTTATTCGTCAATCACAATCCAATTAACGTTAAAAGAAAGATGATTTAGTTTCTTGGGAACACAAAGAATATCCGTTATATCCCTGCTGTTGGTAAACCTGATTAAAACGATACTTTAATCATTCATTTCGAATTTCGCGAAAAAATTGTTTCTAGGCTTCTAACCGTAAACGAAAAATTACGTTCTGAATTATTTTCGAATTTATTACAAGACCATCTCAGAACCGAGGAGGCTCATACGTGCAGAGACATCAGCGCAAGACACTTTGCTTTGAAGCTTAAACAAATAAGTAATACCTGCAAAGAGATCCTGTCAACGTTCAACGTGTGACGTAAGCAAAACCGAACAATGTTGTCTTTCCTCAGCATATATGACAGGTGTTGTTCTTACGATCATATCCAATTATCCGTCGTTGTACATTGGCAAGGCTTTACTAAATTCATCCTAGGGATACTGTATCGATATGAGAATCCTTTGCAGTTGTTATCGATATGCAGAGAAATTAGTGGTCCACAACTATTTGATAAAAAGGGGGACACGTTGTAGGAACGATCATGCAAAGACCTCGTGAGCAATAATAGTAAATATGAATGTTGTTATCGAAGAGTTAATTTCTGTACGACACGGATTGAGGGTTATCATCCTAATCGCCGATTTATTTCGTTATCGTGCATACACACCGTGGTGCGTACAAAGTTTCGACACGTGTCAAAAGGATGTATACTTCACACTCACGTTAATGAATTATCTTGATAACTAGAACCTATGACAATTATATGTCCATACATTGAATAACGATATTTACGATGCTCGAGTCATAAGATTGGCTAAATTTTTTTCTGCTGAAAACTTATTTTTCTAGTAATCGAGTGGAAGATTTTCAGATTGATCCTTTTTACAGGTCGATTAACATCTTTTGGCGTATTTGTGAATTTTATTTAAATTCTTGAAATGTTTTTCTCATCTAAATACAATCCACTTGCTCGCAGGCGGAATGCATGAACAATTGTTTGCATAATGTGTAATAGTTTCATCACGCAGCTGTCTTATTCTCATGAGGATGCTAGACTTATGAAAGGTCTTATGCATAATAAAATGCTCGTCTTATGTAATTTCGTCAAGATAAAAGCTAAAAGGATATTGGGGATACGCAACTAAACTAAGAAAATAGCTATGCGTCATCTTCAAGATACTTGATACTTTTTGCAAAAATAATATGAGAATTTTCAGAAGTGCGCAGAAAAACAGCACCAATAATAGCATACCTTTGAGTGCTACGGTAACGACGTTTCGTGTCAAGAAATAGGTCCGGAAATATTAACAGTCATTAGAATTATTAGCGTGCCAGGAATAGCAAGCGTATACTGACTGATTGGAAGGTTCGGTAAAAAAACTTATCGACGTCACTGATTCATCGAGTGGAGAGTCTCTCGATTATTGATATAGTTATGAAAATATCGTCAATGACTTTTGCAAACAATACCCAGACTGCTAATCTGGTTTTCGAAGTGCTACTAATTTATTCATGTAAATGTAGATATAAGATCATGCAATCTCAAAATGATCTGTTAATCGGCGTCCATGTCGTTTCGGGCCAATGATTGGAAGACTTACTAAACGGCGAGATATCATTAGGCTAATCATAAATTAGCGATAATTTCACTGGAAAAATATATGCATTGGGTTAAACAAAAATAGCTTAGCGAAAGCAATCACGCATAAGATTCGCGATAACCGATATAAAACTCCAATGGCATCTTTTACGTCAATTCTAGAGAGTATGAACCAATGTTTGCGGAGAGCGATGAATACGATTAAAAAGTTCAAATGCAATGACGATGATTTATTTTTTATTCTTTTTACCCAAGTGACCCATCCCCTTTATCACGTAAATAAATCGATGAGATGCAAGTCGATTTCACACGATGGTCTATTACGTATACATGCATGAAAAATAATATTAATTCGTTATTCTTTGACTCGAAAATGGTTGCGCGAGTTTAGTTTGAAAAGCATTGACTTCGGGTGTCACATCCCGGCTGCCTACTACTTCTGGGTCAAAGTCATTTGATTCAGAGAAAAAGTAGTTACAAGATCATCGTTCGAGCGATGACATCGGATTTTTTACATTTAAAATAGATATTAATTCTTTATGATAGTGGTATTAAAAAATTCAAGATTAACTGATGTCAGTTATTCGTAAAAAAAATTACCCACACAGATCAGCGCTATAAGTGATGAAAAACGGTAAAAAAATATTTAACTGACTTCATCAGGAACTAAATAACAAAATTCTTGGTGAACGTTCAAAGAAAATATTTAAATGTTTATTATTCCGCAGGGTTGCGAAGTCTTTACGGTTTATTTTCCAAAAAGTGCCATAGAATATGCAGTATCCTCCAAGATATACAATCGTCCGAAAGAATCAAGTTCTTAAAATTACTCATTCGGGAGCCATGGAAAGATAAACAGCCACGGATACAGTTCGGTAAGGTCTAGCATAGTAGAGTCGCGTGTGCTCCTTTGCCACCACCACGTGCTCACTGCTGGACAGCCATAGTGTAGTAGGGGTGTGCACGTGTAAATATTTACCGACGCATGCGCATAGGGTACGCGTTCTTGGTCACGTGAGCACGCAGCTTTATAAATCCGCTGTTGAGACCGGCCGGTCTTACAACTGCCGAAACAGTTCGAGGCATTGCATACACGGTGTCAAGAGTGTTCTTCAAACACAATAAGAAGTCTTAGTAACAATTGTTTTATATTTTCTTATTGAATCAGCAAAAAGTCGTACGCGTATCTTTCACGCAGCTGTTTACATCCGGTTGTCGACGTGGACAAACGTATCTCGCTCGTTTTCTCGAGCACTCCGTTGTTTCTTTTTGTGAGTCAACAAAGCATCGCACTGACGTGTTACGATTTGCTCGCTGCGTTTTTCAATCCTAAATTCTCGTGAGCGGCCCTGCGTGTAGACGTAGCCGGCGATCACTGCAAACCTGAAAAGTTCGACTTAGAAAAAGGGGCGAGTAAGTGGACAAAACGAGCGGGAGTAAACTATACTCGGATCTCAACTTCGCGGACCTTAATTTCTGATAAAACTCCCCGAGATGGCCGGCAGGAACGAATGGGACTACACTCAGAACGGTAAGCAACAGATACATTGTGGACCTGAGTTTGTGGTAGAGGGAATAGGATATCTTTTGAAAACTCGCCGAGACGTGTAGACGTTTAAATGGCAGAGAATTCTGTATATCCCTTCCCCCCTCCTGCATAATTCATAAGAGTAGGACCACGATTCAATTGGTTTAATCTAGTTTTTGTTTTCATTTAGAAACTTGTGATTCGTTCCTTTTTTCTTGTTATACTGCATATATAATTAAAACAAGAAAAAATACAGGTAATTGCGTTTAAACCTCAGAGCAGAGCAGTTGTGGCAAAATGACATATTTCGTGGCGGTCTCGTGAAAGCAGACAATAATGGCCCATTTCTTAAGGAAATCGATCGACATATTCGATCGTAAAAACTAAACTTACTCAAGCGTTTCCCGACAAGTTTTGCTTTTCCTTTCTTTCCGTATTTGTAAACTGGTTAATTAAACTGACGTTCATCTTTGTACGCTTCTAAATCGAATTTTTCAAGACACAGAAAATAATTCGAAGAAGCCGGCAATAATTTCTGTTCTTAAGAACTTTCCTTTCCTCATCTTCTTGTATTTTAGGATGAACAAGGAATTATTCCTCGTCGATGCATTATGTAAGTCTGCGTTATCGTTCCGTAAAAGGAAATATATTGATCTAGAGCAGGCCGTGTCAGAAATTAAATATAAATAACGTAAAGATCCTCTAATTGCAATACTACTTCATCTATTTACACATCTTTTTCCCACGTGAGACATGTCATTTTTACATTACCAAATGTAATTTTTTAATTATCTATTCCTTCAGGTTATCAATTTGTTTTTACAATTTTCAGTTATCAAGTTTTCACGACATCCATTTCGCCGTCGTTTTATATATACATATACATATATATATATATCTACTCTGAAAAGATGGCCGCTCGCGTACAAGTAGAGACACGGACGCGTCTCAGATAAAAATGATCGGTTCCAGTTAAATTACATGAAAATTGAAATGGTTCAACGTATGATTTCAAAATCATGATTCCTATCACAATCATACAAAGTGAGTAAGGACGACGCTAAATAAGTCTCTTGCAAAAGGTAGACAAGCGCTTAACCGTAAAGCTTCTAGATTTTATAAAAGTATCTCGAATGTATATTTCTTTAATGTCGCGTCTATTTTCGCGTAAGAATTACGTATATCGGCATATGTTTCATTAACATACGAAATACGTCCGTGACACTTGATAAGTTCATGATAAATAATTATCAATATGAATTAACATAATTAATTCAACGTTTGATCACGGCGCGAACGTACGATTGCTTAGCAGATGAACAAAGCTTGGATATTAAATTTGGACTTTGGAAACCTACCATTCATATTTATTACAACAGTTCGCGTTACACGTTGCGAGGTCCGAAACGAATGCTAAATCTTGCCGAGTCATTTTACAAGGGATAACGAAAATTGTAAACTGGTAATTAGCCACTAACGGTAAAGATGGCCGGCTCGTCAAATTGTAAGGTTATTTTCTTAGAATGCAGGGCGAGCAGTCGGTGCCAACTGGTAAGATAGTCTTCGTAAAAGAGAGTAGAGCTGCAAATGAAAATCAATACTTTTCTTTAGGGTCGACCGATGTACCTACTATACTAACAATGAGGGTCATAGGCCTAGTTTCATTTTGCGGCTTCCGTGCGAACCCCGAAATGCCCTTAATCTAGACCAACTTGTCAGCGCTATCTTAAAATCGTCGGATGTTACAAATTAGATCATGTATTTACATAAGTTCAATGCTTGAAGTTCACGCTGCACGCCCGTGTAACGATCAATGAATTTAATTTTCTTTGGCTCCCTTATTTTCTCTGCTTTCTGTTTGACGCGTTGATTCGACTGTAACGATACGTCTAACGCTTGACAGATTAGCTCGCCAAAAGAAAAGGCGATCCGAACGATCTCTTTTTTTAAATAAAGTATAAATCTGTACGAAATTCGATGGAAGTTTTTTAAATGACTTCGCGATGAGATTAGTATTTAAAAAAAAATGTATCACGTGAAGATCAGTTGTATATTCGAAAATAACAAGGAAAAAGAAGACGTTGTTGGGGAATTTACTGATATCAATGAAATTCGAGGAAATAGACGATATTATCTGTAAGGGATGTGGTTTAAAGTATAAAAATAGTATAGCTCTGTGAACTCTCATTACGTTCAACCTGCGTGTATCTAGATTGCACCACCTTACATGGGTCAATTGACACCTCGTTGTAAATTTAAGAAATATTTTTGTAGTTTACTCGAATTAATATTTTTACTCGTTCATTTACAGTTTGTAGTATCTAGAATGTCCTTACACGATTGGAAATAATCAATTCGCTTTTGGCATTTATACTTTTGCAATCGTCGCCATCTTGTTTCCGTACATCACTAATGGCTGCCAAGATAGCTCCATTGAAGAAGAAGTCGAAGAGATGTTTTTTTTTTATTTCGAATACTTACGAGGCCAATGTTCATACTAGTAGCTATAACCAGTTCATTCCGGTTAATATACGTTCGTCGTGCATGCATGCTCGTCACACTGACAACAAGAAGACAGCCTTCTTACTGGTACATTGCCAAATATAGAAGACCCAGGTGTCCAGTGATTTACATATTTTTGCACACGAATGATAAATACGTTTTTAGCGTCTTTAGGAACGTCTTCGTGTGACGTGATCGAAAACGAAAGAATTTCTCCTTTCTACCTGCTTCGAGAGAAAAACACAAACTCATACCATTATTTCTACGGTGTCTGGCCGAAGCCTCGAAAAGATAAGGATCAATTATTCTTTTCTTTGAATTTTTAAATCGTCTCTTGCATCATTTGGAGCTCAGTCCGCTTTCTATTTTTGAAAATAATGTTATTAGCTTTTGAACTCGCCCATACGTCTGCTAATTATTAAACAACAACAAGGCTTATAGAGAGACAATCGGATCGCTAGTCTAAAGACAGAACCCAAGTAGGAGACCTGTAAACTCATTTAATTTGTACTTAATTGGAAATGACTGTGTCATGTGGAACCATGTTTAGTTTTGTTTACGAGGCGACGAAATGACAATCCTTTATACTTTCACCGTCTTCCACCTTTCGTTCCAACAAGTGGTTCTCAAACTGAAATCACGCCCATCGTATCCTTCGAAAAGATCTCACCATTCCCAATCACCTAATGACTGTTTCGTGAGCTTCAACGACAATTCCTTCGTTCGAAATTAATATCACTGGGCGTGACTCTGCAGTTTGTCTCTTGCAAGACCAATACGCACGTCCGTGGGTTTGCGAAGGTGCGCAGTATCAGGAAGATCCGTAAACCGTTGACGTATTGCAAAATCGGGGTCAATGTCCTGTAGCTAGGAGCTCACGGCTATTAATTTTTTTTTCCGTGGATCACGCCCTGGAACTTTTGCATCGAGGCCCAGTTCCGGAGACTATGGCTCCTAACCTAACTGAGTATACATCAGCCTTTTGGACTTGAACGAGAGGCTAGAGCGTGTTTCGTAACGTCGGATAGAAACAATTATTGATTTTAAATGAATAATGAAACAGAGCTCGTACAATCTGGAAACTCGACATGTTTGCATGATCAGAACCAAAACTATTCCGTGTGTCGGGTAAAGTCTGTGGAAAGTCGAAGCATCAAGTTAGATTGGCTAAGTGTGAAGTACTCTAAACTTTGTGTGGCAGCAGCTACCCCAGTGGAAATTTCATTGTGAAAATCTAGCTAGGCCTCTATTGGGACCAGATATGCCCTGGTCTTACAGAACACAAATTTTTAGCTAGAGCTTGGAGAACCATTTTCAGTTGCACCACAAAAAAGATTTTACGTAGCTATTGATTAGCCAAGCCTTCGAAAACTATATAAGCCAAGCGTGTATCTATTAGGTGTGGTCGTGGCTTAAATTAGTTACAGGATGTCACGTGTCTCTTATAGATACATGACGACCACCGGATATGCAGACGCGTACGGAAGGTGCATCTACCTCGTTTACACAATTCCATATATGATTTAATGTATTGTTTATATAATTTTTGAATGGCACCTGGAATCTTGGGAATCTACGTGACGCGAGACACGGCTGTGACTTATTTTCTGTAAAGTCACGTACCTTTACGTAGATACTATTATTATACTTTTTTTTTCATTTTGAAAAAATATACATTTTTAGGATTATCAAGTCGAATTAGGTTTTGTCATTAACGCTCGCCGCGCAGAGTTGTTTTGTTTCCACGGTAATAATAACCGTATACGATTCACACGTTACCCAGGAATTCTTCTGTGACTAATAAATGTGGACAAATTATTGCCTTGATGGTAAACAAGGCTCCTGAGAATGGCCCTTGGCCAGGCTTGATTGGAAGGACCAAATTGCTGGTTGAATTACGCGATACGTTTTTACAGAAATCAGTACCTCATTTATAGTAAACGAGTTTAGAGTGTAAGATCGGGATACCAATTGCGGTATAAAAATTTATTAATGTACGCTCTCGACAAAAAAAAAGAGGTAAATTCATGAAATTGTACTCCACTGTAAAAGCCTAGGAAAATGATATAGAGTAGCGCACGCGCGTACGATCTGTTCCATTAAACGCTTTTCTATATCTATATAGGTTATGTTCCGGAAAATGATTGGTTGCGTCAAATTGAATCGCGTTATTGACATTGAACTTATTGCCAGTGGTATTTATTCTCTCTTGGCATAGATATCGTTCTGGTCACGCTTTTATATATCATGTATATATATGACTTTGGCCTAAGTGAATATCATTGAAAATCTGTAGAAGTAAATTTAACATAGGAATTGTTTGCAGTATGCTTGCAACTCTGTATATTGAAAAAATGTACAATATGTACAATAAATATGTACAAACAGCCTTACTCGTATTGTATTGTGTGTAAAAATTAGATAATTCTTTCTGCTGTGACTCACAATAAGTTACTGTCTGATCCCATAATCCATGTATAATATATATGTCAGGATAATTTTCATACACGAGCATGACAAGCGAATGACATTATTAATTTATTGTTTGGTTTTGTGTGACATTGTTGGGTCTTATTCGGCTTTTTATTTATGATATATTTTATAAACTATTATTTGCTGGTACCGTATTTGACTATGTAAGACTTGTGACTTCTTCAGATTCTGTTATATTAATGTCAATGATCGTGCATTCATCTGATCTTAACGAACGCGATCATAAATTTCATATTATTTTCTATCATTATACTGAGGACGTCGTTAGGTTTGACGTGATCTAAGAGACTCTTCCGACTTGATAAAAGGTCAAACATGGACATGGAACAAGTCTGATTAATCTGCTTTGACAGAAAGAAAGTGCCAATTTATTAAAGTCATCATTGAGGGACTAATATTAATTCCTTCGAAATTGATAGGTGACTATGATAAAGTGACATTTAATTCCCGTGGATAACAAATCTAAGGAAATCGTCTGTAAAATATCCTATTATGAAATTGATAAGCACGATAACCACACGATAAATTTAAAATACCCATGTCGTGTACTTTTAAGATACTTGACAAGGATTTGTTTCAATTCATCGTGATCGATGTCCAAAGTCCATCTACTTGTAATTCATCATATTCGCGAATTAATGAATTATATTGCAGCCATGTGCCAAATGCGTGTCCATGAATGTGAAAATTGAAAAAGTGACATATATCGACTTGATAATTTTTTAATTCTCACAAATAAGAAAAATTACAAAACAATGCAATAGGATTATTTCAAGACTTCGTTAACGCACACCCGTATAATCGATTAAATCACAAAACTGTATCGCTTCCCGCTTTATGCGCTGTAAGCTAGAACGCCAAGGGTGTGTTGCAGCTTTGCGAGAAGGTGTGCAAGACGAATGTGAGAGGTATCACATGAAATACGATAGTCATTCCTATCGTAAAGACCTCTCTTATTTCTTCTGTAATATGACGACGAAGACAAATAATCATCTCGAGAACCATTAGCGCATTGAATACGTGCAAATTTACTCCGAATGAAAAGTCAACCGGCACCAATGCAAATGCTCGTGCCAAACGTGAGATTACGTGCATCGGATATCCGTTGCAGGAATGTAGCTTGTGAACGGTTGATCGCGCCGATAGAGTTTCTTGAGCCTGTAAGTAGCTTCCGCTGTGCATCCTCATATGATAATCAAGTCTTCTCGTTAACGATAATAAACTCTTATTGCGTCACTGATATATCGAAGGATCCCATAGCAGTAAGCAAGGATTGTGATCGTCTCTATATATTTTTTTTTGCGAACCAATCAATCAATCATCCTCCTACACATTTTAATAGTCCGACTGTCGTAGACAGACGTTTGCAGAAGACACATTCGCGGATGAAGCGTCGCAGATGCGACCTCGATAGAAAGAAGGAGACACGTGACAAATGCTTGATCAAGAGCGCGATAGGTGTGCAACGTTTGGTATTCGTCCTGGACACTGTGTACCCAGGAATCAGATTCACAACTACGTGACGTCTTAATTAATCGAAAGATCTCGCGCGAACGAGCGCATCAGAATGATCTTCTTCTTCGTTACATAGCATCTGAATGATAAGGCCACGAAACGTAAGGATGCACTTCGCTCAAGTGACGCGCATTGCACTTGCTGATTATTTACGACGAATAAAAATTAATCGCATTACATTAGGCATACGTCAATCTTGCCACGTGTCTCTCTTGCTTCGTTATCAACGGATTATCGGAATTAATAATCGCATCGTGTCTTGAGCGATAGGGAATCCGTGATGCATGCATAAGATACAGGTTTTGGTAGGTCGAGGTACGCACGGTTACGTAATTATCTTTAGACTGAAAATGCCATTATCTCTTGACAATTAAGTTATCGCGCGGGATTTTTATACTTGGTCGACTGCACCGACCTCTGGGCATTTTTCGCAAGTACGTTTTACCGAGGCTACGATTATTTTCAACCTTGATAGAGAACAAATGGCTTCACCTGATTTATGCTTGTACATACTTTGAGCATCCGTTGAGCTTCCTACCAAACGGGAGGCTGCCTCGGACCTTCGTAATCGCAAAGTTTCCAGACTAGTATAACAAGGTCTTTATATACGAAGGGAGGTCATACTTCTCATTTCTCTTGGCAAATCGGTAAGGTCGAGCGTCCCGGAATTGACGGGTTAAGTGATATCGGATGCATGTTTCCAGCGAAAAAGTTATCTTTTATGCATAAATTTATAAAGAACGTGAATTTTAACCTTGACAACTTTTTTTACGAACAATGTAATTTTTCAAGTTTAATGTTAATAGTGTTATCCGGAATGAAGTGATAAACACGTGTAGCAGACCCAAGGTCAATAATTTGACGAAGGCACACGCCCAGCCTTGCGAAAGTTGACTCACGGTCAGCTGATCGCAATAACCCATAAACCAAGCGCAGAGTTAATCAACCGAATACATTTCCGTTTTGCAAAATTTCTCTGTTATTGCTTTGATAAGTTAACTCTGAGCTTGTAAGCGACGCAGGAAGGGGACTGAAAATAATCTTCGTACCGATTCGATTAAATGAAATGTATGAATAATTTATCTCGCGCTAGTCCTACGCGCTCTCAATGTCCTTCGACAATGTTAAGCGTTATCCTACTTTTCAGTTTCCTTATTAGCCGCACAGAAGGTGCCCGCTCCAATGACACTTCCTGTATCCAAGGATGATGAGGGCAAAGGTCAACCGTAACTGTATTTTTAAGAAATCAAAAACGTGTACTATATTTTTTTCGCTATTGAATCTACCGGAAGTCGCTTCACTTGTTTAGCAAAATAACAAAATAGAATTTTGAAAATATATGTTCATTCACATGTGTAACACAATATTTAATGTTATGCGAAAGTTGATATGCCTGATAAATCAACGATGACATATATGCTGACATGGTATCGCGTCGTATGGTTTATTAAAAAAAAAAATGTTTATTTAACATGCGAAATTTTTGCGCAATTTATATGGACACGTGCTCGTGATTTCTCATGACACATCTTCTAGTTCAAAGCGAATTGCAAACAATGTCGGGGACATAAATTCTGATACAAGTGTTACAGTTAGAAGCACGTGACATCTTTCTCAGATAATAGTCTATTCGCTATCGAGACAGAACCTCCCTCTAATCGTGCCGCTTATGGCGCGACTGTTACAATTAACTGAATATTTAAAAAAAAGGTCGTCTCTTATCGTAGGATTCTAGTAATGAAGAATATAATGCTGGGTTGCATATGCTTCGCGAATTCACCTATTTTATTCACTGAACGTCGCGAATATTTTCAAGGTCGTCTCAGCGTACGAATTCGCGTATACGTCCCACTCGGTATACGCATGAATCTTATGGATCGTTCAGTGTTAACCAATAATAGACGACTTGAACACTGGGAGCATGTAATGAGTTCGTTAGCATGACTCACGATGTAGATATACGTCTTAGAAATTATATTATGAAACTTCGCGATAACTCGGCATTCCAAAGTAATTTGCAGTGCTCGTATGAGAAACCGTAATCGCTGGATCCATTACCCGTACTGATCAAGTAGTCCGATAAGGATGAAATTTGAAGGTTATTTATACGGGCGATTGATTTAATGCTTTTTTTTTATTTTTTGATTACAGGACCCAGCACGTGGGTGGAGAAATTCCCAATGGCGGCGGGTTCCAGGCAGAGTCCGGTGAACATCGAAACCGACCGTGCAGAATCCGACCACGAGGCTCTAAGTAGCAAACCCTTGCGTTGGAAGTATGCAGCGACTGCTTCACGAAAACTCGTGAATCCTGGTTATTGCTGGCGCATAGACACCGACGGTGAAGGCACCTGTGAGTATACGGCAAAAGTTCGTTGACTCTTCAATTGCGCGATATATCAGTGTTTCACAAAATGGGCGACACACCGCCTCCTCGTGGACACCCGGACGACTCAGGAGAGCTCTGAGCAATTTTTTATCTGAAAAAAACGGGGCGGTAATTAAATTTGGGAAACTGCGCGGTAGACAGTGGGTAATAGGTACGATGCCATGTGTGGAATTGTAAATTACATTAATTACGCATACGGTAATCGGTGGTACGACGCGTTAGGATATTTCCGAATTTTTCTAGTTGGATATGTAAAATCATTTTAAAAATTCTTTTCATCGTTCGTATTGACCCTTCGCGTTAAGTGTTTGCCGGAAGTCATTGTCTGCCAGCGACATTTGGAACACTTGATACGAGGTCAACTAGAAGTAAGATTTATATAGTCAGCATGACGTTAACCTGGCTTTCTTGACATAATTGTCATATGTAAAAATTTTATAAGCGCTCGTGATCTTCCGACCTCCAGACGTAAAGACGCACAAAACTTTTATAGGATTTATAGAAGTTTACATCCATGGCTGTCATATGTAATGCATTGGAGGCTGTGTATATAGTCCGTACTCGTTATAGCCCCCGTAGTCTATAATGGTTAATCGAGTGTATCCTGTACAGAGTACTCTGCAACGTGGCATTACGTACACTGTATCGTTAGTATGCATTCGAAGCTGCAATTCTCGAAAGCATTGACTTACATCTGTTGTCGAAATATGCATAGACTATTGTTTAATTATTAGGTTCGCGTAGGCATAATTGCACAAGGTGGTATACAATGACAAGAATTATATAAGTCGTAATTCATGTAACGGTTTATCATCCGGAAAATCAATTATTTAGAATGGTCACGAATACAAGGTTGGAATGTACTAAATAGTTACGTAATCTTTGTTTACAGTCCTTACTGGAGGTCCTCTCATGGACGATGTCTATAAGCTGGAACAATATCATTGTCACTGGGGATGCAGTGACTCCAGAGGTTCCGAGCACACAGTGGACGGCGAAGCATTCGCAGGCGAGGTTAGTAGTCGATGTTAGATATTTTATGGAATTTTTTTTCTCCCGAATAAACAACATTTTTAAGCATTTTCATCCAGACACAAAAGTCACGATGCTGGCAATTATTGTTTTTGACTAATCGAGAAGTCATATACGAATCATGTCTCGTGGATGGTTATAAGTATTTTTTTTTTTAATTTCGTGCGCGGATTTAATGAGTTGACTAAATATTTAGATTACACGTATATTAGATACGTTAAGCGTATATAATTTATTTAACGAGCAGTTAGCCGATCGTTTCGTTATCTCAGCTGACGTAATCATTAATCGCAATCATATTTGTAATATTTTATTTGACAATTAAGTTATTCTGGAATCAGCACTTGATTGGATTTTCAGTTCAAATTTACATTGTGGTAAGCGTATCTTCAGCATCAGACTCTATTGCAATTCAACAAGTCTGCGTACCTCCAGCATTAAACCCTATTGTAATGGTCTATTCGCGAAACCAGATGCGTTCGTGTTCTCTTGTAGTACTTTTAAACTGCGTTGTCTCTGCTGTGACGATTAATGGCTCGTTTCGCACAGCTGCGAACAATGTGGTAGTACGGTCACGTGGAGCATGAATCATGTGACGATTGTTTAAGCGATCATCTCTCCTCTTCTTCCGAAGCGTAGGACATAACCAGTCGGAAGATAGAAGAATTCGAGTCTTACGTTGGCTTTGCAGCTTGCCGAAATTCTACTCTGGGCTCTACGTGAAATTCAAACGATTCGCAGACGCCCACAGTCTTCCCTCTGTACTTGACGTTCGCTTATGCTCAACGTTATTAAATATACACGGTGTTACTTTGCGGCTTTTCCATTTATAGAATCTTCCTGTTAGCACTATTATGGATAGTCTCAAGGCTGTGTCGCACGAGTTAGCTTGAAATTTCGCGATTGTTCGATGACCAATTTGGAACGGGCATATTCTCATTGCTAAAGTAAACAATAAGAATGTTACAGACTCGGAACATTATTAGCTGGATGCTTGACGATTAGTAGGAAGGGGTTAGAGGGGGCCAGTGTAAATTGTATGAAACACGTATAATCCAGTTTTTACCAGATTCGGTATGGCATACCTATAGCTTGTAAGGATTGGTACACAAAAAATTATCAAGTTTACTTATTATTCATTTTTTAAGAATGCCTATCGCGTAAGAGGTGTCAATATAGAGACTACGAACACTTCGCACTCCGTCACGTTTGACAAATAGATAAAGACAAGAGATTTGATATCCGCTCAAGTTCAGTTCGAACTGGATATTAATTAGGAACGGTTTAGGCAATTAAGAGGCCTATTAACGAGTCAATTGGCAATCGTCAAGGGCTTTTTCCTTCGTACGTCATCACTCGCATGCATCGAACAGTTTTTTATGATTTCATGGAGTTTTCCTGTATTGTTTCATATAAATTCTTTGTTAATCCTCATTGTCCGCCATTCTGTAGAATTAATCGAGATCACGAAGCTCGAATAATTTTACAAGTTATTTATGAGTTTCTTGGTATTCCGAGATGACACCGATCGAACGTACTGCGATCTCTTCCTGGTCGTATAAAGCGTGCACGATTATATGGCAGTTAATGAAATCTTGGACTTTCAGTCAGGAACGTATTATCGAACGAATAGAAATCAGCGCGAAACGCCGCAATATCGATCAATAGGACGTCGATAACGGTTTGGTTGTTTTGCGCGAGAATAAAATGTTTTCTCATGGCTCACGGTGTAGGTCCTTAAGAGCTCAATTCAATAGCAAGTGAAATAACGATAATAGTGCCCATACAAAAGAGCTAACAGATGTTAAATGTTCTCGTCGATTTTCTGATTTCAGCTGCACCTGGTACACTGGAACACCAGCAAGTACAAGACTTTCGCCGAAGCTGCAAAGGCATCCGATGGATTGGCTGTACTGGGAGTATTCCTCAAAGTGAGTAAAATTCCATACGTAACTTCGGATCGGTCAGCTGTCACCAAACCGAGCGGCTTGTATCGTGTGAACTTGAGACAATGTAAATACATATCAACGGAATGTCAGCAGTTTCTTATATGGATGCAATTCACTTAGTGGCTGCTCGTTTATGCTTTTACATAAGTGATAAGCCCTAAGCAGAATCCCCAAGAGTGAGTTCGATCAGCTGACTGACGATTGCGTAAGCCACGATGACGCAATACGTGAATATGGATTGTCATTGAAAATTATCCTGCATTACCTATGCGCATCGATCAATGTTCAATCTGGAAAGGAGCACCGTACCATTAACGATTTCAAAATTAGTCTCGTATCCTGAGACGGCAACGCTTTTTTGTGCGTTGGTTAAATTTTCCATCGATCAAAAGATAAGAATCTCTTTTCGCGCTGAAAGTGTCTGCGAGGCTTTTGAGAAAATTGACTCGATCGAATGTCATTAATTATCAGTGATATAAAGAGTGACGTTGCGCGATAGTAGATTATTACGCAACTACTTTTGGTCACTGTGTGATATACTTTTTTTTTTTTGGGGGTTTCTCGTATTTCTCGCGCGATCGATTATCCCCACTTTTCTCGATAAAACCAGCATTATCATCGTAACGACCAATTTCGCACACGTGGCTCCGTCGTTCTCGATACGTTTTTTTCACGTGGCTCCGCATAGCCGACTGCTCTCCACTCGCAACGATCTTTGCATGATTCATCCGCAACAATGGCGCAGACCTTGGTCACTCGCGAAACTCGAAAACAAATCGAACCGTGAACCATAGGATCGAGGTATACCGAATCGATTGTCAATGCTCCGTTTCGTAGGATCCCTGACATTTACTACCAGTGCTTTTCTCGTGCTCGTTTACGTCGATGTTTCACGACCCGAGCGATTACTCGAATCGTAGGAGATCAATCGGAATTCATTCCACGCTCGACAATACGAAAACACAATTAACCCAGAACGCATTCGATCGATTAGCTTCGGTTGCCTAATGGTCAAAATGCACCGGCATTATGCACCACGTTAGATATTCATTGCAAATACTTCCTTAATCGAGTCTCAATCCTGAAAACGGGAAACGCCTGAAAGTAACGCCAATGTTTCCTGCGTTATTAGACTTTAAGTATACCGTGATTTGTACCGGTACACATCTCCTCGAGTACAACTAACTCAGACTGATATTACAGCTTGCACAGTGCTTATGACTTGTTCGTGCAGTATAAACGAAAACAAGCATGAAGCCTTATACTATGGGGAAACATTCACTGAGATTTGATTCTGTAAACGAGGTGCAATTTTGGGTCTGATTGCTTAACGAACTGTTCTTACTGTTTTTTTTTTATGATCTCGTTAATGGGTACCAATCTGTGATTAAGATTTTATGACTGATGTAAACTTTTTTTTTTTTTCAACAAAATTCTAACTTCACTTTTCAGGTGGGCAAAACCCACGAGGAGATGGATAAGATCGCACGACTGTTGCCATACGTCTCTCATAAGGACGAAGTGGTTGATATCGTGGAGAACATCGATCCCAGCAAGCTTCTTCCCGGTGAGTCCGATATTTCATTATTTACCATAGTTGCCTTATAGTCTCTTTCCTTGTACCTTGATTGCGCTTTGACGATTAACAAAACATAGTAACTCTTGGCATTTTTATTTTAACGATGCTTGAGTTTGTGAGTAGCTCCGATTATTTATAACACTAATCGCCAGCTTGTAACATTTTAAGCATGATCCTTATTAAATGTTGATATTAATGTTGCGACTAATAAGATCTACTGATATCTCAAGTACTCCAGTGCCAAAGATATCTCGGTGCATGTTCGACCAAAGAAACAAACACGTGATATTTTCCACTTGAGTTGCATCTATGCGTTTCTATATATATATATATATATATCTTTTTTTAATTACCAAAGATAGCGACACGTTTAAGATAGGTGTCGTTTAAACTTAAGCTCTACTATTAATGTATACGCTACTAATTGAATAAGCAAAAGTACTAACCCATTTGTCGTGTGTGCGTGTTTTGCCATATTGTTTGAAACAACAGTACGCGGAGGACGTGCCGGGACGCAAAGATGCGTGAATCCATGCATGCGTTGGGCCGACCGAATCATACGTCCTGAACACAAGGGAGACTACCAAGGTTGGTATTACCACCTTGGGACCAAATTTTCATAAAGATCACTGATACGAGAATCACACGATCCTAATGAATCTCCGTCACTTCTATACGGCAAATAACGTCGTCGCCTTCGCAGAATGGTGCTTTCAGGTATCAACGATATAATGGCGCTTCGTGCGATACTTGCTATACCAGTAATCAGTAAAAGCTTGCTTTGCTAGGGATACATATACTATACGCTGCGCATAAAGCTCGTAGCGCAGTAGAGCGTTTATACGAAGTGCTAGATGTCGTTAAAAAATTATGTATACGCGATGAAAAATGTCAGGCGCTTATGCAATAACAGCCACATCCTGCTGTACGCGTTACGAATAGATTAAAACTATTTATCACTAAGAATCATTAACCTCGCGATATTATCGTAATTTGTCAACTTGAAGCGAGCATCTTTAATTTCTTCTTCGCTTCTTTAATTTTAACTCCGAGATCTCGTCGGTACACGAAAAATTATTGACGCAATCATATTATACCCTGTCAACTGTGTAAACTTTCTATCGACTCGAGAGCCCGGTTCGGTGATTATCGAATTTGCCATAAAAGCCGTGTTAATCGAGCATGTCAATACTGACGATCGAATTCGCACGGTTCTCTTAATCCGTAGGCAAACGAATTCATTCTAGAATTTATTTTCAATCCATATACGAGGTTAACAGTTCTTTTTTTTTTCCCCTCCATTAATGATTCGACAGACGACAACGGCTACTGGACGTACTTGGGCTCGCTTACGACTCCGCCGTGCAACGAGAGCGTCACCTGGATCCTGTTCAAGAAGTACATCGAGGTGTCTCATCATCAGCTGAACATCTTTCGCAATCTCCGCAAGTTTCCACGGGGCGCTGAGTGTCCCTGCCACGAAAATCATGGCGCGGTAAGGAGATGTACTTCATTTTTTTTTCTCCCCCCCTTTAATCCTTGACGCGCGTCATCAACACTGTGCACAATTACGTCATATCGTTATTCTTTCGCTGGCACGCGCTTCACAGACAACGCAAAGGTTACCTTTACCTCATTTTTATCCTCGTGATCTTGTTCGGCACTTTTTAGTTTTCCACTGTCGATGGTCAATTAGTTGGTTCCGGAATTCTTTACCAGCACCACCAGCTTCATTGCGCCTCGTATGCATGTCTGCAAATCGGGACACAAGAGTGCCCGCAGTGCCCGGCAGTACATTTTAGAACGTTGCCTCTAGTATTCGTAAAATACGCGCTAAATTTAATTCGACCCGGAGGCAACGCTCCGGGTATGCCCACCTGTGCACGTATCTCGTGACTGTGCGAACTAGCACGGTTTTTTCTGAGCACCTTGTACTATTTTTTTTTTTTTTCTTACTGTCTCGTTACAGGTGATCAACAACTTTCGACCACCGCTACCGCTGGGAAATCGCGTGTTGCGCGAATGCGGAAGCTTCTAAGTTCCTCGCGGTACTTTGAGCGACACCCGACGAAGATGATGAGAAGAAGAGGTTCGATGACAGTCATTGCGTTTTTGCCGGCCATTCCGGGGGGGGGGGGGGGGAAGGAGAAGGGGAAGTAGGGAAGCACGATTGGATATCAAGAAAAATTTAGATCTTATCTTAGACGTTTACGTTATTCTCCTCGATTTTTGGACGTGCCTTACGTATACTTACTTCGGTACAATATTGACGTACCACGTGCTTGTAATATCTCTATTTACGCTGCATTAGAATCTTGATTGTCCCACGCATGTGACGATCGAACGATTCGTGATTCTCAATTTGTGGATTAATATGTTAATCGTTTACTCATCGAAGATCTAAACCGTCCAGAGACACGTTTCCTTAACGCAAGTGATAACGTTAGAGATGAGAAATATAATGCGCTTTGGATTGTTTTTCGTACACGCGTGGCTTGCAGATAGGTATCGGATAATCGAGATTCTATCGTTTCGAGGCTAAAGTTATAAGCTGAAATTTTTTTAATTTACCACATTGTTGACAGTGTCGTGAATACTTTCGACGAATTTTCGAACAAACTCGAAGGATACTCGGTGCGTTCGATGTGGGAGATGTAAATGATTTAATTTTTGACACGTGTATCCCATACGTCGTGCGTTCTATATTTATCCGATGACGTAAGAAGAAATTCAGTTTTACGCCATGCTTATTTCACTGTACCACTCGGCATCGGCATTCCCATGAATGGGAGTGAAGATGACATTTATGTGGTGCTGTGCATCGTCAATTCAGATCTGTTGCGTTGGAGGTTGGTACACTAATTTGTTATGCTAGTTGGTAATTCTTAATTGGTTTATTTTTTTTTTTTCTTACGCGAAACGAGAACACACGACGTACTGTAAATATACACACGAGGTCGTCATATATTCCGTACGAGTTCGTACATCCTCTCAGATCTGATAGGCTGAAATGGTGCCTACGCGTTTTAAGAAGTCTGCAATGCGAAAAATGTAGTAGTAACGGGTATAGGGGAATGAAAAGGAAGAAGTGAAGTCACGTTGGAATTTGTAATGTTTTTTTTTTCGAAAATTGTTAATCAAAGGTTTTCTAATAAACTCTTTAACGGCACGTGCGAGCCGAACGAGGATTTTCGAGTCGAATTTACAGGGGCACTTTGACAGACACTCTATTTTTAGTCGCCGTGCGCGTACGAGTTTAACTTTAATAAATGTCTCTTCACTTTTCATCAAAAAGTGCCCTCGTCGTAGGGTGTGGATAAAAAAAAGATCGTCGTTTAATACTAACCGAGGTATATAATGTTTGATGTAAAAAAAAATATATATTATATATATGCAGTATATAACATAGGTGCTTGTTCGTATTTATAAAGTGGCGAGTCAGTCGATGTCTGAAAAGTTAAGCGAACGCCAATTATTCTTTCTTATGACTTAAAGTGCAAATGAACGATCAACAGGATTTTTGCGCGAAGGATTCTTTTTTCTTTTCAGACACCGTTTTCTCGCGTCATGTTGTATCTCATAACAAGTTGACGTTATTATAATAGGTATCATCGTGCACCCTTATCACTAATTTCGATCTATTTAAATCATGTATCATTCTCAATGAAATTCCGTTAACTCGGAGTTCGCGGGATCCAGCCTCGATAACGCTTTCGCGAAACCGCGACGGATAACGCGAATTGCGCGTACATATATATACATACGCATATGTGTAAAATATATATTTATGTATTATGTACTTTGTCGCGTATATATTTCAATATACACATATATATATATAAACAAGTATGTAAACATCAATACACATAATAGTAACGACTTTGCTTTTTTAGGATTGCAACAATCTTTTCGAATTTACATGGAGAAATTACAAACACTTAACGATATACCAGCGTACTTGCGATTCGAATTTTCAGGGACATCGTGTAGCGTGGATAGGCATGAAAATTTAATGCCCGAATAAATTACTCAGACACTCCTATAGTTACAGGTACATATTACACTAGAACATTAACGTTTTGCAATGTTGCAACATGGTTAATTTTTCTAGAAAATATTGCGATGCATTCTCATGTACGAGAACTTTCACTTGTGGATTTATCATTTAATTAAAAGAATATATATATATATATTTCACTTTTCGTGTAGAGAACACTTAAATACAGCTATTGCTAGGCGTTCTTTCCCATTAATTTTTTTCCGTAAAAGCGACTTCCCTGAGCGGGAGAAAAGAAAAATGTATTTAAGAACGCGGCGTGCGACTGTGCATTCTAAAACTGAAAACCTATACATTGCGTACTTTATAGAATAGAAGACTGTGGTTCGGCTGACAATTAGTGCCGACTGTGATAGAGAATATAAATAAATGACCCCCAGAAATGATGATGGTCATGAAAAATTTTCTTTAATTTTTTTTGTATTCTTATTTATATAGAAAAATGTGCGGAAAAAGTATATGGTTCCCAAAAACAGTGCCCCATGTTGAATGTACTTGTTAAAAATTTTAAAGGAGCTTCAGTATTTACAAAGAATCTGGGATCTAATTTCGATGCTCATGGCCACCAGAGCGAACCAAGGACGCGCAAAGGAAACCAACGACCAAGAGAGAACATGATCGTAACACGATACAGGTAACGATTGCGCTACTGGCACGAGTTCCTTGAAAAGAGCCGCCTCGGGTACTTCCCTCATGTTTGGTTTTAATAAAAGTCACGAGATAGATTCGAGATACTTATCCGGCGATGCAGATATGAAACTGTCGGAATGTAGAATTTATAAAGACTTGCGATGTGGTATTGTTGACGGTCAAAAAATGTGGCGCACGGCGTGAAAAGAATTAAGTAGTGACGCCCTACTCTTCGCGTCTACGAAGTCACGTGCGGATATTTTGAGCGTCATTAAGAAAGTCGACGGCTACGTCATTACAATATATCACACGTATGATATATACGTTCCCACGCGACTAAGCAAAGCGCGTTGTTATTGCCCAGACTCTATCAGTATCTTTGATTTCCAGTTTGAACCGGTCTTCTTGACTCACCAATACACCTTTGTTACTCGAGGTTACTCCACCTTCGTAAGTATTTCGAAACCTTTCACCTTAAGCTGCGTCCACAGCGCACGATACCCTGCTAAGGAAGCGAGCACTTATCGATACTTGGAATAACTTGCGAAGAATATCAGTAGAATTTCGATCTGCCGATTGTACGTACAATGCAGAAGCAAGATGAGATCAACGGGGTATTATTTTTTTTATTTCCATCAACTCCGCGTCCCTTGCAACGAGGGCATAGAAATTACATTGACCATAGGATGCGCACACCAGCAGCATACAATTGACACCAATTACCGATGATAACGCACGTAATATGCATAACTAAAGAACGGGAGGACTGTGCGCCACTTGAAAACGATTAGCGATACTCACAATTAATGTATGTCTTCGTAGCGATACATCATATGCGCCGAATGATGAACAATTAATAATTGGATCATTATAAATATTTAATTCATCATTATTGTCCTTCACCATCCATATCCCTTTATAACATAGGGTACCTAGATCGAAGAGGTTAGTATTGTGCCGGACTGTGAAACAAACCACAATTTCATACAATGGATACGACGGCCGCTATACAGTAACTTTCCGCTGTCGTCTCTGAGTAACCTGTCGTTACGAAAAAGGAAAGGTACGTACGTGAATACGATTGGGCAGGAGTGGCGCAGGCACGAGTCTCAACATACTTGAAACGTCGTGCGAGTTGTACGCACGTGCGAAGTCGGCTGACAGTAGGCAAGAATTTTTAGATACTCTTACGTGAGATACAGGACGTGTCAAAAGTATCAGAAGCTTCTTCTTTTGTTTTCTTTTTCAATGCTGATTCGTTATTGTTTAAGGGCCAATCAAACTATGAACGAAATATAAATTGTCCTACGGGAATTATCGTGACAAATTACATCCTTCATCGTGATCGTTGAAGATAATCAACTAGAGCTTTAATAACACGTGTTGCTTGGTTATGTTCTCAAATGGTATTGGGCGAATAGTTAAGGGCTATATCCAGTGCACGACGTAAAAGTTTAGGACCGCGCCTCTTTTCTTGTGGCAGTGATCCAAGTAAAGGATTTAAAAATATTCAGACTGACGATTATCGACGTTAATATAGTATTCTTAAAAAAGGGATCGAACATTTAGTCATTTAGTTTAGTGATTTACGCACGCGACTCTGTCACGTTTACGTCTTGTAGCTATCTTTTTCGTATCTAAATATCGGAATGTTTATCGACTTTTATATAGAAATATGATAAAATATTGTTATGAGATAATAGGATAAGCACCAATCTTCCCTACTTCAGATGCATATACTTAAGGCATGCTTCGAGATCTTTGTCAAGTATGCTTATTATTTATCAGTAGAAGAGTGATTTTCGTTTGATATAATAGCGGTATCGTCTGCATTTCATAGTGTAATCTATAGAAAAGAAGATTGGATTGTATTATGGGTACTATATGTAATAATTGATTTTACACAGTTATTATATATATAGTTATAAGATTCCCACTTCTATTCTAATATGCGGAATATATGTAGTCGGGGAAGAGTAGTTGTAGTTTACCATAACTCTCGATGGTGTCAAGGCGTTACGTAATTTTAATATTGGCTTATGACTTTTTTCTTGCATTCCTCTGGTTCTAGACGGTTGTGAATTATGTTAAGGAATAATGAGTACTCAATACTGGCACAATGGACATAATTCTTATCCGTTGGTTTTATGGTTATCGTTGGGAAAATTTGTGTCATTGTTAAAGAGAATTTTTTTATTCTAGCATTTTTTCTTTAAGAAATATTTGCATTCTATATTACCGAATGATTTTCAAAACGGTTTTATTATTTGTAAAGCGTCTTTGACTAAATTTTTAGATTCATATGAGCTAACTCAGTATCGTTTCTTTTAAATTTCCTTTTAAGCTATTGAATACCCTGATAGCGCTTAGGTTGATTCGTTAATAAGGGAGAATTCTGTCCAACTTACAAAGACGATTCTTATCGATTCTATATAGATACATTTATATTTATCTTTCGTTGAATTGTAATATCCTTTTCTTATCTTATCTAATCATAGTAACACCATCTCGTAGATTTTCATTAAAAACCAAAGTTATCATACTCTGATAAAGTAGGAACTAGTTCTAATGCCGACCGTTTCTGAATACCCGACCAATCAAAAATGTAAGTATGGTTCGACGGCCCTCCGCGCAGGTGGCGCGCCGATGTCAAAATAAAATTGGTTTCAAGAAAACCGGCCTACTGCAATCCCCGAATAAAATAAGTTCCAGTTAACAATTTCGGTTTTGGTTTTCCACTGTAGCAATTTCAGGTTTCCGTTACGATTTTAGTTATAACATTTATGAAATGTCGGTTATCCATTTCGGTTTCAGTTACGGTTACAGTCTCTGATTCCTACCGAAAGAGAGGATTTAAAAGTATCAATTTAATTCTCTTATTTTGAATACTGTTTTACTAATACATAGGGTTATTCGCGCTAAATGCACCATCTGAAGTTATCCTGTCTATTTGATTTCTATCGTAGAACCATCCGAAGATGGTTCACGTTTGTCGTGAATAACAATCGGTGAGAAAGTTATGAGACTTGAAAACAAGCCTCCATTGATTGAAATTGAATGATAGTCAGTTTAATTATAAAATGACCATGATTTTACACGAAGAACACAAAATGTATATTAAACGTTTAATAAGAAGTCCAAGGAAAAAACCATAATTGGATAACGCGTTTTATAATAATATACAATTGAGAGGCGCGCGTACTGCAATTTAGATTATTCTCTTGTTCTTTATTTCCGATCTCTCTCTCTAAAGACTCGTTCCAAGCGACGAGTGCGTCTGTCTTTTATTACTTGAGCAAATAGCGTTTACGAATTCCCAGCGGCACGGTGCTACCGTTTATCCGATATTTACATTGGGGAGATGGATCTATTACCGGATTAGTTGACCCCCATGGCTTTTTGATTATTCAGGCTCGAGCGCATCCAGACATCTGCCCCATAGAAAAGATCACCTCTTGAAAATCCCCTAAACCGCGGCGATATCAATTACATTGTTGTTATTGGGTAGCCGTAGATGTGGTCGCAGATAATACACTGGTATAAGAGCATGCAACAATGGACAGGTACGGTGTATACCCAACGGGATCCTCATAAACGCAACATGATAGCCATCAGGTGTGCAACTATGCGTTTAATTTGGATTTGCAACGAAATGGATACTCTCGCCAATATGCAGCCCTGTTTCTTCCTATATATGGTAGGGCACTACCCTCAAAATGCTTCAGTTACACGTTGAAAATGAGTGAGGTACAGAGGCAAAACAGAGTCTCCAGTGATTTCAGTATAGCTAGAATTCTAGCAAAACCTATTCGGAATTATTCAAGGATTGATCGAGTATCGATTCACGAATATAACTTACCGGTTGTTCCTGCCGAAGAAACGTTCGGGAATACCAGTTGTTATTCTTACAGTACCGTGAATTCGCATGCGATACGAGAACGTGTTTCTCCAGTCATCGCTGGCACTTCTTGCACCCTGTGCAAAAATAAGATACAGAATATTTCGTCCAGTGTTGATATATATAATCCGGGAGTTCATTTAAATTCAATGATCGGTTGCTCTGAGGCTACTGGTGGAATTCTGTGCAAGAAAATAAAAGGAGATGATGAGAAGGAGATAACACGGATACCGCGTCACGGTGAAGAGAATCAAGATACTGTAGGAGCTGCTGATGTTGCTAAAGACAATAAAAATGCCTCGTTGATCAGTACGTGGAAAGACAGTGCTCCGGTTATTACTGATAATAATGAACTATCGTGGCTTCAGTGCACACGGTACCGACCACCTCGTTTGCCAAGAAAATCATCCGCGGGAAAATCTACTAAGAGACGCCCTGGTACGCATCCGCGAATTCCATTCACTACGCTTCAGCTTCAAGTCTTGGAAGACAAGTATAAGAGAGGAGCATATCTTTCCAGAAGAGACGTTCTTCAATTGTCAACAACTTTGCGACTACCTCAGAGCAGGGTGAGTAGATCTGTTTCATGTTTGCAATCGTGTAGAATGAATAATGAGTTGAAAATTTCATATAGTATTTATCCTAGGTTAAAATCTGGTTTCAAAATCGGCGTGCTAGGGAGAGACGAGAGACACAACAGTTACGCAACAGTACATTATCGGATAGCGTTAATAATTCTGAAGAACAAGTATAAATTGTATATAATGAACAATGTAGTGAAATACTTTGCACAATGAACACTGAAACGTTAAGTATACGTGTGTAGGTGATTGGAGTGAAATACTGTGAAAAATACTAAAAGCAGGGAAAATTATAACATTCTTTTTTTTTACTCCAAGAACCACGTACAACTGCGTGAATAAAACATAAATCACCATAATAGACAATAATTATTATTAAATATTTGTACATTAACAATTCATTCTATTTATAATAAATGACAATACCAAGCAAATGAAGGTATCGTTTCTTCTTTTTAGTTTCAAGCAGTAGGCAATAACCGTGTAGCAGGTGATACATTTACATCTCACAATGATTAAGTATTTATTTCATTACTTTGTGTCTGTATAATCCTATTTTCCTTCAGCATATGCCTACTAGGCAGGTTTTCTTATTGTGTGCGCATCAGCTGGTAATTGTGAATAATACATTAACAGTTATCATTAATAATACACTAAAAATAGTGCGTTTCGAAAAATGGCTGCACTTGGAAAATTGTCAGAGAGCAATAATACTTTCTCTACCTGCTCCCACGCCTATCCATTTCACTGAAACGAAAAAGATATATTGACGCTTAGTTATTCCGATAATCCCTTATAAAATTTACAAAATATTATTTAATTACACACCTGGTACGTCCAAATGCTCTTCTATTAATCGCACGTATTTCTTTGCATTGGGAGGTAATTTTTCTAAGGAGCGAACGCCTTCCGTGTTGGTTTCCCAACCCTTACAGGTTTCATATACCGGCTCTACCCGTGCTAGCACCGATGCATTGCTTGGAAAGTAGTCTATCTCTTTACCATCCAAACAATATCGAACGCACACCTTAATTTCCGATAGTGTATCTAGGATATCCAGCTTCGTTAAGCAAATGCAAGTATATCTAAAAAGATAAAGTAATAACATATTTAGTAGAATATAAGGTTCAACTGCTTCTATGAAGAATAAGAGCCTGACCCTCGGACTTATTTCCTAATCTTGTATAACGTCTATCATAAAGAAATGTGTATTTTAGTATTCAAATAGTTTCTATAGTCGGTCCGGAGTAAAATAGCTTAAAGTGAAAGATGGAAACACGTGTTTCAAGCTAGAGACTCCTGTAGCAAAACTTCTCACTTGCCAATGCTCTTTTGTCAAAGGTAATGAATGGTTGTTCATTGATTTCCATTGATTTGCCGCATATTACTTTCGGCAAGAATGCATTGGCAATGAGAGCTTCTGCTACGGGATTTGCATTTTTTGATCCGTCACTATTTCAACATTCTAGATTGACTATAATTAATTTTGTTACTTAAAACTAGTATGGAGTAACTACACAACGCATGCGCTGTTACTTGTATGCATCGCATAAGTAATGTAACCACTAACCCATTAACCATTCCTGTAAATTTAAGTAAGGCTAAATCCAGCCAACCGCAGCGTCTCTTTCGTTTAGTAGTCACGCCTATTTCATGACCTCTGTTTTGTAGCATCTCTCCAGTAGCATCCAGTAGTTCAGTTGGGAATGGACCATCACCCACTCTCGTGGTATATGCCTTCACTACACCAACTACTTCCCCGATAGTGCTAGGTGGTACACCAAGACCTGTACACACACCACCAATGCTACAATTCGAGCTTGTAACGTAGGGATACGTGCCAAAGTCGATATCAAGCAACGCTGCATTGGCTCCTTCCACAAGGACTTTTTTACCATCTTTCAACGCTTGATAAAGGAAAAAGACAGTCTCCTTGACAAGAGGCCTAATGCGTTCAGCATATCTGCACAATAATAGATAGGATACGTTCTTATCCGGTATAATTAGTCTTTTCTGATAAGCTTATGTACTATTGGCATACCCCTTGTAGCGTTCCAGTTCAGCCTTAATGTCTACGTGTAGCGATGGAAACATTCTCTGGAAAAACGCGACCAGAGTTTTGAATTTATCAGAGAAACTTTCAAAGTCTCCAAGAAGATCACCGATTCTAAGGCCATTTCTTGCAGCCTTGCTCGAATATGTAGGCCCAATTCCCTTCTTTGTAGTTCCCAAGGATTGTGTACCCTTTTCTAATTCTTGCAATCCATCAACCTGCTGATGAAAGTCAAAAACGATATGAGCCCGATCCGATATTATAAGCCTGTCTTTCCAATCCTTAAGACCCTTTGCCTCGTTCTTCTCCAATTCTTCAAAGAGTCCCGGCAAATGAATGACGACGCCGTTTCCTGTTAACAGATCGATGTCAGCGTTACATGATCCGATATATCCTGTCTTGATTAGGCAAATCTGGTAACACGCGGCACCAGTTTTGTCTTATTAAATCAATGAATCGTAATAACTCGGCAAAGCTAAAGAATGAATGTACTCAGCATAATTTTAAAATTGCTTTTCGCGACAAACTTGGGATAATATTATCAACCACGGGCAAAATGGCATTCGATGCATATTCATTGAAAATTGATGTTAATTTATAATTCGTATGATTGTGAAAATAAATTTTATATTTAAAATAATGCATAGCTTTCCGCTATAAAAAATTGCATAATGAAGATAATATAGATATGTATTAAATTTGGTATATTTATTCATTGAAGACAGTGGTTTATCAAATCTAAATAATCTCATTAACAATACAAATGAAAAATCGTATTTTTCATTTTGCCTATAAATTAAAATTATCCATTACCTATAACGGATTTGCATTCTGGATTGATTATTCCACTAGGCAGAAGATGAAAGTCGAATTCGGCACCATCTACTACTACTGTATGACCTGCATTATTTCCACCCTGTGAAATTATAGTAATATTTGAAGTTTGGGATGGTTTATATTAATAAGTGAATTGAGTACACAATGCAACAAACATATACTGAAGGTATTTTATGAATTGCCAAAGTAAGTATCTCTCTCATTATTACGTCTTGATTCTATTGTGTATCTCGATAATTTATTGAAAAACAAATGAGGTTCAGAATTAAAATATTTTTCATATGGTTATGGTACGATTGGTTAAGTAAAAATTCTAAATAAATTGATATTTGGTTTACAATATCCAAGTGAAAGAAGAATGTTTTACATAAGGAACAAGGTTTTATCTTAACTACTTGGCTTTGCTACATTGAGGATTTAGCCAGAAATAGTGAGAGGCAATGTGTTGGTAAATAAATGCTACAGTGTGTGTGTGTATATATATAATAATAATAATACAAGATGGAGCATTTGTTTCAGTACTCAACACAACAAAATGATCTTGTGATTATGATGTAACTCTCTGTCCACCTATATATATGCTTCATGAACCAATGCTTCATCTTGTAATTTTTTTGTTACTGTATTAGTTACCACCCCTATTACATAATCAGAGCTTTAAAATGACATCATTTTTCATCACCAAAATTAGCTCCAACATTTGGAAAGTAACCGACAGTTATGTTGTTTTCAAAAATAATATCTTAAGAAAGTTTCTCCAAGGTCTAACTTTCCTGTGCCAAGTCTTGGAAACTCTCCCTAGACCGTGGAGATAAAATTTGTACAAAAATAACATTTATAACAACAGAAATTGTATGTAATATATCAAAAACTGGTACGTAACTTGAAAAATAGTTTGTTATATATCAGGGTTTTCACGAAGAGACATTCAAAATTTACAGAAGCTCTGTCATTTGCAATACGAGCTCTATCCTTTTTAACAATAATTATCCCATTTAATCCTTTTACATTCTAATTAAAGGCAATCAGTAGTAGATATTTGCAACACTTGGGTTATTAGAAAGTTTTTAGTAAATTTAAATTGGTAAATATGAAAGGCTGGGTAAACCGACTGTCAAATCCTTGAATGCAACAGAATGATGAAATTAAACCATGTACAGAGTGAAATAAAAAAGAGTATCCATTAGAAACTTATCGTACCTGACATCTGCAAACGATGTCAGCATCAGTAGCCAGCATATCCACGACTTTTCCTTTGCCCTCATCGCCCCATTGCGCGCCCAGAACAACCGTGACCTTGGCCGGAAGACCGGTAGTTAAAGTTCTCTGTTTCTTCTTCGGTGAGGCCAAATTACCATCCCCATTCTCCTGGTGGACGGACTGTTGAATTCTTTGACAAGTCGACATCTCGCGTCAACACTTCTCCTTTTCGGATCAGGAGACACGAATTTGTTAAACGCAACGGATGAAGCGGACGACACTGGACGACACTAACACTCCACAGTGCTCCACAGACCAGGCGAAATAGGCGTCTCTTCCACAATCGGGCTCATTCGTCTGGGAGGGAATTATTTGACAATGCTAACACTAGAACGAGTATGAATGTCCCCAGAAATTTCCGGTAAATGTCCCTGATTGTAAGATCGATAGATCGAAGAATAAAACCTAGTTGCACAATATTATTTATTTATGCAATATAGGCGAACAGGTATTGTATGCTGTGAGATGATCCAAAATATTACAGTAACATAATAAACAGAACTATTATTTATTTATTTAAATAAGTATCTACCTTACATACGTTCACATGATACAATTATATTACTTACAAGTCAATCATTTTATCAAAATAAAGGATTAAATCGATTATATTGGATTAAGGTCGTGGGTGTCCGTCAATGATGGTGACCCGCGACCTTTAATTTTTTCGGATGACGAATTGCACGCCCTGTTTCGCTGTCGGAAGACTCAGACTCGGAGTCATTGTATCCGCCGATTCCCACGGAATCTGTCTTGGAAACTTCACAGGATTCTGCAGCAAAATTACCCGTTATCTTTGCCTTTTCCAGAGTTCGAACTAAGGACAAAACATACAATTTAAATAAAGAATTGAATCAATTTAAATGGGACGTACCATTTTATATACATACAATACATACTTTGAGACTCCAATAAATTGTTTTGACGTTTCAAGTCATCAATATCCTGTTGGTGGGAAGAGTTTTTACGCCGCATATATTGTATATAATCTGCAGCTTTTTTCAAAATTTGAGCTCTGCTCGCAACCTTTTCTCCTTGTAACGAAGGTACGGAGTCTCGGAGGCTGGAAAAGCTGTCTTTGATGTGATCCCTTCTTTTGCGCTCTAAAGCATTGTGATGTGCTCGTTTTTCAGCCTTTAATATTAAAAGGAACACCCCTATTAATTCTAGACACGTGCACATATTTTGCGTATCTGATTAACTGTTTATCAATGTCTTCTTTTGTTGCAAAGAAAGATAACCTTACTATTAAAGTACTAATTTTATAAGCAACAATTTTTGTATGAGGGACTCGGCTTCTATGAAAAATGTATGAAACGAAATGTATTGATCACAAACCTGTGAATAATATTGCGTGTTATTAGAGTGTCTTTGCCTCGAATCTGAGTCGTCTCCTTCCTGAAGCAAGATTGTAAACAAAATATTAAACAGTGCTACTTAGATCCGAAATCTTTACTTTTTAGTTTGACACTTTTAACCTGTACTCACGTCACTATAGATATCAATATCTCGGTCATCGTCGCTCATCCTTGATTGTTTAAAACAATTTGTTAATGCCAAAAATCCAGTCGATCAGTGGCCTGCAAGTGGGTGATTATTGCTTGACGGGCAAACCACGAAAACGTCAAACGAAAGGGAACAAAATGTTCCTATGATGATCAGCTGATCAGCTAACACTAATAATTTTGTCATTTACAATAATATCCATATGTGATAGAATATAAAAATTATAGAATGTGAAACAATCTGCAAAAAGGATCTATCAGAAAAATTATTATGAGACAATTTTGCTCTACTGTTGTCAACTACCGGAAGATAGCTGCTATGTTTCCAATTCTTCACACCATGCACAACGTTATAATTACTTTAAGAGAAAATACTGTTACTAAACTCATTATTTTCGACAGCCATTCAAGTTTTATTTATATTAAAAACCATAAGCACAGATCATCCAACAATTTTAGTCTTGAATGTTTAGAATTCTCTCAGACAATTAATACGGTGAGTTCTGTCAATGGACTGTTTCACAAGTCTTCCATTGAAACGTGGAATGTCCCTAAAGGTTCGTTGTCGAACAGCTGATTTAGCGGTTCTCGTTTTCTTTATATTTTCTGAGTTTTTCATGAAAAGCAGCAACAAGTAGCAAAATAATTAATACAAATTGATGGCAGATCGATAACAAGCTAGAAAATGTGCATTGACGTGTCCTAATGACGTAGCAGTCAACACGGCAGGAGGGAAATTAGTGTCTAGAAATGTCCACGTATGTCTCAACCTTTTGTTACTGTTAAAAATAAACGATTCCCAAGATCGTGAGAAGAGGATTCGACTTTTCGAATCGGTGATGAGTGTTTAAAGTTTCTTAACCGAACGATGAAGCTCTTTTATGGCGCGGGTTTTTTAATGCTAGCATTGGTTATGGTATCCAATGCAGATTTGGAAGATGGTTTGAAGAAACGAGGTGATATTACGCAAAAGTCAAAATCTAATGAAGAATCAGAAGATGAGAGTTCTGAAGAAGATTTGGAGAATGCATTTGAACAGTTGCGTGAACTTAAAGCACTACGTGACACAATACTTAAATTAGTGCCATCGTCAGATCCATTCTTGAATGATAAAATCACCAAACAGCAAAAAGGTGACTCTGAGGATGAACCAGAAATTGCAAGCAAGGAACCTCTTGAAAATTCACCTTCTAGAAATGTATGGATGAAAGCTATGATTGCACAACCAAAAGAAGCCGATTCTACTATTCTTCAGACTTTGGAGCAAGACGATTGGGACTTACCTGGAGTAGAAGACTCAGATGAACAAGTCGAAGAAGAAATTCAAGAGGCTTTAACTCCAAAGCAACAGGAAGGTAATGTATAATCAATTAACCAAATTAACAAATTTGCTTAATTGATTATAACCTTTATATATAATCTTATAACACATCAAAATTGATATTAATGAATTCTTTTATAGCGGAAGACTTATTTAACAATGCTCAGGCAATTTTGAATGCAACACGTACAAATAAGGCTGAGGCATATAAACTGCTTGTTGCTGCAGCAACACTAGGACACAGAGAAGCACGTTCCATGTTAGCATGGGCCCAACTTCTAGGAACTCAAATTGGGTCCTCTTCATCACGAAATTCCAATCAAGACATTCCTGCTGCATTGCAAACATTTAAAGAACTTGCTGAGACTGGATTACCTTCTGCTCATATGGTTTGCATAAGCTGTTGACTAGAAAATATATTAAAAATATATAGAAAATCTGTAAATATAATCTTCCATAGGGCATGGGATTTTTATATGCTACGGGTCTTGGAGGTGTTAATGCTTCTCAAGGAAAGGCTTTATTACATTATACAATAGGTGCTCTTGGCAGAGACACTCGTGCACAAATGGCTTTGGGTTACCGTCACTGGGCTGGAGTAACAACTCCTGCATCATGTGAGCGAGCCCTAGATTTCTATCGTAAAGTAGCAAACAAAGTGGCAGAAGAAGTATCTCTTAGTGGTGGACCCGTTGTGCAGAGAGTGAGACTTTTAGATGAGCATGAAAATCCTGGATATAATTCAGGTATACTGGATCAGGATTTGATAGAGTACTATCAATTATTGGCGGAGAAAGGCGACATACAAGCTCAAGTGGGACTGGGACAGTTACATTATCAAGGTGGCAGAGGAGTACCGCTAGATCATCAAAGAGCTCTGCACTATTTTCAACACGCAGCAGATGCTGGAAATCCGATAGCAATGGCCTTCCTCGGAAAGGTTAGTAAAAAATTCTTGTGAAAAACACTGTGTACTATCTGTACGACGACACTTTCTAACTCTTACCATTTGCAATTAATTACCAGATTTACTTGGAAGGAAGCGACATAGTGAAGCAGGATAACGAGACAGCGTACAAGTATTTCAAAAAAGCCGCCGAATTGGGAAATCCTGTGGGACAAAGTGGACTAGGTTTGATGTATCTATATGGAAGAGGCGTTGAGAGAGACACGGCAAAAGCTTTACAGTATTTCAGTCAAGCTGCTGAGCAGGGATGGGTTGATGGACAATTACAATTGGGCAACATGTATTTTAGTGCGTATCATCTCACCGATTAAAATATCTTATCCCCGTGAGAATATTGAAATGAATATATAAAAATACTATGTTTTACTTTTATTGAATCTAGGTGGAACGGGTGTACGACGCGATTACAAACTTGCAAATAAGTACTTCAATCTAGCGAGTCAATCAGGCCATGTATTAGCTTTTTATAACCTTGCTCAGATGCATGCCACAGGTACTGGCATGATGCGTAGTTGTTCCACCGCTGTAGAATTGCTAAAGAATGTGGCAGAACGTGGAAAATGGAGCGATCAACTTATGGCAGCGCACACGGATTATAGAGAAGGTCGTATAAATGAAGCTTTTGTCACTTACGCTCTTCTTGCTGAGATGGGCTACGAAGTAGCTCAGAGCAATGCTGCTTTTATTCTCGATAGAGGAGAAACGACTATCCTTACCGAAGAAGAGGGATTAGTCAGAGCACTAACTTTTTGGGCTCGTGCTGCTGCACAAGGCTACTCCGCAGCTCAGGTATTCTATCTCTACATGTAACGTTAATGTTATAAATACTTGAACATTCTTACATTTACTTATTCTCGGACAGGTGAAACTTGGCGATGCGCATTACTACGGTAGAGGAACAAAGGTGGATTATGAAGCTGCTGCTAGTCACTATCGCTCAGCCTCTGAACAACAGCAAAATGCACAGGCTATGTTCAATTTGGGATACATGCACGAACGAGGTCTTGGTCTTGCAAAAGATCGTCACCTAGCCAAGCGTTGTTACGACCTAGCTGCTGAAGCCAGTCCAGATGCTCGTATTCCTGTTGCTTTGGCCCTTATCAAGTTATCTCTTCTATTCGGACTGGATTACTTACAAGAGTTCAGTTTAGCTGATCAGCTCGACAAATGGGATCAATTACTTGGTCAGAACTGGGACTTATACCTCATTGGACTTCTCACGGGCATGCTCAGCCTCGTAATATATTTCCGTAGGCCGCAACCTCCGCCTCAGAGACCAGTACCCCCTGTTAACTAGTCCTACTTTCATACAAACTTTTGGTAAACCGTTAATACAGTGAACCACATTCAGAGTCAACAGTATCGTTTTACGTCTAAATACATTTCTATACTTTATTTTTTGGTAATTAAATTCTGTTTATATATTGTAAATTTCATATGCGTACCATTATGGGACCGTGAGACCGCTGAATATGTTTTTTGTGAATTCATATTTGATCAAGACATTAAGAAATACTTGATATGAAGATCTTATCATTGGTATATGGAATTTTCGTTTTAGAAAATATTTATAGACCATAACGAGAGTACGTATTTCATATGTGGTTAAATTATTCACAAATACTCTGTTTATTGTTGTTTCTATGATATGAATATGAAAACGGGACTCTGAGTTTGGTTCGTAAAGTTATTATGTGATGCGAATGTGAGAAAGTGAATAAAAAATAACAAATAACCAAATAGAGTGAGATGGCTCATAAAACGTCTTCTATTTCCTAGTACACGTCTAACATTAAAAATACAATATGATAGGACGATGATGATACCAAAATGAAAATCCAGTTGCTTGAATCACCGTTCCCGACTTTCGACCAGTTGACTTGCTCGGTAACGATATGTCGATCAGTACACAAACGAAGATAAATGATTCAGTTAAAATTTAATATATTGAGTGATATGCATTTGTTATTACTTTAGTTTCTATAAAACTTTAAGGGAATCCAACGAAGTGCTGTAAAATAAAATAAATGTCGACTCGATATCTTTTTATGTGAGGTAATGATTCCTGTTTTACATTTATCAGTCCTTTATTTATTTTGCCTTTTCCGCGTTCGCACGTGTAAATACCACTTGAAGTAAAAATAAATTTTAAGGTAATATTCTAAACAAACTAATACCAATGAAGGTGGCCCACCATGGAAGTTCACACTAGTATACTTGTAAGGAATTTGTTTCCTCGCAATTTTACTGCGTTCGAGCGGCTAGTATGTACTTACTTTTCCATATAAATGCTGTAGCTCTTTAAACCAATGATTCACAACTATGTATGTTGCTATGGTAACAAGCGATATTGGATATAACAAATCATGGAGAATACTTTCTTTTTCTTTGACAAGAGTGACATTCCGCATTAGCAAAATTTGTATGGTATTTTAATAAAATGTCGAATATCTTTGTACTAGATTCTAATATTTTTCTATTCATAAATAGACACCTGCTAACCTCATAAAATAGCTTAACGTAACAAATTCTTATACAAGGCAAACAGTGAAATATTTAGTGTCGGAATGCCAAAGAAAAAAGGAGGTGCAGAAAAAGATAAGAAGGTCAGAAAGAAATGTTATATGAACGAGAGGGAGACGTTGTTTTATGAACAACAAATTCTTGATAATAACAGGCAATTAGCGCGGTAAGTGAAACTATCTTCAGTGCGAACTACTAGTTCAATTTTTAAATATTTAAGTATGACTCTTATTCAATTATTACAGATTGCGATCGCGCAATGAGGAACTCGAGGATACTGTCGAGGAATTAAAAGAAAAATTGCGTCAATTAGAGGAAGACCGTTCAGACGTGGTAGCTCATTTGAAACGTGTTCTTCAGTTAAAGACTGAAGAAGCTCGTGAATTGAATGAACGGTTATTGGCTTTGGAAGAATTGCGGAAGGAGGAACAAATTGCGAATAAGAAGAAAGAAGAGGCGATGGAATTGGAATATCATACTATGGAGAATAATTTGACAGCTGAATTGAAACTTGCAGCTGGTAAACTAAATGCATTAGAAGATTGGAGAGCGGCTCGACTTGATTTAATGAACAAATTTGAAGTACAAGAGGAACAAATGGCAGAACAAGAAGAGCGACATAAAAAAGCGCTTTACGATGCAGAGAAAGCTTTGATTATCGGCAAGGCTAAGTAATGAATATATATTATTATATTACTTTTATATACTGTCACGCAATGTGATCTTATCGCAACTGATTTTTTTTCTAGAATGAAAAAAGAAATGGAGGAGCGTCTAAATGAACTGGCTCAAAGCTTTAGAGAAGCTACGAACATTCGTATAGCTGATGCTACTCATCGTGCGATTAGAGAAAATATAGCTCTTAATAAAGAACTCGACGCAATGCTGAATGTTTGCCAAGACTTGGAGTCAAAAACTAAGGAATACAAAGAACGAGATCGTATGTTGCGACTTCAAGCATCTCTTTTTGAAAATGAAGCGAAAATGGCACTTGCTAAGACGGTCAAGCAAAATGGTTTGATTTATAAGCTTGCAGAAGAGCATAGGAATATGACTTTGAATTATGGGAAAGTGTGTCGGGAAGACACTTGGGCTCGCAATAACGAACAGGTCATACAAGATTACAAGAACAAGTGCGCAGACATTGAGAATAAGATAAGAATTCTTGAACAACACATACAACAGACCAAAGAGAGCAAAGAACAAGTCCTGAAAGAAGTACGCGGAAGTTCTCTGGAAATTCAAAGACTCAATAAAGTTTTGAATGAGGCTAGAAGATGCATCATGGAAGCTTTACAGCTTCAGGCAGCAGTTCACGAAGAAGATGTTTGTACCATGTGCTATCCTAATGTCAAGGAAAAGCTTTTGCATTCCCTCTTAGATATTTTAGGAAGGCAGGACTGTCCGTCACTCCCGGAAAGTCGGAGTCCTTCTCAGGTATGGTTTTTTTTTTATAAAGATTGACAAATTATTGAAAGCTTCATGATGTTCTTTTGTAATATTTGCAATATTTTATTCAGGCGGAAAGTGTGGACAGTAAATATATATATGGCAATCTGGGTTTAGTACCAAACGCAAGACCCTGCATTACAATGTCGGAGGAACTACTACATGAATCAGAAAAAAAGGACGACTGTTATCTATCTGATGATGGCAAAACCGAACGTACAGAATTCTTGAATGAAATGAAAATTCAAGAAAACGAGAAAACAGACACAGTACCAGAATGTTTGTTGGAAGACGCAGAGAGCTCAGATATTCTGTCTCCACGTGAAACGGAATCTGAACAATCCGACCATTAAAATTATATTTGTTAAAAACCTGTTATATTATTATCATTATTATATGTTATTTTGTTTATTAATGTAATTAAGTTTATTCGTGTCGTTGCACTAATTGCACGGATACAAAGAGCGCGTATTTTTATTGTAATTGTCTATAATATATGTATAGATCTAGGCAGAATACATATTTTTTATATTTCCACACTAGTGCGAATGAAGCATACAAAACAGTTGATTTGTAAAAGAGAATAAAACAAAAATCAAGACAGTATTATCAAATGTTAAAACAATGGAAATGCATATAGGCTAATTATTCCTGCTAACGGCAGTAATCGCTCTTTTAATTTGTATACTATACGCTTTTTGTTGGTAAATAAAAAATCTTTTGAAGGCTATAATTTAGTACAGTCAAAATGGTAGACCTTTATGGAAAAGATAAACGTAATATTTCATTACCGCTCCGATTACAACCATTAAATATTGAGGATTCCGAGCTGGAAGATCAAAAGGATAATGTGTTAATTATCAATATGCAAAAGGCTATGTATGATATACGAATTGCTGATTTAGAAGCACGTATAAAAAGGTCATTGGTATACATAAAACAGTCTTAATTGCAATTCTGATCTATAATTATTATGAGATTTCCCATTAGATTGGAGATACGAAATCAGGAACTTTTGGACACGTCCAATAGTACAGAATTTCGCATTGATAATGTAGATTTGGAAACTGCTGATAACATAGCGCAATTCAATCGACAAATATTTATCGAAACAAGCAAAACAGATGAGTTTAATAAGCGCATAGATATTATAAATAAACGAAAAGCCGAAGAGAAAGCAGCTCATAATATAAAGCAAGAACTTATGGGGAAACAGTTTTCGAATACTCGATTTGAGTTGATTTCTAAAATAAAATTTCTAAGTAATGTTGAAATTGTTATGTTAATCAAAGAGATTAGACCGTCATTAATACGTATAGAAGTTACTAGATGCAAAAATCAACACTTTGGAAGATTACAAAGTAACAAAGCCATCTCTTCACGAAAAACTAAGAGAAAGAAATGAATTAATGGCGCAAAGAGACATAGAAGTTGTACGAAAATTGGAAGATATCGATAAAAAACATAATATCGATACAGAAAAGTACGTTTACGGGTATCAAAATGAATAATTGCTAAATCGACATTAATAAAACAAACTCCTTGTAATTCTAGGTTGAAAAATGAAATGTATACGCGACTTTTTGAATTGGCTGGAACATTTCAAATTGAACTGTCCAGTAATGTAGTAATTCCCGTACATAGATTGATGCGCGAAAGTATCTTAGTCAAGAACGAATTAATACAAATAGCAAAGGAGTATATGCTTGTCAAAGAGAAGAACCGCCGCAAAGAGTAAATATATAGTATCCGTGCCTAATTAACATTGCGACATTTATTTAATTCTTTGTTACAGACATAATTTAAGTTCGTACGAAGAAGAGATAAAACATGGTCGGGCCGATAAATTTCGATATGTAGTTATTGCAAAAATTCGACGTGTTTTACTTCATGCGTTACGCGAAATGCATAAAGAAATGACTAGACGACAAGATCTTTATACGCTAACATCTACGTCGTATGAAGATTCACTAAAACTCAGAGAAGATGTAAAATTACTAGCAGATGCCTGTGCTACACGCCTAAGTAAATTTGAGGTTTTACTTCACCGAGAACAAGTCAAACTCGGGCTGGCAAAATACAGTAGGAGAAAATTAAAAGCAGTTATAAGAAAACTAATTGATACTTTGTACGATGTAAAATACGTAGTAGCATGTGCATTGAAGGTAACAAATGGTGGTTTCGTGTTGATTGTATATTTTTTATGGTATATACATAAATATATCCTTAATCAGATCACAGGAACGGGAGAAGATATTTTAGGAATGGGAGATACTCAATTAATGTCGCATTTGTTGGATATTCTTAGTCGTCCTAAATTGTTCATGTCCGCAACAAAAGTATCATCGTACGTGTTGCGTAAATATTTCTCTCGTCAGACAATATATTAATCCTATCGCATATTTTTTAAAGGACGAAATCAGTGCTTAGAGCGGATCATATTTATGAGATTGGAGACTTGGATTTTGAACCTAAGCATATTAAAATCGATCCTCAAAAACTAGTTAAAGAAAAGAAGCCGTCGGAATTGAGCACACTACAAACTTTAAAAAACCTTGGGATCGATTTAATTGCAGAACCCGATGATGATTCAGTTGCCGTATGTGCATATTTCTATTAAATAATTTTTTTTAAGTGTATTAAGAAACGATGATTTCAGGATGAAATGGAATATGCGACAAAGGTAACAGAAAATTTTGAAGAAGAAGCAAGTAGAGGATCAACTACATCTACGCAGACGTTTGAAGAAATACCGGAAATGGAATTAAAATTAATATCTGAGGACGACTCAACGAGACCAGATGACGAGACATTTGAAGATGTAGAAACAAGAGAAGAGTAGTCTAGAATGTGGTTAACTGTAGGTATACTACTCGAAATCTGAAGTTATAATTCAGTCTATTATTTAAGATTTAATTGAACACATTTATAAAGTTTAAAAATATATCCCGTATTTATTAAGCTACATTAATTTTTTTGCAATGATACATATATACCTCAATGAAAAATATGCGGGCGAAGTAACTTTCCATCAAGTCACAAAGATCTCAGCAGTTGAATTATTGTACTGGAATTTTGTGGTCAGGCTTTATAAATCTTTTTACCTTTGATTTGTTACGTTTTCTATAAAAGAAGAAATGAAATATTAATGTATCAGAAATAAATTTGAGCAAATATGTCTTGTGCAATAAAAATACTTACAATATTAGAGCACTAGGTGCTAGAATATTTCTTTGTTGCAGAGATTTGAAACGATCTTTAAGTAGGTTTCCAACTGGTGCACTAGCTCTTAGGCTACCTGCAAGCTCATCTGCCATTTGAAAATCAGTTTCTGGAGCCTCAAACTTTCTTTTATTTAAAGTTTTAGGTTCAGTCATCTTTCTTTCTTTAAGTTTCTTTCGTTTATCTCTCAATTCTTGTGCTTTTAATTCTTTGGAAGTAAGCTGTTTTTCAAGCAACCGAAGTTTATATACATCTGCAACTTTTTTCTTCTCTAGTTTTTCCTTAGCTTGTCTAAGAGCTAATTGTTTTTGTTCTTTCTGTTTGCGCCTTTGTACCAATGTTTTCTTTGCATTTTTTACTGGTGGATTTACTGATTTAACTACAGGATCAGTATCTTCTAAGCCCGAGTCTTCAGATTTTTCGTTAGATTTTACTGGTAAACCTTCTGATAATTCATTTATCCAATTTTCAGCTTTCTTCTCTGTTGTCACCTAATAAAATAAGATATAACTTTAGAAAATTATTCCTTATGAAAATGTAATTTTGGAAGTTAAACAGTATGTACTACCTTTAGTATCTATTTTATCACTTTTATTACCTTAATAAACATTTTTGTAGTAACCCTATTCAAGTGTTGCTCCTCTTTAATTAATTTCTTTTCCTTCTCCGCAATGGCAACTAATAGTTCCTGATGATCATTATAGGATGGATTATAAGATGTACCAGGATGTGGAGCTTCTACAGCTGGTAAAATAGAAGGCTTTTTATAAAGAATTTCTGGCACCCTTTTACGCTTTTGACCTGTGTTTGCCATAGTGTGCCTAATCGTATCAGATATAAGCCATTCACTATTTAGTTCTGATTGTGTCACAGATTTGTTTTCCCAGATATCAGTTGTAAAATCACCTTTTTTAAATCTTGATTTTCTTTTAGATTCTGCAAGAGCCTTGTTTTTCTCTGCAATCTTTTCCTTCAACTTTAATTGACCATTCAATTTCCTCTTAGCGTCCTTAAGTCTTGTGATAGGATTCTTCCGTTCTTCAGGTGTTTTCACACGATTTCTCTTTGCAATCGGATCAGGAACCGCCGTATGTGGTTTTAGGATAGCAAAACATCGTGGCTCTTTTTGTTTCAAAGCAAGACGACGTTCCTTCTTTGTGGTTAATGTTCCAACAGGTTTATTACTCTGTTCATTATCAATGACAAAGAGTTCAGAGTCTAACCTTTCCGAAAAAGGCGTTCCAAGACGTTCGTCGAGGCGCTCATTTTCCAAAAACTTATCGACATCTTTTATATCAATATGTTTTCTCCAAGACCGCTTCGTTTTCTTGGAAACCTTTCGTTTCTTCGCCGCAACTTGAACCATTTTCGCAATAGTAACTTCTTAGATACTATAAACGTATAACTCACTTTACTTCTTCCATATACCAGTATAACTAATTATTATATTGATTCTTTCAAATCTACACGAGGTTTGTCACTTTAGAAAAGAAAGATTGTATGCAAAAGGTTAACGTTTCTCTCTTCCTTTCCTTATGGCTGCTTCTTCCAATGAGATGTGCCGAAAAGGTTAACGTTCTACCACGAGAAAATCAAATGCTTTTTGCAAAAACGATACAATTTCATGATCGGGAACTATCATATGTGGTCATAGCCCGGATAGCCAGTACCATTGTGGGCTATAGTGGACCACAAAAAAGATCCCTAGATGATGATTTCCAAGATTTTACCTACATAAAGTTAGTTGAGCAACCTTAACATTTTAATCCTTTCCTTCTTCTAATCGTTTGGTACTAATTGATAAACTAAATAGAACGGTTGGGGTCAATATTTTTTTAATATCAAAATCGAAAAAATCGATCTGTTTACTGAACAATTTTTATTTTTAACCAATATGACCATGGAAATACGTCATGATTCAATGCAACGTGTCCAGATACCCCTATATCCATTTTTCGGCAAATCAGAAGTCTCGGCGATCCGTGCAAATGACGAGTATGATTTTAATTATCTCATAGGTGATACACGATTATTCACATAACATTCTAAACAGACTAACAATCGTCAACAAATGATTGCGCTTCGATTGTGTTTATAAAAAAATAGGTTCAGAAATAGTACATTTATTCACATACCAATGGAAACTTAGATTTACATAATCTACTGAGTTATCCCCACTATTTATTCATAAATGGATTTTCTTATTTTTTTCCAAATTTACAGATCATCAAATATTTTAATGAGAATATTCGTGACCAAAAAAAAAATTCCGCATTGATTACAGCTCTTATGGAACCAAACCGATTGAGAATGAAAATTGTCCACCAAACTCCAGTCGAATGGGTGCTTTCCATTTACTGGCACAAGTCGATTAAAGTCGACTTGTGTTGCCAAAAGTGCTTTCCATTTGATTTGTGTCGCCGCGTGTCGGCGACACGAGTCGACTCGGGAAGACTCTGTTAGATGGGTGAGTTCATGAGAGTCGATACGAGTCGATACGAGTTGACACGAGTCGACATAAAAGTCATGTAAATGGATCCAATATTGTTTTTGATATTTAAATAAAATGATTCACCACCAAAGATTTAATTTATTTTAGTTAATTATTAATCTAATAATCATCATCAAACTACCATTAAACGATTAGAAAATTAAAAAATTTTGAAGTTAAGGTTGTTTGTCTAACTTTAACAGGTCAACATTATCATTTCATGCAGTGGCTATCAACGGAAAATGTAATGGCGCGTACAAGAAGATGAACTCATGCTAATACGCACTATGAAAATTATATGTTTCTAGATAATTGTCTTTGAGAAATAAAACCTTTATAAGGAAATATTAATTTCTTTTTCTGTACATAAATAACTTGGTACGAGTTAACGGCATTTAAGTACAAACGAATTTTGGTTTGCGCATGTTTTCAATATCGTATCATCTGCGACTACTGGCGACAATTGGTACAAGCTAGCCACAACACGAAGGAAAAATCGCGGTGTCGAATGGCTGTCATTGCTTCTTCTGACAGATGTTTCGTGTGATTAATTTGCTTTGTTAATTAGCTTGAGAAAGATTTTCGTGAGTGTCATACTCCACGTAGGCGTAACAGCTCACGTAGGAGAATAGTTGGTGCAGTAGGGTGTTTTATTTCGTGGTAAATGTCTAGCACACACAGCGGCTATATCTCGCTAAGGATTTGGAATTTAGGATTCCGAGCCAGCTGTCCTCTTCACCAGTAGGAACAGCACCATACATTACTACCAGCACTACTACCATCATCGTCATCATCATCATCATCAGTACCACACCGCAAATACGAAACATCCGGGCACGGGTGCCAGTAGTGTAGTAGTGATTAAATAATAATATTGAAGCTGTTCGCGGTTGGGTACGGGCACTCGTGAAAAATGGCAAAGACCTATGATTATTTATTTAAATTACTGCTTATTGGAGACTCGGGCGTAGGCAAGACGAGCATATTATTCAGATTTTCAGAAGATGCGTACAACTCGACCTTCATCTCCACCATTGGTATGTATTACTTCTATTATCGCTTTCGTTCCTCTTATCTTACCATTGGATTGGTTGTTCTTATTGGACAGCAGCAGCATCCTGAATGTTTTAATCTCATCAGGGTGTGTCTACAGTGGGATGCACCTTACATATAAACCCTACTTCTTAAGAGACAAAGGGTACATTGTATTGGAACCAGATCTTCGACACCTGCACGAGTCATCTAGTTTATTCTATATCATTCTTCACAACATTAGCATATCCTAACCTAGTGAGATCATTATATGGTTATCAGAAATCTTTATTAATGCTACTCTATTCAAATATTCTTCTTAGTCCTGTTATCAAAATTCTCATTCATGAAAAAATTAATTGGAAATGTTATAGTGAATGGTTATTCCATACTTAATATCAAAGTATAACATTGCACTATAAGTTAACTAACTCACACATTTAATATTTTATATATATATTTATTATTTATTTGTGTATTAGGATTTCAAATAAGTTGCAGTCGATTCATGTACATATTATAGGAATTTAGGAATATTATAGTCTGTTATCCATTTTATGATACCTTGGTTGCTATATAAGTTATATCTGGTAAAATGATATATTCATAACTTTAGTTTTAGTAACAGGTCTTTGAAAAATAAGATTTTATTTTGCTTAATATGTAGCAATTAATCTGCTGTCTATATTTGTTCCTTGTTTCCTTATTCAACTTCTTCCTTTAGTCATCTTATATCTTTTGGCTATTGGCCAAATAAATTGGATCCCATTTTATGCTTAAGTATACAAACTGTTCTTCAAACAGAGATAGATGTTACTTTGAAGGACTTGCTTAACTCTAAAACTAGTTTTTAACTGAGATTTCTCTTTTCAGGAATTGATTTCAAGATCCGTAACATTGAGTTGGATGGAAAAAAAATTAAGTTGCAAATATGGTAAGTTCTAATTAGATTTATTTTAAGAGCCTTAAATAAGTATATTATAGTTATAATTTTATATAAATTATTTAAAAATTCTTTAAGGGACACTGCGGGTCAAGAACGGTTTCGTACAATAACTACAGCATATTATCGTGGAGCAATGGGTATAATGTTGGTGTATGACGTGACCAATGAAAAGAGCTTTGAAAACCTCAAGAACTGGATTCGTAACATCGAAGAAAATGCGTCTTCAGACGTAGAAAGAATGATACTAGGTAACAAGTGTGAACTCACAGAGAAGAGACAGGTGTATAAGGAAAGAGGTGAACAATTAGCTGTGGAATATGGTATTAAGTTTATGGAAACATCAGCAAAATCTAGTATCAACGTTGAAGAAGCTTTTTACACCTTGGCACGTGATATTAAAGCTAAAATGGAAAAGAAATTGGTGAGTTTATACGTACGTTTAAATAATATTATTTTTATAATACGATTTTCATATCGTTTATTTCATTATAAACTTTGATCTTTATATCTTTGCTTCTCTGTATGTTATAATTTCCATTATTCATTGCACTATTAATTTCTTACTTTTTAATTCCAAGTAAAATATTTGTCTTATACTGGTGAAAGAAGTATTAAAACTTTATTCATTATTAACATTAGAGAATGAAATTATTATTATCCTCAGATATCATTTTCTGCAATTAGATTGAAATTCTTAAGTATTTATTTAATATTCATAAGCATCATTAAATTGCTTTTATCAACTTCATTCTCTGATGATATTGACTCATACTTTTAAAGTGGCACAAAATAACGATTGTTTCTCTGTTTCCCATGTCTCTTTCTCTGTGTTCGGTGCGGGTCTATCTTGGCAGAAGGTAACTCTATCCCTAAACTGTCTTTTAGTTACTAACTTCCTGACAATTTGATGCTATTATTGCATTCTACACCCTACTATTATATAGTTATGTGTATGGCTACCACCAAAGAAAAGGAATCTATTTATAGGAATAATACTATTGATTCCTTAGTGAGACCTATACATATTTTGCCCAGTTCAAAAGGGCAATGTAAATGCACTATTTGTTTTTGCTATTACGATATTAATAGTTTTGAAGTAATATAAAATTGTATTCAGATCAGTGCGTGTAAAAATATGATATTAGGTAGAAATATTTGTCATATTTTAAAGATATATATCAAAAAAAAATATATATATATACAATAATGCACTGGTTGTAAGAAAAGGAATCACTTTATATTTGTATCTGTATATCAAACTTTTCAAAAGTTAATTAGAGACATCTTAATCAAGAAGGAAAAGACTGAACATTATCTACTTTGCTCATTTTTTGAGGCTTATGTTATTAATATAAAAAATTCGTCACTTCCACTGTATATTGATAAAACACGAACTGTTTTCTCGTATCTAATCGCCAGAATTAACTGTTTTTTTTTTATATTGCTGTTTATTTTTTCATCCTGTATATGCACTATATTTCACACTGCATTATGCATTATCTTTCTATTTTTATCTCCTATGTTATTATTTTTTATGTGGTGATGGTCCAATAATACAATAATAGATTATAATTAACAGCAATAACCAGTTTGTATTACGGCTATATAGTTTTAAAAAATTATTATAATTTCATCAGCTTTTCACGTTAATACAGGAATACGATTATCTGCATTATAATTTATTTAATTGATATGCCAGTTTGCAGTATCTCACCGATTAATATTCTAATCGATTGACCGTTCCTAGATTTGCAAAAAAGATTATCTGTTTCAAATGAAAATTATATAGAATGGAGTATCAATTCGATTGACAATAAAAATTTATCTCACACCCTATATATCTCTTTATTATGCAGGAAGCGTCGAATCCACCTAAAGGAGGTGGTCACCAATTGAAATCTTCAGAACCGCAAAGGAAGCCTCCAAGTTGGATCACTCGCTGTTCCATACTCTGACCCCACCAACCCTCAACAACCCCTTAACAAGGCCCATTTGTCTACTATTATTATCTACTTATGTTCTTTTCGTCGAACAAGATTCATGTTCAACGAGGCTGCACATGTGCTTGCTTCTGGGCTCTGTGATTTTACTCCTTGATAATGGATTTTTTGCAACAATTAGGTGGTGTTTTTATAAATTATCGATATTCAACGTTGTCCTACTGGAGACTGCGGGGGAGAAACTATCGAGGTCACAAGCTGGAATTGCTATTTCACTGTATGATTTCACCATACTTAGTGATTTTTTATGAAAAGGTTATATTGTTTTATGCATGGGGTAATGTAAGCAACTGTTTATGCAAGTCCGATACTCGTGTGATAAGATGCTGCGACTTCTTACGTTATATCAGTATTGAAAATATTTTAGTTAACAAAAAAAATTACGAGAAGCACTTCCAGCGTTGCAAGTTGTTACAATTTTTTCACAACATTTTAATTTGATATTTGAACTATTTCAAAAGATATATGTGACAAATTATTTTAAAGTTGCGGCGACGTACCCTTTTCCTTTTTATCTGATCGTGAATGGTATTATTGGATCGTTTCTCCCCTGATTTACTCATACAATGACGAAGCATCAACGACTACAACTTGTGAAAACAAAAAAACCCAGAATTATGTATGCAACGGAAATACAGATTGTTTCATTGTAGACAGATAAAAAAGCCCGTATTATGATGTCGTAGGTATTTTTGTGTTATGATTTCAAGCATCACATGTGTGTATCAATAAGACATCACGTATTACAACAATAATGAATAGTGATTATCGAGGAGAATCGCATACAATAACTAATTAAATAAGACCATTCAAATACGGAGACCACGATCATTTTTTCACACTGTAATTACTCAATAGCTTTTTCACAGAATTAACAAGATAACAATATAAAATATTTTAGTGAAGTAATTGTTATATTAATTGAAGTAACAAAAATATGATGGGTGTGTCGTACGATGGTGGAACAGGATAAATCGTAGTATGATTCGAATATCGAGTTGGTTAAAGGATAAACTCAATCTGTTAATTGAGTAAAGATTTGGCAATTATCCGCGAGGATTACTTTCCTGGAGAAATTTACCTTAAGTAAGCATAGGCGGGATTTATGTACAGAGGACCTTTAATGAAAAGTTTTTATTATTTGCTTGTTGTTTGTCGCGGCTTGCGTGTCCTTATCAATTTTGCATTTTAATCTTTGGACCTGTTTCGATTCAGACTTGAATATACAAACGACTATAATAATACATTTTATATTAATCCTATATGTTTGTTTATGAGTGTTTGTTCAATATCCCATCTTTCCCTTTGGTCTCCTCATATTTTGTATCATATGAATTTAAGAAAGCCCTGTGTGATTTTATTGATATTTCATAACCTTTTTTTAAATTTCTTTGTCTACCTTTGAGTTCATTTTTTATTCTGCGTATCGCTTAACGATCGTCACGTTGATTAACACTATCAACAATATCAATATTGATGCTATTATGAATAGCATTTAATTTGTCATTGAATTCTTTATCACTTTCTAATTTCAGTGTTAGTTCTTTTAGCAATTGCTCCATCTGTTGAGTCATATATATATTATTTATTTAAATTCATCGCAGAAGGCGACGATTTATAATATATTACCTGTATGCGGGTTTCTTTAATTTGCGGATCTTCAGAATTTTTATCCTTTGATGCAGTTTCAACAGATTGTGAAGCGAGTTGCTCTTTCAGTTTTCTAATTTTCCTACTGTCATTCTGGTGAATAGCATGTGCACACAAACCAACCGTTTGCAAACGTTTATTCAGTTCAATTGTTCCTTCCACATTGTGACGTAAAAGCTCATGTTCCTGTTGAATTTTTTCAATGTTACTGAAAAAATTGATTAACAAAATCTTAATGCCTGAAATATCTAATATGTTGTCTTGATATTACAGAAATAATAATTACCGATTCATGATATCTATTAGACAGGTCATTTCGTCCGTTATCTCAATCAATGATTTCTCCAAGATTTTATTATGGGCATCTTTGCTTGCTATGCCTAATTTTAAATCTTTCGTATTTTGTTTTAACTTTAAATTTTCAGTTTTAGCGATTCTTGCTTGCTCAATCAAGGAAGTACGTTCTTTCGAAGTTAATTCATTTTGCATTTGAAGTTTTGTTAACTCAATTTGACTCTGCGCTTTTTCTTCTTCCAAACGGCGTACAATTCCCATTGCAGCCTCCAGCTGATGTTGTATTTCTGCAGAGGATCTGCGTTCGTCTTCCAATGAACTTTTTAAATCGTAAGCAGAATGTCGAGCCTCAGCAAGTTCTGTCTTTGTCTCGTCCAGAGCATCCTATTCGTTTACATTTGACTCGGTATCTTTTTCCAATATACGTTATTTTTCTCAAATTCGCGAGTTTTACGAATGTTACTGATAAATTACTCACGGATTTCCACTGTAGTTCATATAATTTTTCTCGTATTTGAAGTTCCAAATGAAATATATCGAGATTCGTGGCCTCCTGATTTTCCTCCATGGCGAGTGCAGTTTAGGAAAAAGTATTACTTTCAGTTTTCATGATGGCTCACACCCCGATTGATTTTTTGCATTTGAATTGACAAAATCGCAATATGATACCTTATACAATTGTGGTAGAATATGGTAGAGGAAGACACTTTAATAAAATATGAATGTAATTTTTATTCAATATTTTGATATTATAAAATGGAAATTTACTAAAAATAGATGATTTATATACAGTATCAATGACTATCCATAAACTGTATGTCAGAGAGTAACAGGACGGTGTTTGGTAATGGTCTTGGCTGAGGGCTCAGAACAGTAAAGGTTTGTCGTTCTACGTCAACATTGGTCCTGAAACAAAAAGTATGACTAAAATAAGAAATATTTCTTAAATCGTTATTCTTAATATAATGGATATGTTTCAAATTACACGCAAACGAATCCAGCGACATTGGTTTGAACGACGTCATCCTCCGGGGAATCAGCAAAAGACACAGAGAGCAAGTGATGCAATAAATTTGGTCCTGGAGTTACAGCTACTAGCTTTGTTAAATTATCCTCAGCTTTCATTCCAAGCGGCATACAAGAGGCAGGAAGGACGGGTGCTCCAATTTTGTAGAGTCGAGCCTCACTCCATTTGACTTCAAAACTATGTGGATATAGAGGTGTACGGGACCCATAAAAATATTCTCGAACTCCTTGATCTCTAGCTTCTATTCTTTGTGTTTGACTTCTTTCAACAACCCCACCACTTTTAGGTAAAAATACTACCTTTACAAAGTCTGGTATATCCCTGACAAGTTCATTGTAAAGTCTTTCTTGATCTAATACTAATATTGCATCAACTTCAAATGCTTGAGCGGCATGAGTAAGAAGTTTGTAACCACCTCCTTTTACCCACCCACAGGTATTAATAACAATTCCAGATACCCTGGCTTTTTTATTTGCTTGTAGTCTGTCAGAGCATACTTCTGCAAGGCGTGACACTAAGAGATTATACAATGCAATATTAGCACTTGGAGTTTTATGACCAAAATGAAAGACTAGTGGTGCCTGTTGACTAAAACCTTCTACAACATTAGAAGGTCTTTCTACCAGTAATGCACCAACTGTTCCTGGAATTGCTATATGTCCTTGTCCAACATCAAGATCTACAAAAACTGGTCGTCTTCCCATTCGAACTGCATAATTTAATAGTAATCTGCACAATGTTGATTTTCCAACATCACAGGGTCCAACAACCATAGTAATAGGGCCTCTAGTATCATCTTTTTCAGCTGCTTCTCTCATTCTTTCCATAGCTGCATGACAATTTAAATATAATCCCATAGGTGTTTCTTTAGCAACATAACTGACATCTGTTTTTCCAACTAATTCCACTGTGCATCCTTGCCATGTGTAAACAGCTACCTTGGCGCCGGCAGTAAATTCATACTTCTTGCCCTTTACGAGTTCTGTACCAAATACTTCTGCCAGTCCATTTTTAAGCTACAATATAATATAATGTTAGTTCAAATATTCATTATCAGTATCATATGTTGTATTAGTTGCATCACAATATGTTTCATGTACAGAAGTAAATCTGGCAAATACCTCTAAAGTGACTTTCTCGTTTTTACTTTCCACTTCGAAACGAAGCTCGCAATCTGGATCAAGTTTAAACTCCTGAGACGTAGTCTTTTCTTCTGACATTATTAAAATAATTATTCTTTCTTAGTAATCGTCAGTAACCTTCAAAAGTTGTAGAGTGTGTTTTTCCTTTCTGGCAGAAATCGATTCAGCTTACTATTCTTCTCTTGAATATAAAGCCTTATAGGTTAGTTTTCACAGAATCCTCCAATAACATAGTGTATCTAAGAGAAATGTGCCGATCTGTGTCAATTATGCGTGGGACTGCGTGGGACATATTACAATGCAATTATACTATAAATCCATTTGTGATACAGTTCGTATATTAATGGTTTAGGTATTTATATTGGCATAGTTCATATTAATAAGAATAAATTACAGATTTCAAATAAATTTCTGGTTGAAAATGGTCAGTTTCAGTTAATTGCAACATTTAGAATCATTTGAACCTACGTTTGGTGACCGACTGATAGTCGTGGATATATTACATTATGTTTACGTCTCTGATGTTTGTTATTGGAATACAGTGCCGGGAAGAACAGGATTTATTAAAAAGATTGGTGTTTTTAGTGAAAAATATGAGAACAATTTTTGTGTGATAAACTTGATAGTTTTATTTCATTGTTAAAACATTGATATACGTTAATTTTGACTACGTTTAAACGATTTCAAGTCACATTTTTTCGTGCTTTCTTCAATCTATTTAGATATTTTAAATATAAGAAGATGGAAGAACAAGCGTGTCCACGTTGCAAGACAACGAAATATCGAAATCCATCCCTTAAGTTGATGGTCAATGTTTGTGGTCATACTTTGTGCGAAAGCTGTGTTGATCTCCTATTCCTCAAGGGTTAGTTGCTACACTTTAGTAGTATAAACTTGTTTTACATTTTATCCTATTCAAAATGTACCTATCATTTCTTCTTGTAACAGGTTCTGGAGCGTGTCCAGAATGCCAGATACCTCTAAGGCGAACAAACTTTCGGGTGCAGATGTTTGAAGATGCAATGGTAGAAAAAGAAGTGGATATACGTAAGAGAATATTACGAGACTTTAACAAGAAGGAGGAGGACTTTGATACACTACGGGAATATAATGATTACATAGAAGATATTGAAACCATCATATACAACCTGGCAAATAATATAGATGTAATGGAAACAAACAGAAAGATTGAGCAGTACAAGAAAGACAATCGGGAACAGATAATGAAGAATAAATCGAAATTGGGGCGTAAGGAGTATGAGCTGGAAGAATTGTTAGAGCTAGAAAGACAACAAGACGAGGAACGTAAGCAAGAACTAATTCGTCAGGAGCTAGAGAATAAAAAGAAGAAGATCCGCGAAAAGGAAGCTCTTATAGACGAATTAATGTTCTCTGAAGGAAATGCCAAGAACATAGTAGAGACATTTGCTTCAGCGATCCAGGCTAGTAGAGAGGAGGAAAAATATACACCAGTTACAAAGGCAACGCAGTTCAGTACAGGAATCAAGTTTGGCAAGCAGACCAACCAGGGCTTTCTTCCAATTCCAAAAGCAGAAGAGGGTCCAACTTATAGCTATACACCAATCCGACAACAAATCGAAGGACCATCGCCACCGGGATGGCGAGAATTACAAACGCGAGGATACGTATCACACGTACGCGCAGAGACTCAAAGCGACAGAGCTGGTGGCTTTCGGGCAAATATTGCATGTCTTCGCGCCCTTCAGGAAGCCATGGCCAGTTTATATCACAATCCCTCACAGCGTTCATTAGAACCAATGTCTATATGACCATGCGAGTGCTTACAAAACTAAAAAGAATCGAATAAAGCAATGTTAAGCTTTAATCAGGGTTGTGTTAGTATTCAACATATTTTTCCACGTAACAGTCTATAATAATAATTTACAAGGTGTGACATACTGCGCATAGATGACACTAGTAGCACGTCCTATTACTCTATATATGTCATCAATCCTAACAGAGTGGTAAATTGCTCCATATCTGTTACAAGTGGCATAGGAGAATCATTAAAACTGGAGAATTGATTAATTTATGTTTTAACAAGATTCTCCGTCATCGACGCAATGGTATCTCTGTTTTATAAGAATTTTGAGAAATAATAACGAATCCTGTAGGTAATGCCCGGAGCAGTTAAACAACATGGAACTTAAGGATCAAAGAAAAAAATGGTTAAACCGATAGCAAAGGACTAAATAAACAGGCCCCACCTTTCCACATCCATTTTTCCACTCCCTCCTATTTTCTACTCATCAAAGCCTTAGACTCGAACGTTTCAACAACACTAATCGCTGTGGTTTACAGACCCTTCGAAATTGCCCCCATAAAGGATTTGGAAATAGAAATTGCTCCATTTTTCTATTGTGCATTTTCAAGTATTTTAACATAAATTTCTATTACATACGTTCGACTTCATACACCTTAAGAAGTTTTATGTCATAGTCTTGGTTTTGTTTTATATACATAATTTTCATAATTTTCATATTAATTATTTTCATAATAATTATTAAAAATAATTTTCTTATTCGCACTAGAGACACTCGACTAAGTATATGTGACGCTTACCGGAATAACTAAGTCTGCTTAATATTCAGTTCTCTTTATATCGGGCTGTAACCTTATCTTCATTCAACATAAATTTTCGGTATCTTCACATCATAGGTCTCGAAACTTTAAGGCCCATAGCTCACATACTTTTGATACTATTACTCTTTAATATTTCTTCATTTAATCTTTACTGGGATATCATATTTTACTTATTAGATTTGCTTGCAGATGAAAAAAATTATATTAAAATCTTAATTTTTTAAGGGAGCAATTGACCGACTTCCTACATTACGCATGAACCCCGTACTCACATGTTTCATAAAGAAGGTTTACTGCTGGTTTGTGACTTTATTTTTTCCTAATACATATTTCTTTTTAATAATCAACCGTACCTGTTATATTCACGTGGTGCCAATTTTTAAAAGAATGTTGACTATGCAATAAACATGCAGAAGTGTCGTTATTAATGTTACATATTATTTAACTCCCGACAGCCTGCCTGCCTGAAACCAGATACAGAAGGGGATTTACCTGACATTGTTTCAATCGAGTCAAATCCTATAGAATAAAAATTGTATTTTTGTTTAAACATGCCAATAACGAACATGCAAATTTTACTATGGCATATCGCAGTATTCTACAGTATATCTGCTATACGTAAGTTTAGAACTTATTTTCATTGATTATCTATAAATCATAACCCTTCAGTTGTCGCCATTAAATATGCTTCGTCCTGGAGCTTATGATTATTATTGACTATCTTATACAGTTTGTTTTTCTATTCCTAAAAGTTGTCTCAAATTTTCGGTAATTTCTGTTATCATTCACATTTAAACTATAATCCCAGTGTAGAATAAACAGTCCTGACTCGCACATGTACACGATGACATCCGTACCCTAAGATTAACAGGACAAACTTATTACACTCTTGCTCTCCCCAATTCCCGTGACTATTTACACCGCAAACATATCTTTAAAACATGTTGAAGAGCGCGCAGTGTCCATGTACAGCCCCGAAGACAGACCTCAGTCAGGAATGAAATCTCTTGGATAGATAGGAACGCGAGACAGCGTGTCTCGCACGTTTCCGTGGTTTACAATTATTTATACTTGCACGAGACAAACGATAAGATTTCATATTTTACAGGCAGAGACGCTTTGGAAGATGGTATACGTCCTGCCGAGTTCTTCGGCCGATATTCTACCGTCCTTCCAGCTACCATCTCCACCTGTCTACCAGCCGCCGTCAGCATACCTAGAGCGTCGGCATTCAGAAGACTATTAAATCGGTTAAAACGATAGTATCACCATCTATAACACTCTCACGGTACTAAGATTGAGTATCGCTGCAACAGGGCAATAGGACTGGCAACGTCCGTGGTGGCCGAGCTTGTCTGTTTTCATTAAACTACTGGTAACAAAACGGGCCTTATCTCGTTGCATAACACAGATTTATTTGAGTAAAAGTATAATAACCTAACCTAACCGCGGCCGTGCGAACGTATCTACCTACTCATTGGCTAGTTGTAAACGTAATTTCTACCGGCAGTGGGCTTCTTGTAAAACTCGCGGAACGTTTCACGTGGTCCAGTGTTGGCACACCAGAAGAACGGACCCAAACAGGCCCCGGACTGGGCATGCCTGATTAGCCACGCAGAATGAGGTAGGCCATGTAACAATGGCATACAGCTAGGAAGCAGCTAGAAATAGTACGTGCTGAACAGTACTGGAACCTGGGGTCCCTTATGGTCCCTATATGATCAAGCCCCAGCGTCTATTCCTGTTTTCACTTTTATATTGCTATACCAGAATCCATATGCCCTTTCTTGCAGGATTCATAATTCTTCATGAAAATGTATGTCGGGTCAGGATAACTCGTTCATGAGGACATGTGTGTATAATTATGGGTATGTTTTATATTGTATGTATACGCGTACACGTATGAATAAACCTCGAGTCGGGAAGAGAATCGTAAACGGGGGCAAAAACTCCCGGGTGATCGAGTTTCCGATTGGGGCCCTCGGAGACGAGTAATCGACCTTAAGAGGGTACTCGAGAGTAAACCAGACGCTTGGTGCACTTGACCGGCCGATCGTAGAATCCGGAGGTATCCCCCGAACGCGTCTTCAGGATAATTCTAGTTGAGAATTGAAAATCGTAAGGATCTTCAAGACGAGGAGTCCTGGAGGAATATTTTTGAATATCCTTAGGCAGTACTCACAGATAAATAAATAACGGCACTGCTGCACGTGGAATACCGGATTAAATGAATATACTTGTAAAATCACTGAATTACTGTTCAAGGATGCTCCAGGATGGCTCGAGACTTTCCAAAGATAAATATATCTTATTTGCAATGCAAAAATCAGCACTTGCGCTACATCACGTGCTAAAGGCATTAACAGCATCAATAGTGTAGATCTTGTAGATCATCTTGTAGATTGGTACCGAAGTGATTCTGTCTCAGGGTGCCGAAATTCTTCAATTAGCCCTTAAGTCCCTCCCTTCGTTCAACCAATCAGCGTCTCTCTATGGCTCGATTGCTCCACCCACTTCTCTCCCGTCACTCGCAGTTTTCCTCGTGGCAACCAGCCACAGTACCTACGCGACCGCTCACTGAATCGCATCTGTGCGCGCATCACCTATTCCTCTTGCGGCTACGTCAACGTGTTTCCTGACTGTCCACTTGTCAAAAAGAGTTCAGCTTCAGACTTACAGCGTCGCGTAGTAAATCCAAAGAGGAAAAGAAGAAGTAAACAAGGAAAAAAAAGAGACTTCTGGTCACCATTCATCGATACCGGAAACGCGCCACTCACGTTCTACGGAAATAATTGTTAAACGGCGCGTAAAATTAGTTGTTCCTTGTTCGTACGATAATAATCATTAATCTACAAACGTTAATCGAGCGTGAGTCGTGTCGCGACGAGTGTCAAACATGTAAAGACTCGTCGGGTATAGAACGAATTTAAAAAAAGAATAGACCCAACTCGTGGAAGCATTTTCATGCGTGATCGATACGTGTCAAGGAGTTTTCTTAGAACTTTAAATAGTTTAAACCTTATTTTGTTTAACAATAGTTATTGAGAGGTTCGGTTCGTTCTAGTAGACCGGTTCTGCTCGGGCAACGGTCTGATAGGACTGGGGAGAAAAAAGGAGGCGGAAAAATGCAAGGTTAAGAGAGCGTGCCTCCTCCTCGGTTAGAAAACGTGTGAAATCGGCCCGGTACGCGCATATATCGTGTTCGGTACACGTATAATCAGAATCGCGGGCTTGTTTATCCTTTTTCTTTTGGTCTTCTTCCCCACACGGCTTTACTTTCCCGAAGGACCGACTCGTGGTGTTTAACGGTGGTATTGGGGAAATGGCGAGGTTCCCGAGAACGAGTACGATACTCCTGACGTGTGCGAGTCTCATCCTCCTGACAGGACGTCACTGCGTCCATGCAAACTGGTGGTGAGTCTAACGATTGGATATATTATTACTTGTTACTGTTATAGACGTTTTATCGCAGTCGTTGTGCGAACAATTCTTCCTTTTCTTCGACTTGCCATTCTAACGTTATATTTATAAAGCGGAACGATCTTAACGTCGGAATCCCAGACATACGGAATCCGTGCTCTCGTGTCTGAACTCGAGCTCCTCTTCTTGGAAATGATTTCGATGGAATCGTGTGCGAGAGGCGGAGAGATCGACTCGTAATTGGAAGAGTCGATGAGAGTGAAGTAAAAAGAAAGAAAGGAACAAGTCTATAGATTTCGTCTACTTCCTGTTTTCCCTAGACAGCAAATTATGTACATGTGAAATTCCTTAAGTAAAGAAAAAAAAAAAAAAAATGGTAATCCTAAATGAAGGTACATTTTGTGGTTTTACCTGTAGTCCATGTTTTTAGACACCGTAGATCCTCCAAAGATAAGTAGACAGACACGCGTTAGATACTCACTTGTATGCAATCATCTAGCGACACGTATACTTATAGTCGTATTCTGATAAATACTGGGGGTCCTGATGATATTTGGAACAACCAGGAGTAGGACGTCCAAGAGCCGAAAGAGGAGAGAACTGATGGTCAGTGGTCAAGTTGGATCAGTCTGAGAGATTTTATTTCTGACAAACTGGTTCCTGGGGGAAGGGTCCATGGGGTGTTACACAGTATTGAGCACAGGAAGAAGAAATAGGCGATTAATCGTTCCTGGTACCATATACCGATATCCGGTCGTCAGTAACCATCCCCTGTGTAGAATTTACTCTTTACTCTTTGCTCTTTTTTTTATTTTTTTTTTTACATTGATTAGTAATTTTTTTCATCGTTCGTTCTCTTCTCATCATCGTTCTCGTTTTATGTATATAATGCATATAGATATATCCTATTGCCCTGTGGAAGGCATATGGCCGCAACCTAATTGCAAACGAGTGTTCCTGAATGTAACGGGTGTCCGTATAATTCTCGGGGGCTACTGAAATGCCTTTTTATTCTCATTCTTTATCTTTTTTTTTACTTTCCTTTCACGTCAGCGCTACAGGGGAGAAGTCCGGCTGACTAAGGCCCACGCCGGGGCCCCGTAAAAATATCTTATATCCTCCTCACGTGTAATCTTCGAAGTCGCCAATAAAGTGACTTTTATCATCGCTGAATAGCGGCATGGCGCACGTGTTAACTTTATGAGCGGCAATTAGAAAATTGCATTACCACCACCCACCGTCGCCATTCTCACTGTTCTGCCAATAGCCTCTTGGTTATCGTGTAACCCCTTCTCCCTGTCTCCATTAACAATTCTCTCTCGCCACACCTTTCGTCGTTCGTTCCATCCCGTGGTAGCAGCCTCAGAGATTGTGCGCAATTAAACCAATGAATGTATCTTCGTTTCAATCCCTTCGGTGAACTCTTAACCCCTTTACGAACGACATGCCCGCGTCCGACCGACGACACTTAAGACGAGATAGAATGAGAAGAATAAGAAATCCATGAAGAGCTCGAGGGGAAAGAGGAAGAAGGTACAGCGGAAATCTATTAAGGCGCGTCCGCGAGCGTCGATGCCGTCTTTTATTGGGCCATAATAATCGTTCAGTATGTTTGTTCGGTTATTACTCACGTCAGCCTTCCGCCTCTCCCTGTACGTTATATTACAACACCTACCTATACGTGTAATACGCCATGAAACGGGCAAGCCATTCTGGTTTATATCAGCGATTCAGGGATGGGAATGAAAGTGGGTTCGTTTAATCCCCTGAAATCATAAAGTGACCCCTGATCCCATTGCCTCTTCTTATCTATACACAGCGGTCTGACCCGATGAGATGATAAATACGTAACAGAAAGAGCGACTGAAGGAAGAATGAAAATTACGAGCAGCGTATAACACGTAATGGGGCCTTTCGCCACTTTGAGTGCCTATAGGACAAAAATGGCTCGTGGACCTACAGGATGCGCGTATCAAATGACATTACGGTTTTAGTACAGTAGATACATTGAAAGGTGTAATTTGACGTTGGGATTACTAGGGAGTGCTTCGTGTGCACCACGTGGATAGAAAATGGCGAAAAGGTTCATTCCGTGTAACGCGTGAGGATCCTCGTGAATCTTTTTTTTTTCTCTTCTTCGTGCCCCCTTTACTCCCTTCTCTCTTTCGCTCTCTTTTCGTCTCCCTCGTTCCCCTCTGAAACTTCGGAACCCTTACTCCCATAACCGATCCTCCTGGTAGGCTCCTTTTATGAGGGCATTGCCACGCGATAGGAGACGTAACGCACTCCACTTCGTCTAACTACGGCACAACACGACACGGACACGAACCACCGGTGGCACAGTATGTTTTTTTTCACCCCAGTAGAATTTTTTATAAGACCCAATATAAAATCTCCTATATGTCGGTAATACCTGCCCCTCTCGTTAACCTGATCGTATTCCCCGCATACTCTCGTAAAAAAAAATAAATAACAGTCGGGCTGGCTGAGATGAACATAGGACATACAGGAGAAATCATATTTATCGGATATGCCGATGTCAAAGGGGGTGCGTTTAGTACATAGGGATTCTGTCTTTTTATTGCACAGTCTGGTGCACCCTTAGCTATTTTTTTTCGAGCCGATAAAATCCGGTTCGAAGGGACGTATTTGTCGCAGGAAAGAAACAATACTTGTCTTGGATCTTTTTTTAGGGAATATTTTTTTTATTAAGTCAGAGCGTCACCATTTTTCGAATTTTTATAGTTCGAAGCGTGTCATTATCGATACTTCTCGCTTTATTTCAAGAATGAAAACGCCTAGAACAACGATAGCCGAACTGTTGGTTCCTTCTGTGCAGTCGAGTCTCTCTGCACCGACTGACGATGATGATCCCACAGGTTATACTACCTTGTGTACAAGGGGCGGCTGCGACGTCGGCGGCTTCTTCTTCTTCTTCTTCTTCTCTCGCTCGAAAAATCCTCGACAAAGGACGCCGCCACCGCAATCGCAGCCGCAGCAGAGTTTCGGCTTTTTCGAGACTCCAGGAGTCCGCTGGGTCCGATGATCCCTTCCTTGGTTCTTCTGTGTATACTGTATACTCTCTTTCCGTGGGTTTGCTTGACTACAAATGACACTGAGTACCTACCTACTGATCTCCAGTGACCTCCCATAGACTCCGGTAGTGACACAAGCCATCTAACTTAACTATCTCCATTCTCGCATGAGCACGTAGGTATCTGTAGGCTGTGGTAGAATTTCTGCTGAAGTGTGTACACGCCTTATTGTTATGGACAATAACAAGAGACAGCAGCACATTGAAGTCAGACAAGTATAGTAACGAAACGAGTACGATCGGTATGATAACTAGATTCACTGCAAATTCAACTCTGTTATTTCCTATTCTTTCTATGGTAGTCACTTTTTTTACAGTTACAAGTGGGTTATTTTTACGTTGGAATATGTGGGAACAACAAGACCCTTGTATGCGTGTAAAAAGTGACTACCATAGAAAGGATAGGGAATAACACACTTGGATTTGCAGTGTGAATGAACAGAATGATGTTCAGCCTGAGAAATGACGCTTCTGTAGGAAATATACCTGGGGAAATAGTTGTCTATACATAAATATAGGGAGAATTATGATGGACCCAATAGAAGAAATCGTATTGTTCTCGACTTCATTCGATGCCCTTCATTACATCTTTCCTTTCGGTATTTTACTTTCTGCGGCGTGGACGGCCTTCTTTTCTTCCATTTTCCTTCGACCACAAGACCAATTTTAGGTGCTAACAGTCCGGGATACTTGGGGCTCACGGGAGAATCCCTCTGATCTCTACCGACCGGCGTAGACAATGGGATGAAAAAACTGACCCCGTGAAACGAGCTCACCGTGTCCCGTTAAGTATGAGTTTCTTGGGTGTTGTTGAGGATTTGGTGAATTTTTTTTTTTCAGGAGCTAATCTTATCACTTGGATTTTTGTAGCTAACGCAATTAATATTTTATTCTGGAAACATGAATCACCGGTGCATTGTTGGGTTGTGAGATGAAAGTTCATATGTGTAGGGTACTATATAAAGATAACTGAAAATACTTGTTTGGATCTTGATTGGCAACTCGATAAGCGATTACTGATTATGATTACCGCAGTGACGGAATGAAGGAGTGAAGGAATGATAGAATGATGGAATGACGAAGTGACGGACAGGCTCGTTAGCCTGGATCTTTATATAGGAGCTCATACGTAAACACGTTAACGCTCTTGTAATTAAAACAGACATCCGTGGAGTTTTTGGACTCTTTTTTCTCCTTGTAAAACACACAGGCGCGAGTTTGAGGAGCCGACGAAATCATATCGATATATCATGCATAGCATATTTCCGAGTCACTCATTCATGGGTGATTTAAAAGAAATATCAGTTTCAAGTAAATATATTTTATTTCCTATCAATCGAAAATATCACGAAACTATATAAAAAAGAAATTATAATTTTTTGGGCGAAGTTGTAAAAAATGCACAATAATTTTTTAGAATTCAGGAAGTTGTCCTGTATGTTATATCGAGGGTATATGCGTGCAAGCGAATGTGGCAAAATCAGGAGTTAAAGGTTACGGGTTTAGAATAGGGTAGGAGAGGGGGAGAGAGAGAGAGAGAGAGAGAGAGAGAGAGAGAGAGAAAGTACCAGGCCCAGCCTATCTCTTGGAGGCACACTTGTTGAACGCGTGGTTTATCTTCGGCCATAGATCACTCACGCAGAGACGAATACACATGCGTGTCTACCCCTTGCCATTCCTACGGGATCTGCCCGCGGCTTTACATATGTATTGCTACTATGAGCAAATATGGGATCGCACACCCCTAGAAACGATACACAGCTAAAAAAGCATAATACGAAACCAGATGGTAAAGCAGAGTCCTTTAAACCCCTTGACCCTCATGAGCCTCGCTTACAACAATCTCTCAGGTGGGGTTGGTAATGTGGGAAGGAAGGGGGTTGGTTTGTGTCGGTCATAGGATGCACCCACGCGAGAATTCTCCGTTACGAATTCGATCCACGGTTCGAGGGTGGCTTCCGGCAGGCGACCCTCTTCTTTCCCTATGGATCGTATCGGGCAAATGAAATCTGCTAAAGCCCCCGCTCTCCCCCTCGTACGCTCTTCGTTCCCGATTCGTAACGTTCCTGTATCTGCTACTCGTAAATTATCCTCTTTCTCACCCCCATTCCCTAGCCATCGTTTACTTGATTCTTTTTTATAGTCCCGTACGCCTGTTTCCGTCTGCTTCGGGGTCGCTCGATGGAGAACTACCCGAAAACAGGGATGAAAAGCAGGCAAGAGTCACGGGGCTGATTTTGGGATTGAGTTTAGGGTGGTGGGGTGGAAATAAAGAAATGGCTCAAGGAGGGTAAATGAACTCGAGTTAAGTAACTAGATGCTCGCTCGACTGTACACGTGTACATATGTGTCTCGGCGAAGGCGGGATGTGCAACCTGCTACCCCCCGTAGGAGCGATGCAATTTTATCCCATAGGGGTAAATTGCGCCGGTACGCTAGACACTAAGGGGTCCCATAATGGCGAGTTGAATAATACAGAAGACCCGGGTTGCATCGGTTTCATCCCTAGATATTATGCCCACCTTTTTTTGACTCTTCTCCCTCTCTCCGTCCCTCTGTCCTTCTTCGTTTTCTTAGGTCGTTTCTCTCTCTCATGCATGTTACATGTATTCTCAGTTTCCTGGAAAAAAAAATATGCTTATACCCTCCCCCGACCCCCGACACCGATACACTACACCCCTGTGCATTGGAAAGCTGTTCCCCAAAACTCACTGGAGTGTTCGAAAGTTCTATAAGAAGTTCTCGATTCTTGATTTTTTTTTTCAAAAATAATTCCCTAAAATTCCAACGCCATCGCGTACGCAGTTCTCCGACCGTGGATCCTGGAAGTGAAAGACGAATACACACGGAACACGACACGTAGGAGTGAGAAAATGTATAAAAGAGTTGACAACCCCGTAGCCGGACATAAATTAGTTCTGGTTTAAAGCCCGTCCTCCTAATCCATCATAAATAACTCCATGCAGATGTGTATGCTGTCTATGGTGCGTTATATACCTTACGCGTAACGTTGGGGGTACAGTTAGGTATGTCGTTTGCCGGCCAGTAGCCTGAATACTACGTGGAGGATAACACGGGGGATATTACGTCCCCTAAATTATTTCGAAATGATTGTAACTCCTATTCCCCCGTGTGAAACCTCCTATACATACAGACACTTACCACGTCTCCCTATACGTCGTTACGTCCTCCAGGACGCATACATAAGTTATACACAGGACGTTTCATTCGGTGATCCTCGTCAATGCTTTCGAAAGGTTCCATTTATTAAGAAATCCCCTTGTTAAATACAACTATTCCTACTGTAACCTTCATATGCGCGAGCCTACATGTGAGCTTTCGGTACTACTTCGACTCAGCGAGAAACTCCTGGAAAACGTTTAAGACCCGACGAAATGGTATTGCGTGTAACCAGGAAGAGTGAGCGCCAGGGTGTCGTGCTGTGTTATGTTCCTAGGGAATTGTCACAAGGGACGTTCGATCGTTCTGGGCATCCGTAATGCGGAAGATTCCCTATGGACCTTTAATATTAACGGACAAGTTAGTAGACGCATACCGCTGCTGTAATTTACCCCACCCCCCTCCGCCCCCTGCTCGTAGATACGGTGCACGCGTCGGTTTTAGGGTGGAGGGAGGTGGCTTCGAGCTCGGGGTTGTAGGATACGTAAGGGTGTATTTTTTTTAGGGTTCCTATAGTTCTCCATGCGGACCAACAGGGTTCCCCGTCGCCCCCACCACCCTCCGATTACGAGTTATATAAGGGATGCAGTTTCTTTTACTACCCTCCTTATATCTATACTTGTCTTTCTACCAACCCTTAGCTATCTGTACACTGTACCCTGCCGTACCCCCGTACGCAACTTTACCGGCCCCCAGGCCACTAAATTTTTCATTCTGTTATTGTCGTCGTGTCTCCCTTCTTTACGAGCAGGTGATATTTTACCAAGTAACTTCCTGACTCGCACGACGAAATCATGCATAAAAAAATTTGCCAGCAGATACGCCTGTCCAGGATTTTACATGCGCTCTGACTCCCTTTCTGGTAATAAAAGAAGATAATCTGCTAAAAAATATATACGTAATCGACGCTTCTTTCGGGGAAATAATCCCAGTGTATCTGTATTTCGCCGGTAAGTCGGTACTGCCGGTAAACGAGAACGTGCCAAATGATTTACGCAATTTTTATGTAACTGGGTTGTAGCGAGAGTCCTCTGAAGGGACCAGAAGAGTCCTCCTACATTTGGGGCTGACTTCACGATGGTACTTGGTGCACTTGACGGTTTGCTATCGCTTGGCATAAGTATGATTTCTCTGTTTGGCACTTTAATTTTTTGCCTCTCGTTCATTTTTTGAATATATAGTTTTTTTATACAGTGCTCGAGTCACGAAGAGACAGGCTCGTTGGTACTGCCGGATCGAGTGTAGGCCAAGTGCAGTTGGGGTAGGTTGTACAAACGAGAGGAAAAATGAAAGAGAGAGAAAAATGGCTCACGGCTCACGAGCTCGCTAACGAGCTTTCGAGAGATTCTCGTGATTTTTTCTTCCCTTCCACTCCCCCTCCCTTTTTTTGTCTTCCGCATTTCCGAAACAAGGGTTATTCCATGACGGCTGAAGAACACTCGAACGTCACGTTGAAGTGGGCACGCAAAAGCCCGTAGGTGCATATGCACTACACGCCTGATATACGTAGATGGCATAAGTACGCGAGAGCGAATAATAATAATAATAGTAATTCTGAAGTGTATGTACGAGAAAAAGACCACAAGGGTAGGTTACCTATGCATCTACGCGCATGTGCTCGGTACAGGAATTTTACGTGATCCCCACATCCTCCTGAAGATGCTATAAAGCACCCTCCAGTGCTCCACCTTCAGTCCCACCCTTACGGTTTCGTGCATATGATGCACTCTTGAAAATCCAACCCTTTTTTCGCAAGCACGACCAATCGGTGCCGCTCTTCTGCAATTCACGATATAACAGTGTATTTCACATATGCAACCATATGCACATGTGCATTCTTGTCCCACTTACATACGTGGAATACTTCCTACGTACAGTTAGTATATCATTATACTCTACCTGGATATCATCAACCTGGTCTACACGAGTGCCATTTTCTCCCCCTTAATTGCTGGTGCACGTACCCAACCCAACCCCCTGCTACCTAGTTTTTTCCGTACCACTTCACTCCCCCTTGAGAATCCCGTTAGGACTCTTCTCGCTAGATTTCACCGGGTATACCTATTACCTCCCTTCTTCGAGGAGCAACCCCATCCTTGGCTGCACACGTTCCGGAAGCCAGAGTTACACACCGCTCGTATGTCCTCACTGTTGTATACATATATATAGTTATACTCGTGTTATTCAGGAATGGCCACTACTACCCCTTATCATTAACCCCGAGCAAAAATTCTATTGTCTTTCCTGCTGTAGGCATTCGCGTGGGATTCCCACTTTACGTATAATACGTATTATTTGTATCTACAGCCAGGCTAATTGTTTGATATGTGATGACGAACGAGCACGAACCTTACGCGCGTTTTCCTACGAGTGTTCGTTAACCACAAATCTCACAATGAGGCTTGTAATTCTTACATACGAGGGGTAGTGCTGTTACTGGCAGCAGTATGGGCTAATCGTAAGAATAACAGTGGTGATAGCGTAATAGTGCCAATCACAGTGGAGATGGACTTTAAAGTCGTAGATACTTTACTTGGGCAATTAAATACGTGCTACTTGGCAGCACTTTGGTGGTTACCACTTAGATGCTAGTTATCGCGATATTGCTGCTGCAACCCTTATTACGGAATCTACCATCTTACAATTAGTGGCAAAGCTGCTACCAGTGCCTATCTCTGATGGAACCGAAGAAGGTTCTTTCGCATCTCTTCGCCCCTCTCTTTCTACTGTTTCCTTTTATCTTCCTCTCTTTTTCTCTCTCGTGACACTCCGATTCAAGGCTCTCGCGTGCATATAGACGAGAACGGAAACAACCGAGCAAACAAACAGACAAACAGCCGGCATTCAGCGGCGCGCGGATTGTCCCGTGAATTTTGCAGAAGGCCCATATTCATTTCTGAGATTGGTTTCCTTCCCTTAACTGTATATATATATATGTATATGTATATATAGATAGAAACATAGATATGTATAATAGAGATAGATTCTCCTCAATTCCGTGCTCTCGTCTACTTCCTACTTAGCTACAACTTCCTTTCTTTCGGTATACGGCCAATGCACCCGATTTCATCCAGCCCTGTTTTCCGGACTTCGATATATACATTCGCCATGAATACCAAATATCACTTACATGCTGCTACCGTACTGTTGCCATCGTCGTGCTCGTTATTACAGCCAAAAAGAGAAGTAAAATAATTGTTTTATTTAACGTCGTTGTTGGACATTGTAAAATTAGGTGAAAAAGTTTATTTAAAAAAATTTATATTTATATATATATATATTTCTTCAGAATACGTTAGAGGATGCCTCGTTGGCTACCGCAGGCTCCACCTCCTCCTTGGCTAACTAACCCCTTTCGCTAATTACCGTCTGTGTACCGTGTATGTTGCGTGGCCAAGGTACATGCGTGCGTAGGGTGAGTAAGTCAGGGCAGGGGTGCTGCTGTACCGATACGAGCGAGTGGTGAAGCTATAAGGGAGGAGAATGAGAAGGAGTAGGAGGACAAGAGGACTAGTGCCAGTAGCAGTAGGGGTTCATTGTATTGTTCGAAGCTCCTATACCTATATAGGTATAACCAAGAACGAAACACGACATGGTGCTTGTTTGCCATCGGCCATACTTGTTTCCCTCGTTGCGCGCACCCTTAGGCGCTTTACGTATGTATGTGCACGGGATATAGGTATACAGGTACACACGTACGTACGGGGTTTCGTAAAATCCTATAGGTACTTTTTTGTATTATTACCTGATTTTTTTCTTTTTCTTTTTTCTCGTCCTATGCTTGGACACGCGTGGGTCGGTATCGTTAGAAAACCTTGCCAGCACTGGGCGATGCATTTGGATACCGGTATACCTATACGTTGTAGGATACAAGGCTTTTCTCTTGGGACATATTGAAAATCGTACACGTTCAGCCAGCTCATAGGACTGTTGCGTGCGCCGTGTAAGTCCTTATGTATATACGTCCTCACCTATGTATTTTAGATGTGGCCAAGGGGGTGGGGGGGGGGGCGGCAGGTACGTTAACTCGAGAGATGGACGACATTTTTGAGATTACTAGAATTTTGAGCGCCACGGTGGTCACGGACGTCACGCTTCACGTACGCTGGATAAAAAACAACGGGACCTAAAGGGTTTTTTTTCCCCCCTTTACTGAAAGAAGACGACCGGGGTGAGAGGGGAGAGAGGAGGAAGGAATCTCGCGAGTCGTACATCAGTCAGAGTCGAAGTTTGGCTGTAAATGTCAGGGCAGATAGTAGCCCGGCTCGGTCAGATGTTTCTGTCAAAAGTGGTTGGGTCGCGGAAGGAAAGAGATGCCAGGAGGCTACAAGGGAACACACGAGGCAGGAATAATTCCTACTGGAAGTATATCTTTAGAGTCGACATAACCTCTAATGAGATAATAAGATCGTAAAAACCTTAGGAACTCTTTACGCCGTCGAGAGGAGCTAATGTCGTGTGGTGTACGGCAACGGAGAACGAGCAAGAGAGCGTGAGAGAGATAGGAGAGAGGATGATAGAGAAGGAAGAAAGGGAGACAAATAGGCAGATAAGTGCTGTTCTTTTCCTTTACGATATTTCCTATGAATACCGTAAACTCCGGTGGCCGTACTCGCCAAATGCGTTTCCAAATGCGCTGTAACATACGTATGGCGGTATATGGTAAACTTTCTTTCTCTCTCTCTTCCTCTCGCTTCTCCAGGTGAAAAATAGAAAATAGCAGGCATCGCGGGGAACTCGAATCCGTACTCCGTGGTATCCATTCCCAAGCACGATGACGGGGAGGGCTGACGGTTAATACGCTAAGTCTCTTTCCGATATATCGGCTAGGCACACGGAAGAGTTTTGTGTTTGCGTGAATAGACAGTCGGGCAGGCAACGCAGTCAATGCAAGTACGGCAAGGCGAGTAAGTCCGTGGAACTCGATGGGAGGGATCGACGCGGAGAAGAGGATGAAAATGTGACTTTTTTTTTTCCTTCTCCGAGCGTAGTACACCATCGGAGCAGCAGCATCGTCAGTAGGTATCAGGACAGTGGTGGTGGCAGTGAGATTCTCTCGTTCCGTCATTCCCCTCCTTTCACTCTTTCACTCTTTCCGCTTACTCTATCTCCTCGAGTCACTAGCTGTCTGTAGCTCGTCCATCAACGGCCGAGCATTCGGCATAGCTTTACTTTACTTTATACTTACACTTCAACTCCGCTACGTGGCTTTACATCGACCACGTTTCACTTTTAGACGTGCACCATATACCCACCCACCGCCACCAGCATCGTCTTCGTGCTTCCCCTTTCTTTTTTTACGCGTCCCGATATACAAGATCGAGAAAGAAGAAGGACAGAAAATAAAGGTACACGCTTCCTCGTCGGATCCTCATTCAAGGGAGTGGTCTCTCAAATGATCGCAAATAAATCATTCGTCGATCCGCCATGACATCGACTCATGTCGATCACGAGAGATTCTTACTCTTGGCGTACCGTGTGCACCTAGTTTTGCTCGGTGTGCAGTTTATATTTAACTTATGATTTATTTTCATTCTTATTATCATTCACAGGAAATATACTCCCGAAGGGTGAAATTACTATTGGCCATGATTGTTTCGCACGTGGAATTACGAGACTTTTTGTTTTAAGGGTTTAATATTGTTTTCCCGTTACTTTTTTCCTCTCATTTTTACACTCTCCCCACGCGAAGACGTGCATTCACGGTGCGTGCACATTTTGTCACGGTGCTAAATGGTAATGTGTTAAAGGCCCGATGAGAGGTTAGGTTAGGGCAAAGTCAACTCTTCTGGTATTTTTGGACGGATTGTGGAAGATCCACGTTTCTCATGATACAAGTCGCAGCTGATATTCGAGAACGGCTTTTCGACGCGTGTGCGTCACACACTCGCGAGCAACGTTGGCTATGTGTCCCGCACGACGTGCCAAGGTATCTCCGACATTTCGTAAACACCAAATCAATTTTAATCCGCCATAAGCGCGGTGGGCTCTGCGTAACGCAGGACTTGTCCGTCTACGTAGCGACCCGTGCGGATCGCTGGCGAATAGAATTTATTTATAAAGTTCACTTCCTGCGCTTTTGCGTTCCTCCTCGCACCGGTTCCTTCGTTTGCCTTCGTCTCTCTCTTTTCTCACTGAAGTTTTTTTTTATTTTCTCTTATCGTGTATGCCTCATCCCCTCTTTTTTTTTTTCTTCCACCTCAACGACGGTTCGTGTCCTGCAATACATTTATCCGAGTGTCTCTCGGTACCTCTCTAATCTACATGCATACATACTGCGTTATACATCATGGTGTACATGCGTTTGTATACAGTCACGGGCGGTGAATCGTAAAGAAATATTTAATTAAATTCACGGGTACTTGTAAATGGCTGTCTGGTCATGGATGGATCTGTCTTTTTTTTCTTATTTTTCTTCGCTTACTTCAATATCAGGTCTAAGTTGTATCTAACAATTTTGAATTTTTCTTCGGACAGTGCGTGAAACACGCGACTTGTTATATTTATATGATAGAACTTTGGTGAAAAGAGCAATGATGAAGTACGTCGGTAACCATTAGCGTGTGACGCAAAGTCGAAGTAATGTATTGCAAAGGCTTGTCAGCAATAGTAATTTTTTTATTTTACTTTTTTTATTGCTTTTTTTCGGCGATATCTGCCGCTACCGTTACTATCATTCTCGTGTATAAGTATATATAGTCATCGGGATGATTCTAAATCTGCGACTTCTCAGTGTCATGGCCACTGCGCCCGCCCGACGATTTTACACCAGTGAATAACGGGGTAAACATAGTAATTGGCTGTCGGCTCGTAGATGGAGAAACCCGATAAGGATCAAGGAAAAAGTTCCGTGTTTGAACTCGGATGGGGCGGAAGGGATGAGTTGAGAGGTTATTGGTCGAAATTTTTCCACTAAATTGAACGGGCCACCGAACCGATAGTAAATTTGTCCACAGTAGGTACGACAAGAAAAGTTTTCCAATAAGAAGAATCTAATCAGACTCATCCACCTCTTGCCCTGTTCCTCCTTCGCCTCTTCCTTCACCAACGCAATGCCTCCTCGCTCAATGGTCCATGGGGAATCTTTGGTTATTTTCTACAATTTCTAGTTATTTTCTGACCTTACTTTCATTCTTCCGTACTCTCCTTATATTTGTTTGTCTCTCTTGCTTTTCTCTCGGTCTTCGCTCCTTCTTCCTCGGAGCAATCTCATGTCAGACCCCTCTGGCTTGTATATACTAAACGTAGGTACCTATACACTCGGGACAGTCTGGACGTTGTCTGCGCTTTTTTCTCTGTTTCCCCTTTTATCCGTAATAGGAAAAAATCTGAAATATCTTCAGGCATTTTTGTCTCAACTAAGGCCATTACGACCCTTGACACTTATTAGGTGAAACAGTCTCGTCCTAGTGACCCGACGGGAATCGCTGGCCAAGAGAATGTCAAATTATGTTGAAGGGAAACATAAAAAAAGATGGGTAGATAGCGAGGGAGAGAAGGAGAAGGGAGGGGAGAGAGAGAGAGAGAAAAAAAGTAAAGAAAACCTAATTCGTCTCCTTATCTCCGTTTCGCTAATTGCTAAAGACATAATGGCCGATCGATGCTTCCTGACTCGAGAAACGAAAACAATCTCGTCCCGTAGCCACGCGAGCGACTGAATGTATGTAATCCAAACTAGATACGTACGCGTGACTGTGTTTGCATCTGTTTATATACATATGCACGTAAGAGTGCCACGAAGAGTAGCCTAGAGGAGAGAATGGAATGCCTGGAAGAGAAACGGCGACACTCTCGGCGTGTAGAAAGGAGTTCGTTAAGATTTGGATCGCGGCCCGTTTTCTGGGTTCAGCTGGACGCTGCCACAGCCAGTCAGAGACAGACAGGCACGTCGCCCACGTGCTAGAGAGAGTTAAAGCATGAGAGAGAGAAATAAAGAAAGAAAGAGAAAAAAAGAATACAAAGAAGTCAAAGATGCGTGACATAATGTTCCACCAATTAAAATACACGTGAGATTAACAGGAGAGTCTACAGAGAAAGAGGTAAGAGGAAGAACTGGAGGAAAAAGAAAGTCCAAGGATATCACTTACCCTCGGTGAGTTAGGTTTTCTTTTCTTTTAATCTCAAATAAAATTCAAATTTCTTATATGAACATTTTCGAAAAAATCTGCCCCCACAAGAACAACAAGCAGTTCCTTGGTTGTCTTTTCCTATTTTTTTCCTCTCTCGTACCATTGCCACTCGACGTCTTTTTCTTTCCCCTTCTCATTATCTGCCCTTACGGATACGTCAAATTAATTGTGGAATTAATTATAAACGGAGGCGTGGGAACGTCCATTCCTGATCGGTATAGAATTTTTGGTCTAGTCTCGTACAGTCTGCCCAACCTATAAGCATGGGCAGCTACGGCTGCTGGCTCTGAGCTCACCCCATTAGGGAATACCGACTTGATTATATTATGATAATAATTTGGAAGATTGGTGGCGGTCCGAGCGTACGAAATAGGTCATTATCTCAAATTGGCTGCCTTCTTTCGTTCACTAACACTCCTGCTGACATTACCATTACCCGTTGTCCCGTCATGGCGTCGCGTCGCTGGTATACTATAAACATCATCGCGGTCTGCAGTCATTGTCTCACCCCTATGGATGTTTAATATATCCACTCGCCGCAAGTTCGCGGTTACTGTCACTGCAGATATAGGGCGTTTAAATCAGACGCTGACGCACCGAATACGTTACTGGCATTATACCGTAGTCACTAGACGTTGCAATGTCGTCCGGTATAATTTATTAAGGATTCCTTTACCAATTGGGCATTATAGATTGCCTCGTGGAATTCGTTAGCGGCTGAATTCTGTTTCTGTAATCCTAATACCCAGTGTCGTTATTGCGATCGCACGTGTAGTATATGTATATGGATGACACTTTCGATATGTTAATAATGTATGGAGCCGGGGATAAAAAAGTAACGGATTACGTAAACAGTGTTAATGATAGCGACTCCCTTTTTGCGTGGGACGCACTCGTACAATTTCTGAAAAAGATTTACTATAGATCCCGAATGATCGATAAGTGTACAATCCGGTTCTCTTAAACCCGTATTCTCTGTAATACCTATGCACTACCAAGGACGTTAGGGTATTCTTGGAATCTGGAGATATCTACGGATGTAGTAAATAAAAAAATATATATACGAGGACAAACGAACGAAAAGGCTTTTCTCAAAAAATTCTGAAGTGCTCCATTAATCCTTCGTTGTCTCATTTATTTTACATACCCGACTTCGTCGTGCAAATTTCGCTTTTTATGCTTTCAATGGCTTATATCTCTGGTTCAAATCGATCATTTTGAATTTTGTAACAGTTTTTTCAAATATAAAACATCGCGAATCATATTTTGAAGATAACCAGGGAAAACGCATATTCGAATTTGCGTCGAAAGGATTCAAACGTGTTTTGTATCTCGATCATTTGGATCTCCGTCGCTTTATTCCACATATGTCAATTGCACGTATTGAAAAGAGAAAGATAAAATGGAGAATAAAAATAAAAGAAATCGTACGATGATTCTCATCTGGCTATGGTAACAGAAAACTATATTATATATAAACTTGTAAAAGGGTAGTTATGAGGACGCGTGGCACTTACAACGGCAATTCGATGTTTTTTTTTTTTCTTAAAAAAAGACTAAACCTTGATACATGTGACATTGAAATTCCAACCTAATCTAACCTAACGAAACCATTTCTTATCCTATCACAACTTCGAGTGTCTAGCATGAAATTTTTTTAGGAAAATTCACTGTGAGTGCCGCTTTATAATCCTGACAGTATACCTTAGGTATCAAGATGCTATTGGGCCCGCTCTGAAAAACAGCGAGTGTCCTCATAACTGCCAATACTCAAGACAAAAAGTCCTGAGAAGTATCCTTAAAAAATATATGCATACGTCCACACGTATAACATCGAAGGCATAGGCTTTAATGGATGAACGTTTAATTCGTGAAAACGTACATGTGCAAGATAAGTGCATGCGTAGATATTGACTGCATAGAGAATAGAATGCAGAGTGAGGGTACATGTAAAAGGAATGAATGAGAAAAAATAAATAGTAAAAAAGACATAAAAAAAACAAGAAAAAGAGCGCGCGCCAGAGAGAGAGAGAGAGAGAGAGAGAGAGAGAGAGAAGAAGCACGTTTACCTATGGTACTCTATTTGATATCCCCGGGGTCTTGCCGGTGCACTTTCCGATTTATTCTATATCTATATGCACATATGTACATACGCGTAGAGATACATGTGCGAGCGCACATGATTCGTATACACGCATCGCCGCGCAATACACATATTATACAAGGTAAAGGCGTACATACACGCGGCGTACTAACAACGACGGTCCCATGGGAGGCGTTGCATCCCCTAATTAAGATTGGCCTTGTTTCAAGCATCCCGCGGACTGATTTGCCTGGGCCCTCAAGAGATGATTGTGCGATACCGATTCCCATTATACCAGAAACGCTATACGATAATATTATATGGTACCACACGTGTCTCGCTTAATACTCGCCACGGATACTGATATAACGTACATGTTGTAATCACGGTGGTGACGTATTGTGTACGGTCGGTATATCTTCGGAATAGGAATCTACGTATACCTACGGAGTGACGAGGGTTATTGGCGTATAAGGATGGTTGTTGCAAATATCAAGGTAAAAAAATAAGGGTTGCTGGGCTCATCCTTCTATGCTTTCGAATCTTGCTGGTTCGATGGTTTCTTGATTGGTTGTCTTGTTGGTATGCGTATGTGTCACTGATAGCCACTTCCTTATATTCGAGAAAGCTACTGTCTAATTCCAATTTTTCTCGTGGGTTCTTATCACTGACTAGATTTATTTGTCTATCTGTTTATATGTTGGCCGGGTAATGGGGTATGGTCGTATATTAAAAAAATGCTTTGGATTATCTTGACGTTTAGGGTATTCGAAGAGCCAAGTATGAATTTGGTAAGGGTTGCTCTTTTACACTCTAGTAAAATCGTGATAAGCATTCTCTCTGTCTCTCTTGTTTTCTCCCTTTATTCAGCCCTAGAGCCGAACAACGTTAATGGCTAACCTACACGAAACATTGAGGACGATGGGTGGAGTACCTATACGCTACTACTCCTACTACTTTTCTGGTCGCATTTAGCGCCTCCAGTGAAGGTGTAGATTGAGCAGTTTTATGGCCGCTACACACTTTTGTTTATTTGAATTTGGATTTTAACTGCCCGCACACACGCGCTCGCAAGACACACAGAGGGACAATTGTGAAGATGTACGGAATTTCGGGAATGGACCTCGGCTGCAAGGAGCAGCGGGTTTTACAGTGGATAATTTTTATTTTTGTGGTTTATTATTAAAATATTTTTTTGTATTCTTTTAATTTTTTTTTATTCGTAATTTCATTATAAAAGTCGGAGTCCTCGGCTAATGTATTATTCTGATTTGGTCTTGCTTTCGGTCTCTGTGTTCAGTGGGCTGGGGACTTGTGTTCCTACGCAATTTTTGTATTTCCACAATGGGCACAGTGAATGAGAACTAAATGGGCCCTATCGCTGTCACGTGGACAATGGGACTGCTGACGTGGTTATGACGGGAATACGATATCCTTTAATAATAATCATCATTCACGGCGAGTCGAATGATAATGGCAAAGGAGCCGTACGAGAGGCATGATTTTTTCTCGTTTCTCTGCTTTTTTTTATTTATTAATTTCTTTTTTATTTCGAATATGCTCCTTCGACCTCTTTTGATGCCCGTTTTTTAATCCATAAGCCTTACGGGCCTTCTATGCTACCGGATGCATCATCAAATCTGAATATGAATCTTTTCTCCTTCTCTATTTATTTCCCTTCTCGCATCCCTCCCTCTGCAAAGCCATCCCCCTTTTTATGATTTTTATTATTCTACCCCTTCCTACACACAGAAGCGAACTTCCCATTTCGGCTTTCTGAGCCTTTATATGTGTCGTGACGGAGGACATATTTGTCTGGCAAATTTCTTTTGGTTCTCTCCCTCTCTCTCTCTCTCTCCCTCCCTCTCTCTCTCTCTCTCTCTCTTTCTCTTTCTCTCCTTTCTCTCTCTTCAACATTTATACGTGTTATTTCGATTTACATTGAATCTTCATTCGCCATCTGCGATCGATCCTTGAGGGATTTAGTCTCCCCGTTTTTCAGTCAGCCTAATTGAACTCTTCAATTCTTTGCTCTTCTTTCTCTCTCTCTGGCGCGTGCTCTATCTCACTCGCTCTCTCTGTCTCGTTCTCATTCCCAGAGATGCGAGTCAAGAACAGTCAGTAAAAAAAAAACCGGGGAAAAGCACTAAGAGAAAGAGTAGAAGCAGTAAGGGAGAAGACAAGCATAAAGCGAAAGAGACAGAGAGAGGGAGAGATTTCGTATTGATTTCAATATCGTCCCGATGCGCCGCCCTCGGACATCGAAATCGTCTGTTTGGCCAGAAGCTCAGCTCAACCGTCAATAGAGACTCGATACAACGTCCAGAACCTCCTAGAACTGTAGGAGAAGTTCTCAAAAGTTGTGAAAGTTCCCTACAGGTACCAATATAAGATGTACATGAATGGAGTGAAAGTGATTTGAACTAAAAGAAATTGTGTCCATGTTCAAGTACATGTCCATGTCCATGTAACCATACATGCCATATCATTTTTGAATGTTGCATGCTTTTTTCGTGACTTTAACAAAAATTTGCACTTTTGAAGATGGATAAGCATAAGGCTACCCCATGTCACGTTACTTTCTACATTTAAGCCGAACCTACGCCCACGAGACGTTGGTTCGCCTATGAAAAATCTGTACACAAGATAACACGCTCTTGGCGCTCGGACGGATTTCGTCAAAATGCCCATTAAACGCCACTCCAGGACGCGCTGTAAAGTTTTAACCCAAAACAAACTGAAAATACACCGCTCTCGCATCGCCGACGTCGTATCCGAACGTAACCGAGAGCGTAGCGACGCGTCTGTGATGGACGCCGAGTCACCCTATTACTCACACCATCATAAAACTGGAACCACGCATTTTCGAGAACAAATAAATAATATACAGGGGGTCGAGAGAGGAGAGGAGAGAAAAGGACGGGCTGCGTAGTCAGCCAAATGCCGATACCGTCGCGTTATCGTCGCGCACCACTTAGCTTTCCGAGTCTTATGAATTTTGGGTCTGTCTTTCTTTTTTGTTCCTTTAAAAAAAATTGTTTGTATTAAAAAAATCTAATTAAAAATTTACACGTATGCGTTATGAAAATCTGGCCGGGATTGCTATTAATGTATACCCATTACGTTAAGGATTGCATCAAATCGTTAAAACCACCCTTAGCCGTAATTCCCCTCGAGTAAGAAGAGTCTACAGAAACCGCCCTAAAATTAAGTAACGCAAATTAATATTACCAATTACACCCTTCGAGAGCCGCGGTATTACCCTCGAGTATCTACCGGGTCGAAACCCCCTACGATCGCTACACCATTATTTCAACTTCTACCAACAAGCATCCTTAAATTCGGCCCTAACGATTTAACCCCAAATTAACCCCTCCGCAGTCACGTTAAACTCCATCCCTTAGTCCGACCTATCTCTAGAAACTCAGTGAGGCAAGGAAAAAATATCTCTTCGCACATACTGTAAATGTTTCGCTGTTAAAAGAATCGAACGAAACTATAAATATGAAACGAGATCCAAGAGAAAATTAATTCTCAGCAGATCCTACAGGCACCTATCAATTAACCCAGTCGAATGCGCTAATTACAGTCTACCCTAATTATACACCCCTGACAATATATTACTACTCTAAAAGGGGTGCACAGACACTTCGTATCTCATTGAAGGAACAATAAGAAATGAAAGATCAATTTTCGTTTCAGGTATCTCGGCGTTGAGACCAGAGTCAGCACATCCGGTTCCGAGATCAGTACTGATCTTCAGACACCAATTGGCGCTGCTGTAGTTGGACCTGCCAGTGCCGAGAGAAACTGTAAGAGTTCGCATTTGACACTTAAACAGCAGACAATATGTTCCCGTTCGCCGCCAGTGCTCCAGGTAAACCTCCTTTTTTTTTGCGTTGACTATATGCCTACACCGATATAGATACAACGTATGCTCGATGGGATATGACTGTCCGTCGCTATACGGCGCTTATAGGGAAATAGAAGGCGGTGCTGTTGGTACAAGAAATCCGACGAAAAGAAGGAAAGAGAAAACGGCGTTTACTTATCCTAATGCGTAAATCTTGTGAGAGAGGTTGGCCAGCCTGAACTCCGAAGCGAGCCCTAGACAAACCTTGGGACCTTTCTTCCTTTCTTTTCTCAATTTCTTTGACGTCTGCCGACGGGAAATAACAGGAATAAAGTGTCCATCTTTTTTTTTTAACACCAGAGCACGGTTGGTACCTATACCGACGTTGTGCCTGCATACCCACAGTGCTCGCGACTCGTTTTCCTTTTCCTTCTCAGCCTCTCGACTATTTTACGAGTATAATATCGTTTCTGGTCGTACCAAATGAAGATCGAAAGAATCGGTGATATTTTTGTTAATCTTTTCAGGCCGTCAGTGCCGGCGCCCGATTGGCCATCGAGGAGTGCCAGCATCAATTCAGATCGGCAAGATGGAACTGCTCGATCAGTCCGGAGAGTCCTGATAATATTTTCGGCGGTGTTATGCTTGTCAGTGAGTGTCAAATTCAATGACCTTTGACGTACCCCAATTAACTTCTAATCATCCGTTGCCATTAGTGTATCATATGAAAGCACGGAAACAACGGGCCCCGTATATACAATAATTCCTATAACTATGAATCAATCACACGAATACTTTCTTACAGACAGTCGCGAGGCTGCGTTCGTCTACGCAATATCAGCAGCAGGCGTGGCCTATAGCGTGACCCGTGCCTGCTCCAGGGGTGAACTGACGGATTGCTCGTGCGACAATCGCGTAAGGGCGAGACACCCCAGTCACTGGCAATGGGGTGGTTGCAGCGAGGTAAATTTCTTTATCTCTTCTGTTCAGTCTTAATTATTTATCCTCCTAATACATTTAATTAATTCACTTTACAGCTAGTGCAGTATTACCCGTAGAGTGCATTTTATCATATTGCAATGTATCGTTAATTAGTATTTTTTTTTCAAATTTTATTCATTCATTGGATAAGATGCATATGTGATATCATCTTGAGGACACGTGATGCTCGCATGTAGTCATGTAAGCATTGGATCTCGTCGTGCCGGTATTTTCTTAGATAGGACGTAAATGGATGCGTTTTGCGTGAACAGGTGACCCCTTGTAGACATTGCAAGCTTACAAGGGGATTAGGGTGGCTAAGCTTGTTAAGTTGCAGCAACCCTCTCGGTACGAACCGTGTAGGTATTGTATGCCCTCCTCCACCTACTCTTCCTCCTACTCCGTTCGTACATTTACTATCGTTACTGCCGTTGTCGCTTCTATGCCATCTATCGTCACTGTTGCACCAGGAAAGTAATACTACGTCGTCTACCGGGAGTGTCCGACGACATGTGTGTACGGTTGTCGTCTAGGATCTATGCAAACTGCTTGGCTGGATGGGTAGGAGGAAATGCTATGACGTAAACGTAAACGCGTTGGGGTTGTACGTTTTGACTTGACTGTTCAACGTGTGGGCTAGAGAGAACGTATATGTGGGTGATAGAGAGAAAGAGAAAGAAAGAGGGAGAGAGAGAGAGAGAGAGAGAGAGAGAGAGAGAGAGAGAGAGAGAGAGAGAGAGAGAGAGAGAGAGAGAGAAAGAGAGTCAGAGGGAGAAAGATTCGCTCTAACGAGAGTCCCCTGAGATAAGGGAAGATACCGTTTTCTCCTAAAACCGAGTATAACGATGTTTGCACACCGGATATAACACGGTGCTTGCTTACTTCCGTATCCGCCTAAGGATCTTGTTACTGTCCGTATCCTTGATATCATCTTTATCCGACGTATTCATCTTTGCGGTTCTCTTCATTGCTGTCAAGCGTACTTTCTCAAATCATTATAGAGTTAAGTGCTTGGGAGTTTTTAGTTGTTGCGCGAGTAATTATATTTAAAATTTTTTTCCAGGACATTCATTTCGGTGAGAAATTCTCGAGGGAGTGGTCGGAGGGTGGCGAGGAGCCTCTCAAGGATGCAACCCTTCACGGGCCAGCTGGATTGGCCGGACAGCTAATGAGAAGACACGACAGCGAGGCCGGAAGGCGCGCGGTGCGCTCGCGAATGCAGAGAGTGTGCAAGTGTCACGGTGAGTTCGTCAGCGAGTGGAAACGCGGGAACTCGTCCCTTAACGAAAGTAAAATATCCCTTGGAAGGGTCAATAAACAAAGTGTCATACTACAATAATTCTTCGTTCCGCTTTAGGAATGTCTGGCTCGTGTAGCGTGAGGGTATGCTGGAGAAGATTGCCAGCGTTCAGGACGGCCGGCGCAGCACTCGCGTCCCTTCACGAGGGCGCAGCGTTGGTAAGACTAGCCCAAAGGGGTGGCAGAAGACCGGCCCGGTTGCGGCCTGCCAGACCCGATCTTAAAAGGCCGAATAAAACGGATCTGGTTTATCTCGAGGACAGTCCCGATTATTGCGAGCGAAACTTTACGTAAGTCCCGAAGCGTATCGTACGTGTGAATCAGGTACCTGACGAGCTGATTCGTCCGATGTAAGATAAAGGGAACGCAACAAATCATCCCTTGCTTTTTATTCTACAGCTTGGGCATTCCTGGTACTCGTGGACGTGTATGCAACAGGACGTCCCTGGGACTGGATGGCTGTCGGCTGCTTTGCTGCGGGCGCGGTTATCAGACGAGGGTGCGGGACGTCACCGAGAAGTGCAAGTGCAAATTCGTCTGGTGCTGTCAAGTGCAGTGCGAGCTCTGTCGGCACACACGGGAGGAGCACGTGTGCAACTAGTCGGCTGCTGTCTTTATTTTGTCTCTTCGTTCTCTCTATCTCTAACTCTCTTTGCGGGGGTAGAAAAATAGGAGCGGCCGAATGGTGGGGATGGCGAGGATACGGGTGAAGAGGGGATGATATGCACGGAATGTGGGGCGGGGGGCAGGGGAGGGTTAGGTTAGAGAGCTCCTTTGGTGGGGATTGGCCATTGCCGAACAGAGGCTACAACTGCATAATCCGCGTTAGCAGCGGGGCGGATGAGTGTAAGGGTGGTAGAACGTGTGGCGGGGGGGGGGGGGGGGGTTAGATGCGCACCCCACGTGATCGAGACTATATTATTTATAATTTATGATTGGCCGACGGGGGTACTAATGGGTGGGGCGAAGCTAACCGAGAGGGAGATGTGCTCGTACTATTCGGTTTCCCCGATTCTGCACCTCGGTAAGCTCAATGGGAGCTACAGATTGTCCATAGAGCATGGGGATGAAAGTGGGGTTTGACCCTGATGGGCGAGTGGAGGGGGCGGTGGGGTATATCCGAAGGGAGGAGGAAGCTGGAAGGAAGAAATACGCGCAAAGAAAGCATGCAACGTTAGGACTCGCGCGTCATAGGGTGGTGGGAGAAGCGCTTAATAAAACGAGACAAATCGCTCGGGAACGAGTGATTTACCAAAGGGAAATGATACGAGAAGAAGCGTGTTCAGAATAAGGAGTGGTAAACAAAGGAAACGTCGAAAGGCGCAGCGAGGAGTAGGTAGATGTAAGAAAGAAAAAGAGCGAACGACGGAAGCACGTAGATGGGGGTTGTCTAATAATCTGGAATACGTCCCGGATGAACCTTGAACTTTTTGTCGAGGATTAATTCAAGTTTATGAATGTACATATAGTTTTTTTACTCTTACTACTTAATATCGCGTGTACATATATAGAGAGGTATTTACCATTCGGTCCGTAATTATATGATTACCATAACGTCATCCCCCTGTGCCCATCTCAACCCCACATGCGTAAGCACGCCTATTATTCACGTACCTTCGAGCAGCGATTGACCTCATCGAATGATCCTCAATCATTATTATTATTATTATTATCATTATTATTGTTATTATTATTATCATCATCATTATAGATCATTTCGAGATCATCTCTCGCAATAAGTAACGACTCGACCCTGGAAGGATCGTCATTCGTCTATTAAACACTTCAGTAAGATGACACGGAAGGAATGAAAATGAAATATGTTTATTAATGACGTAGCGGGCTTGGGCCGTACACACTGGAGAAGTCGGTGTCGGGCCATGTGTACTTTTTTCGTGTGAACACGTGTGCTTCCCTCATCGCGTATGTATACGTACTCGTGAGAGTGTACTCTAATGTTGTGTGCACGGCTCGTGTTAAGGTAGGGACTAGCTGTAGGCCAGCATAACCTAATCATATATGTCCGTCTGCTATGACTATGACATATGACGCGCAGTATTGACAAATCTCTTATTTATTTGATCGATCATCGATTCCATGACTATCATAATATTCGCGTACTTTTATTCCTGATTCCACTTTCATCCTCTATTTCTGTCTAATGGTCCTTGTAGTATTTATCATTCCTCATTCGTTCGGTACGTGTACTGATCTCTGTATTAACAACACCAGGATTGTACTAATTTTCTAACCATAATAGTCATTCACCTTTCACACCTTCACTTATCTTACATACGTATTTGGACACTTTTCTTTGAATCCTTTTATATTATTGTCTTGGGTGTCCCCATTACCATCTTCATGTATCTCTCATTCATCTGTTCATCCCTTTTCTCTCTCTCTCTCTCTTTCGTTTAGACTTAGAATTTCCTAGATTGTAACGTTTGTATATGTATATGTATGACCTGTAACTCTACGTCTATTTATAAACGTATTATAAAAAGTTAATAATCAAATGGGCAGTGATTCTTTTTTACAGAAATTATGACCGAGGCGATTAATCTTATTTGTGGATTTCGCTAAAACACGACAGTTACGTTTTAAACTTTCTTCGCGTACCATGCGACTGGTTACGTGATCCCAAAGGATATATTTTAATTAATAGGAAGGAAATCCCGAGCCCAACTAGGAGGCCGATTATAGCACCGATTACCAGTCCCACGCCAAACAGGAAATCCTCGATGTGCCGTTGACGGCGATCATTTTTATCCCGATTTCCGGTGCTACTGCTCAGTAATGGCTCTTCGCGATTTCTCAACACGTAATCCAGCCAATAGAGTATCCTGTCCGTTGCAGGATTCGGTCTGTCCCTTATTGCTAGCGATATCTTTCTAGCATTCTCACGATAGGATGCTGTTTCGTGGATGTGCTTAATGGCGCGAGATATCGGCTCGGATTTCGCCGGTATATTTCCGTCCACGTTGGCAAACGAGAAGCCGAGTTCAATGGCGCGGTCTGAATTCCGTCTTTCGTCATGGTTTCTTGGGAAACAGATGACGGGGGTTCCGTGAAACGCTGCTTCCAGGAGTACTGTGTCCTCGCAGTGACTCAGTAGGACTCGAGTCCTGGCAAACCCTGAAAATATATATACTTTCTTGTTTAAATTCGATTTTAATAAATAACTTCATCCCGTTGAAAATTCGTACTGGCCAACAATTATAATTAACTCGTTTTAGAAAATGTTTACCGTCACGCCATCTGTTGGATTATGTATGTCAGTGACAGAGCTGCACTCTATTGGGAGATTAGTTGAAATTCTTAAAGGATATTTCTCTCACGGTTTTTTTACCGACCTTTTTGCGTCGTTTATTAGCTATTCGGTAAAATCGGTAAGTGCTCGTTTAGGGGTAACAAAAGAAGATGCGTTTTTTGATATGGTAATTAGTATCATTGTTTGCGAAATTAGCAATAATTATTCAGAGAGACTATACGAATGTTTGGTAAAATTCGGTAGAAAGATTTTTAAATATAAGAATAATAGATTTTAATTATATTTCTTACCTATGATATCTTGTCTGATAACATCAGAATGTATAAAAAGATTTCCTGGCTGCTCCTGATTATTCAATTTTACATTTTTGCGTTTCCACACTATAGCTTGTCCCTGTCTGCCTTGCGGTAATTTCTCGGCCAGTTCTACGATAAGGTCCTCGTAACTTTCATCAAGAAGAGCAGCCACAGTACCCAAACGAAATTCTATCAGTTCTTTCTGAAGAATTGGTGGTAAGGGATAAACGCCTCTGCAGTGATGACAGCCGATCTATAAATGAAAATGAAGTTTTCATTAAATTAATAAAATATTTCATTACATATTCGCATAATACACTTACCTCGACCAAGGATCGTGACAATAAGGCAAAATCGGAGCGCAATACATAATCAGCATCCCAAAAAACAAGGGTGACATCCGAATATAAAGTTTCCGGTTTAATATGAAGATCAGGTAAGTACTTTTGAACAAGTTTCAGAGCCGGGAATACGTAACTATCATCAGTACTAGACAATATCGATCTTGCATGCAGGAGTTCAATTAATCTCGACCAAATACCATTCCCATGAATCGGCAGAGCCATTCCTGTCTTCTGAAAGGTATATAACTCATCATCTATGCCTCTGCTCCATATAACAGGAATAGACCCCACACGTTTCACCCAGGGTAAAAGGCAAGCGTCGTGTCTGCAATGAAAATTCAAAATTGCAAATAAAAAACATCCTCTCAAAGTAAAATAATTCATGATCCTACCTCCATGCAGGAAACACTACGAATGTTGGAAGTATTTCACGAACTTTATTAGCTAATTTTTCATCCGTCAAAAACGTCTGACATGTCTCCAAAGCCATTCTATTCGCATTTTGGTGGCCATTCTGATTCAACGAAGACTTATTCATCAGGTACACCTCGACGTCCACTAAGTTATCGTATACTTCTTCCAAGGAGTTGACCACCAATGTAGTATCGATACCTTGATCCGATAAAGTATTCGCCAAGAGGGAGAGTTCGTTGACATTGTCGAAGGCAATAACCAAGGCCGATTTAGGTGGAGATGCCAAACTTGACGCGTCAGCTAAACACAGGCACGTGAAGATGCACGCAAGAAGTCTCACGATCTCAATACTCTTGGACATTTTCTTCATCTGATCTGCGTATGAATACAGACTAATATGGTACAGCTACTAGTTGGATGCGTCCTCCTCCGGAGGTTCCACGTGTATCACTTGGATGGGTTAGGATTACTCTCGAGTAAACACTGAACGATTTCTTATGCATATGTTATTCTCACTCTTATGGGAACCTCTTATCATATTAGGGTACGACTATAAACTATAGTGACTACTTCATGGACTCAAAAACGCCTGCTATATCCTTAAAATGCAAGAATATACTATATTAATGGGCACACGGTAACGGGACGCAGCACTGCCATGGGATGTTAATAAGATACTCGTGGCAATACAGACTCCGTTTATTATCGTGTAGTTATCGTCTGTGTATTCTTTGTGTAGTAGAATGTTCTGCAGTTTCCATTTATACCTTCCCACACTTATTGGGTATGTTTAGAGTGGTTTGGTTCGTATGTACTTAGTATATAAGATCATTTTGATAACCTTTAAAGGAAGGAACATTTTTTATTATATTATTTATATCTAGATTTAATTTATTCAAACATAGACATTATTGGATTATGAACTTTTGAATATTTAAGTGAGTTTGTATTTATATTTTTAATTGCATATCAAAATTTACGGCAATTGAACGCCGGCCGGCAATAATGTCTGATGGCTGTAGCTATTGTTGACTTTTGTATGCAAGGGAAATTTTGGGTATTTATGAGAATTTTTAAAAAGAGTTTTTCGGAATTGAAATTTTGTTAGTTATATTTATTATACATTTTTTTTTAAATAGAAGTAGTGAAAAAGGATGTTTCTTAAATTTTTATTTTATGAGTGAAAATTTGTATGCAGTACTTTGCAATATAATTCGTAACATTCAAAAAGTAGAGTTGATTGGATGCGTCCTAATGGATGTATGTGATTTTTAAATAATAATAATGAGTGACGTGATATGATATGACTTGATTATTGAATCATAGTTTAATTAATTGGTTAATTTTATACTCTTGAATTTCATATATTGTTGGAAAATCTGTTTAACGCACTGTTTAGAGCGCTTCTAGCGGTTTTCGTAGTAACTGGCGCAGTTCCGAACTGACTCTAGATGATGAAGGTTTGTTTCGTAAAATGAATCGAATTATTCTTTAATTTCACTAATTTTCTGTTTATTGTTTAATTGTGATTCGATAGTTATGTTTTTGTACTGAGCGCTTATCCTATCAAGTGATTCGTGTGGTCTGTGCCTTTTTTACGTTTATACTGCGAACTTAGTGAGGTTATACAAGTTCGAACCCGGGAAAAATGAGTTTCAACTTTGATGCATCCAAAACACAACCGGGAGTTACTCCTGGGTTAAATGCTTCAACCGCGGCAGGTAATTAATGAAAGATTAATTCAAAATATTTAACCATAATTTTATTTAATGTATGCACGTGATTTTTGTATTTTGTTCTGTAGGTTCTACCGGATTTGCATTGGGTGGCACAGGAGCTGGAGATGCCAGTAAATCCACAGCCAATACTTTCTCCTTGATGTCAACGCCTTTTCAAGGCAAACCTGCAGGACTCTTTGGTCAAAATTTAGGAACTACTTTAGGACAGGGAACTGGTTTTGTTTTCGGGACTCCACCTGGTACTACAACATCAGCCCTCCCTATGGGCACTCCTATAACGACTACATCTTCTGGAACTTCTTTGAACATTGGTACTTCAGGCACTGGAATAAATTTTGGACTACCCAGCACAACACCGCCTACTGGGTTTGGAATTACAAGTACTCCTGCAACGGGTACTGGATTTAATTTGGGAGCTCCTGTAGCTACTACAACCACTGCCACACCAGGACTTTCCTTTGGAATCAGTCAGCAACCAACTCCTGGATTTTCTATTGGTGGATCATTAACCCCTGCTACATCTGCAACTCCTGGACTCAGCTTTGCCATTCCAGCAGTTACGACAGCAACCACTGGTTTTAATCTAGGTAGCGCTACTCCTACAACAACTACAGGATTCATGATTGGCACTACTCCAGCAGCTAGCAGTGCTGTTACTGGACTTTCTGTAGGAAGTGCAACTGCATCGAGCACTCCTGCATCTGTTACTGGATTCAGTTTAGGCACAACTATACCTGCTACAGCTGCAACAGGATTCACTCTGGCAAAAACTACAGCTGCAACAGCAGCAAGTACAATTGCTAGTAGTGCTCCACAAACTTCTCTAGCTACTGGAACAACGTGAGTTGCAGTATATCTAAAATACCAGTTGTTACCTAAACTGTCATTAAGTAATCATATTATCTTAATATCTGTAGTGTAAGTTCATCTGCAAGCAGTGGAAACACTGGATCAATGAACTTCTGCCAACTTGAGGAATCAATTAATAAATGGACTCAGGAGTTGGAAGCACAGGAGAAGGCCTTCGTAAATCAGGCTCTTCAGGTAAATGCCTGGGACAAATTCTTAATAGCAAATGGCGAGAAGATTGTGACCCTGAACCAAGAGATAGAGAGGGTAAAACTTGAACAGCAGCAACTAGAACACGAATTGGACTATGTGGTACGTTTTTGATTTCTATAATAAAGATTCTTTTTGAACATCCTCCTGTTAATGTTTTTCGTTTACTAGGTTGGTCAGCAAAAGGAGCTTCAGGACTGTCTAGAACCCTTGGAAAAGGATTTAGCTAGCCTCTCTATATCAGATCCTGATAGAGAGTATACATACGGACTTGCCAAAGATATAGATACGCAACTTAAACGTATGTCAGAGGATCTTAAGGAGATCATCGAGCACCTCAATGAGGCCAATCGTGCCCAAGATCCTAGCGATCCCATAGTACAAATTGGAAAGATCTTGAATGCTCATATGAACAGCTTACAGTGGTTGGTACAGAGAGTTGAACTGGTAGATCAGAAGATTCAGCAAATAGATCAATCACGGCAGAAGATAAAACAAGCTAGGGAATTGAATATTAGTTTGGTGTGAAGAAAAAAAGTTGTTTTTTAACCTATCGTACACATTTCCATACACTAAACGTTATTCACATTTCACTTCACGTCAGCTTAAGAAAAATAAAAGATTATTGTTACAAAAACCTTGGCATTCATATTTTTTGACTGCAAATTAAGAAGAAATGGCAGGTACAAAATATTGCATTGTAAGATGCCCTTCAATCATTAAACACAGATTTAACATTCTCTCATGGACTATATTACATGTGACATTGTCTGGATGCATTGTATCCCCAGATAAGAACATTGCAAACTTCTTAATTTCAACTTTGGCTGAATATTTTTGATCAGTTATTGGTTCTGAGCCTTCAATCAGTAGACCTTCAAAATGTGTGGCTATGGTAGCATGATCGGTCTCTATCTTTAGTATTAATTGCCCAGTTCTGTCAGCAATTACTGTAATATGTCCACTCATATTTCTCATTCTATCTACTTGATGACGAATGTGCTTTAACTCTGGCATTTGTATGGTTATCTAAAAGTATGAATCATAAATTAGAAACCAATTACAGGGTAACAACATTAAAATTAGTTTGTCATTAGAGATTTCAGTTACATCAAACTGAGGTATATCAGGTGCCTGGTACATTTCCCATTCCTTCCTTGGTATTACTCTAACAGGAACGTCATGTACACAATGACGAGATTCTGTACTAAGAGATGATAATTCTAGCTCAATGGTTAGACACGGCTGCTGCTTATTTGTTAACTTTATTTTAACTGGTTTTGCTGTCATTTTGAGCGAACCCAAACTTCTAGCAAGCATCGATGGCTCTAATTCTAGAAATATTTCATCATGCTGCGTGGAGACACCAATCATAGTGTATTCATCGAAAAAATTGCCTGGTGTGAGCTCAGCCCAAATTACTGGCCACCTCTTATCTCCCACGAAGAAATAAACATGTTGTTTCGTTAAATGGAGCACGCATAATTTAGTTGCACGTACCACTGTATTTACTATGTCTGAAACAAACAATTGGAATAACAGGAATACTGACACAACAGTATCGCTCAGCTTTACTTACTGCTAAAATCCCTCATAGCAACTCCATCCGACATTCTACATTTGAATTTCATTCTGTGACATTAAGCGCAGCTCTCAGAATAGCAAGATAACAGTTTGAATTATATTTCAAAATTTCTCATTGAAAATTCCGTGCAACTAAACCTTTTCACAGATTTGGCGCTATAACTTGCGGATGTCAATCAGAGATGAGTAAGAAGATGAACAACGCTACGGTTTTAGGCGATACCAAAAACATGGCGTTAAATCGGAGCGGCGAGTCCGGAAGTAGGATTTCGTGATCATCGCCTTCGTCGATAATGCATATCCCGTCGTAGCCGAGCTGAAGGTGATCACGAACGTGTAGCCTGGCCGACAGAGGTTCTCCGCAATTTACCACGGGTTACCAGAGCAACCCTTAGAACGGGGCCTCTCATCAGATATTGACTAAATATGTTTTTTTGTAATCTTTAATTCGAGTGCACAGTGTAAGCTCGATAAAATTTATTAAGAGAAGAGTCAGCATCTCATGCCTGCCTGCGTTAAGGAGTGCAGCGATGCGGTGCTAGCTTCCAGCATTATTTAACAATAGTTCCAAGCGGAACTATAGTCCCAACATTGAGTACTAGAGAAAACTATCCCGGAATTGTTTGAAACACAATCTGAAAGCCAGCTCCTAGTAGTATCCTTAATAGGTATTTTACCGACGTTACGTAGCAGAACTATTGTTAAAACCAATCAGGAACTATAGAACTCCTCGAGAACTATTGAAAAAGCCTATTGTTGAATCATTTTTGAGAGATTTTAAAAAAAGTGCGTACTGGAGTTGACACCCGTGTGGCATCTCAGCTTTTGAATAATGTCTCATCAATAAGCTTTTTCAACAGTTCTAGAGGAGTTCTATAGTTCCTGATAGGTTTTAACAATAGTTCTGCTACGTGATACCATTAAGATATGTATTTTTCAAAAATTGAGGGGGCAGTCGTGGTCGATTTTCATTAACTAAAACACCATCAGCATCACTGGAACGTTAATTAAGCTCATACTAGTCTCCTGCACTTATCTCTACCCTTATCTGTCTTCTCCTTATCAATTATTATGGTTACCGTAAATTCGCTTTATTACTTAACATTTATATAAAATACTTAGCGCAATACACTCCATACAATTATTCTAGATGTCCCTATACGCTGGTACATGGGTAAGCTTTGTGACGTGATTTTTCGATTCACGGTCACGAGGGGACTCCGGCTACCGATACAGATAACGTTCTCGCTTTCTGGTTCCCTTCGAGTCACCACCCTGCTCAGAAGTTACGCTCTCGGGTTGCTTCGAATAGTTATGCCATTGCTCTCTTAAGATTTCATTACTGTTTAGTTGGATCGAGGTGCTCGAATCTGCCGCAGGGAGATAGTCTCGACGTACAGAGTTGCCCGGCAGAGCAGACGACCCGACGAAGACGTCTCCACGGACCGGCAAAAGCCCGGGTGAGATACCGGCGCCTTGCTGGAGATGGGCAAAGGGCAGCTCCGGTGAGTACATCTCAACTGCGTTCCATTGTTTGCACCTTCACAGTTTTTTTTAAATTCAAGATAAGTATGTAGCAAGTACAGCGTGAAAACGCAGGTTTTTTGAGTTCTTCGAAAAAGTATCGCTTCCACACCTTTCCAATTAGTCCCATTCGAAAGAGTTTTTTTTTTTCTAGTAAATCTCCTTTGCGTTTCATCGTTTTCACACTCATAGTTTTTCTTTAAATTCAAGATAGCAAGTATAGCGTGAAAACGCAGTTTGAGATTTTAAATAAAGTATTGCTTCCACACCTTTTCAGTTAGTCCCATTCGACACAATATAATCTGTAGTATGTTTCAACAATAAGCTTCTTCAATATTTCTCGATGAGTTCTATAGATCCTGATAGATTTTAACAATAGTTCTTCTACGTAACATCGTTCAAATACGAATTTCCCAAAAATTGAGATGCTACACGGGTGTCAGCTCCAACACCGCACTTTTTTAAAATCTCCTAAAAATGGTTCAACAATAGAATTTTTCAATAGTTTTTGAAGAGTGCTATAGTTCCTGATAGGTTTTAACAATAGTTCTGCTACGTAACATTGGTAAAATATCTATAAAATATACTGGTGGCATGATGCGCTTCAGTGCAGGCAGGCATGAGTTGCTGGCTTTTGTCATATTAAACTTACAAGGCTTACACTGTGCGCTCGAACTTAGGATTGCAAAGAGAAAAATATTTAGGCTATATATCCGATGAGCTTCCTCGTTCTAAGTGTAGCTTTGGGAACCAGCGATAAGTAGCGGAGAACCTCTACCCGCCAAGCTATACGTTCGCGATGACGTTCAGCTCGGCTACGAGGGAATACGCATTATCGACGGAGGCGATGATCACAAAATTCTGCTTCCGGACTGGCCGCTGCGATTCAGCGTCATGCTTTTGGTATCGTCTAAAACCGTAGCGTTGTGCATCTCCCTACTCATCTCTGGTTCAGGTGACGCATCGGCGTCGAAATAAAACTTGGAAACCATGGAAATCGGTTCATTAGCTATCAATCTTCTTATTTCCGAATGCAGTGCCTACGCCATTGTACTAGATCCAGCGAATTTGTTCGTGCGTCATTTAAAAAAATCATAAGAATATTCTCTGAAAACAGGTTAACAGTAACTGGTAAGACATGCTCCCTGCAGAAAAATATCTGTGACTTTGTTTCAGGAACTAATTAATACGGGTCACAAATTTTTTGTTCGAGGCTGGTGTTCGTCATCGAGAAATTTATAATGCGTCATTCGGCGAAATAGATTAATCGCGTTTTCATAGCATTAAAATTGAAGAATGGCGTCTCTTGTTTTTTCAAGACCAAAGAAAAAATGAGCAGGTACTTGTTATGCATTCAAGCTTTTTTCTTTTACGAATATTGCAGTTATACGTATACTCGTATATTGATGACTATATTTTTCATTTATTATTCATTAATATGCATTCCGTACACCTGGTCCGCTGTAGAGACCCCAACAGACTAGACTTACATCAAAATAAAAACTTGTTTAGCTTTAAAGCAATGGCGCTGTATCATCACTTTAAAATAACCATAAACTATACGATATAGTTTATTAACCGACAACCTTATTATCGCGTTGTAAATTTGTATATTGAGATCGGATCGTGATGAAATGAAAAATTATCACTGGAATGCTTCTAACATTTTTTCGTTGCTGCATTAAGGCCATTAATATAGTAATACATATTTACATTAGTAACAAAGCTACATTAATCTAGCTCTTCGCGATTATATTTTAGTGCACGCGATACGGGTACAATGCTTAGTATATAATAGCAAAACTTACTTCGGTATAAGCTCAGAAAAAATCACATATTATAGGACTCATATATAACGGTTAAAAATATTCAGCGAATTCAGCACTTTGAAGGTATGTTTGTTCATCCGAACAATACATTAAGTACACTCTCAGTGTATTTGTTCAATTGAACAATTCATTAAGTATACTCTGACGCGAGCGTTCGTTAAAAATATATTTAAAAAATGCAAAATAATCTTCTGTTTATGTAAATTCCACTAATCGTCATTAAATGTTTAGGATAATCATTGAAATGTATATATGTATGTACCTCTCGTACAGTGTTATCTATTAAGAAAAATATATGACAAATAGAAAGACATATCTATTCTGTAAAATGGATTAGAAACTTACGTATATAAAAATCAATATAAAGGTATTAAAATAGCTGAACTCATTGCAGTAAGGTCTAACGCTTAGGCTTAGGCGGTGCCCGAGGATTTGGCTTGTTATGCAACATTGTTTCACATTTAGGAATGTGACGTTCGGCTGCACTTTGGTTGAATTTTCTTCCGCAATGTGGACATTGTATGTAATCGCTCGTATCACTCACAGGAGGCGGTGGAAGATCACTTAGCTTGCCACCAGCCGCCAGATGAGCTTGAACCTGTTTCGCAGATCTGATGGCATTGATGAAATCTTCATGTTTCTTTCGCCAGTTTGACTTCACTTCAGGTTTCTTATTTTTAGACTGAAAAAGACAGAATACACGTTGCCCATTATAATGCGTAACTGGCTCCCTCTTTGGCCTGTCTATTTAAGAGTGCGCGTGCCGAGGGTAAAATATTCATTATCACAAGGATAAGTGGAGAGGACAGTGGTAAGCCTGGGACTTTGGAATGAAAGATGACTTACCTCAGTTTTCTTAGATGTTGCTTTTTTAACAAACGGCTCTAAATCGGTACCCTTAACACGGAACAGCATGGCGTCAAATTGCTTCCTCTTTTTCTGTCCAGTCTTTGCACAAATTTGCTCATGAAGTGCTATTCGCTCCTGGGCGAAACGGCGACCGCATATCTTACATTCAGTTAGATTGTCACTAGAGGCAAGTGAAAGATATTTATTAGTCATAGAAATAAAAGATTAATTGAGTGGAAATATAAAGTTGGACTTACTTGGTTACAGTCGTGCTACCACTTCTGACAGATGCTTTAGGGCCCGACGATGTTGTACCACGTGCTGGTGACTTAGACTTTGACTTTGTAGCCATTCTACCTTTGGCAATGGCGGAAGTCTGACCTCGTGTGGAACTGTTGCTGGAGGCAGTGGAAAGCGAGGAGACTGGTCTGGTGTAAGGTGTAGCAGTAGGTGATCGTTGCGTCGGAGGTCCTGATAGCTTCTGTAGAAGGATCAAATCTCATGTTAAATTATATGCCTAGTAAACATTTCTTTACAGAACAGATCAAGTACCTACTGTGGATCGAGAATCATTTGCATTGCAAAATTAATAAATCTTATATCCAAGTAGCGTCATTGATCTCAGAACGGTGACTCATGGAGGAATTTGTATTATTTAAAGAAAAAGTGAATTTGGAAATTGTTCCAAGGCAATCATTTAGGTAGGAGACATCGAGTGTTATTGACCGAACTTACAGACGTGGGACACCATTTTATTTATCTGAATAATATATGAAAGGCGTTTTTCTCGCGTTCCTTTTTCTCGCCGCGGCACACTACGTTTTTATGGAAACTACGTAGACAGGTATAGCATCTGCATATATTATTTTCACTGGCAATGCGACGTTCTACTGTGCAGTGGATAAATGAAACGCCAGGTTTCGCGAAAACTTATGAGACTGTAACATTAAACAGATGTACTATACAGTCGTCCTTAGACGGTATGAAATGATATTTGGAAGAAGTAGAGTTCACGTACAGTGCAGGTAATAAGGTATTGTCAAATTAATTTCATCATCTGTAACCTGTGTAGTAAACGAATTTTGTCGCTCTTCCTTAATAGCAGAGTACATCGCGAATGAGGATCTCTGTACGCAACGCGTTATGCGATGGTGATGTCAGCGGAGGAAGGTTAAAAAAAGGAACGTGAAAAGGAGAAACAGGTGAAGGAAGCTATAAAAGGCGTTGCGTGGGTCGCGGTGGACACGGAGGATTGCAGAGGACGTATAAAAAGAATTGGGATCAAATGGGTCGTCAAGAAGGGAAATTGGAGAAACAAAGAGTTTCGAGTCGAGTGGCATTCGATGAATTTCGTAAGTGGTATTTTCCAAAAATCTAAATACGAATCAGGCTTGCAGTATGTTACAATGGTATTCGTTGATAAACGAAGCATAACGTTAAAAAGAAAAATACGAATTTCTTGGTTATTTAAAGGCTCTTGCCATGCCACATGTCTTTCTCGTTCTGAAAATGCGTATCTCCTGTCTTTAATTTTCACGGTTTCTCTGCCGACTACGTGTCGCCGACAATGTTACACGCGGTAATAAAAGTTCGAACAATCAGGTTTGCAAGGCGCGCTTGAATGGTCGATAGAATAAGACCGAACAATGGAGCTCTGAAAGTTTAAACTCACTTCTGGGACTTGTTTTCTGGCTGGCGGCTTTCTAGCTGCCGTCGGACCGTTCTCCGTCGACTCGCCGAAAGCATCAAGCTCCAGGGTAAAAGCTTCGCTCTTCCGTGGATGGAGCGGTAGAGCATTGCCATCCAATTTCCTCTCTCCTGTAGAGTTTTCTGACTGATAATTGTTCTTTGTGTTGGACGCATCTACGTTGTCTCCTGTCTTTGGCACATCCGGTGTAGCTCTCTTGTTTCCGCTGGTATCCAAACTCCTTGCAGTACTAGATGACTTTCTAGTGGCTCGAGCTACCGAATTTTTGACTTCCGCTGAGACCTGCTAAAATAATAATGGCACGCTTACCACGTATATAAAATACACTTAAGAGATTCCTAGTAGAATAATTTTGTAGTTTAGTGAAATATTTTCCTTACCCTGGCTGCGACCTCGGGACTTTTCGTAGGTGACTGGGGAACACTTCTTTTCGCAGATACTGCAGTAGTTCTAGAATTACTGTCGACTCCTTTTCTCAATACTGGATCCGGACTGGGAGCTTTCGAAACCCTAAGGGCAGGTGCCGGACTTTTAGTTAGGGTTTCCTGTTGTTTTAAAACTTTTGAATTGTTTCCCTGACGTTTAAGGTACTGTTCGTGCGGTATAGTGATTTCGTGAAACTCGCGAATGGACTGTCCTTTGTCATTTGATTCAGGACTTTTAGTGAACTCTCTGAATATTTTTTGAATTTTTATGCTTTTAGAGTGCTTAGACGTGGATTCTAAGGAATCTTCACTTCCGGTACGAGACTCTACAGTAAACTTGGTACTTATGCGAGCACACGCACTAGCTTGAATTTGATCATCTGTACGGTACTTGTTTCCTGTATTGCTGTAGTACTTGCAAGCTTCATCCAGAGAATCAGGACTTGCACTTTGGTCACGATCAGTACTTCGCTCCAGTCCTGTGAAACTTTCATTTCTGATGGTCTGTCCTGAGTATATATGTTCAGCTTCCAGGGAATCAGGACTTTCCGAACGGGAGTCCACCGCAAACGTGCTTTGGGAAATTCTGCAGGCACTTCTTGAACTTTTCAAGTTATCTGAGCTTTGCGTGTGGGTCGTCTCGTATCTTGCACCAGAGCTTTCTTTATGCTTGTACTCGGCGTCCAAAGAGTCGAGACTGTCTGAGCGATACTCGTCGGTAACGTTTTTTAAGACTTTTTGTTTGGTTGCATCTTGACTTTTATCTTTTTTAATGAAATAGTTGCTCTTTATTGTTTCCTTGAAAAGCGAATCGGCGAGGTTTGATTTATCTTTCACAGTTTCCAAATTGCTTCCTGTGGATTGACGACGCGTTACGTTCGGCTCTGTTGAATTGGTTACCTTCAATTTTTTATCACCATGCAAAAATAGGGGGGCGGTAGAGCGACGGGTTGATATTGGTTTGGTTTGCTTCCTTCTTAACTCGCGAAGATCCTTTTCCCGGGGAGAAGGATTTACCGAATTTTCCACTTGCAAACCTTGGTGCGATAATTTTCTACTGTTTTTTTTCAAAATTTTTTCAACCTCTATGGACTGCTTTGCTTCCTTTGATTTTGGCGACTTCGCAGAGTTTTTTGTCTCATAGTTTGCGTTTCCTTCTCTTGTCAGACTGCTAGAATACTCGAAAAATACTGAGCTTGGCTTTGCTCGTTGAAACTTTGTTTCTACCTTTTTTTTTGTATTTTTAGAGTTACTTTTTTGAGACACCGTCGTACCCTTTGTCGTGACACCTTTGTCGTGATTGGATTTTAACCCTATTGTCTGACAATTTTTAGGTTTCGATGCCATCCGAGTAATGGAAGCTTTCAAACCCCTTTTCACAGTGTCTCCATTGTCCTGAGCAATTTTGGAAATTATAGGTTTTGCCATTTTACGACCTGTCTCAATCGTTACCAATTTTGGCTTACGCAACGGTTCTTTCTTGAAATCAGACTCTTCAGGAATCGTTTTTCGTAATTGATCTTGCTTTTCTTTTCTTATCGATTTTCTAATAACTTCAATAGATCTCAAAGGTGTCGCTGACTGTAATTGTTGCGTACTGAATCCTGCACGAGATACAGGGATTTTGGAAATTCTATTAGCACTTTCCAAAATTTCAGATTTTCCTTTAAAAACGTCGGTGCTTTTCAAACTTTTACCTATTCGTTCAACTTTGTCAAAATTCACCGTTCTCGGACGTACCACCTCGGTTTCCACTCCCGAGTCAGAATCTTCAAAGAGTTTACGTCTCCAGGACGGCTTTTGAATTTGCACAGAAGTACGTGCGAGTTCCACAGAATTTCGAGCTCTTGCAATCTTTCGTTGCTTCGACTCAAAATCTTGCAAAGATGTGTCCAATGCAGCAATTGATATCTTTCCAATTCCAGATTCAGGAGTTTTTTCGATCAGTTTTAAATTAATAATGGAATCAGCTTTTTTCTTCTTCTCGTCGCTAATATTTTTAAGAATCGGCTGTACTTCCGAGAGATACTTCTTATCATCCGCACGTACGATTTCCGGTATTTTTTTTTCCTCGACTTTTCGGATCGTCGTAATTAACCCGTCGTTACTACTAGCATCTACTGATTTCGCGTAGCCTTTTATTACCGTTAAGGATTCGGATTGGTCTGTGCCAGTTGTGTCATTTTTAACTGCCATTCTTGCCTTTGGTGATTCTGGTTTTGGCGTCAGGCCTTGTGAAACTCTAATATCGATCATATGGTTATCGGCTGTATCAATCTGTACGATTTCTTGCTGATCCGTATCAGTTCCAATCGAATCAAAACGTCTCAAAGCAGATTTCACGGAATCGGTACTCTCACACTTAACCGGCGGTACATTATTTTTTATTTCTCCGGACCTTCTCATAATGTCCGATGAACTCAAAACTTCTTCTTCTACGGGATACCTAGGATAAAGTCTCTCTGCCCTAGAAGGATCCGGACTGGACACTATGTATGGGGTTGTCTTCTCATTAATTGTTTTTGTCAAGGCATTAATAAGTTTGTTCTGAAATGACTGTTCATCCGAATCCACAATTCTTAATCTACTTGAAGATTTAACTTCCGGTTCCATTTTTTTTGATCGCTCAACCTCCTCGACCTTATCCGTTTTAACTGTACCGCTTATTTTTTTATTCGTTGCGTCAGATCTCGTCCTTTCTATAGGGTTTTCAGTTGCAACGGACTCTACGCGTTTTGTTTTTTGAATAATTTTCAAATTTAAATTTGGCGGCCTAGATTTTCTTTTCAATCCCACATTTGCGATCGGACGTTCCGGAATCTTGTCTCCTATGTTTTTAACGTTTTCCAGACTTTCTACAGACTTTGTCGAATCTCTTCGTGTCGTATTGATCTTCGTTACCCCTGAAGTCTGTTTCCTCATAGCAGATTGTACCAAAGCCGTAGACCGTAATGCTTTCGTGCTTGGCGCTAGTTTCAGTTCGGAATCCTTCGGAGAAAGCGAATCTTTAGAAACATGACGTGTTCGGCTATGTCTTGGCAATTTTTTTCCTACAGATTTAACTGTATGCTTACGTGAAACAGTTGCGATTTGTCGGGCACTAGACGCTCTACCATTTGCAGGCACGTCAGTCAGTCTATCCACTTTTGGCATATCGTTTACACGACGAGGTCTTTGAACGGGTTTCCTTATGGTGGCTTTAATGGAACGACTGACTTTTACTTCAGTCGGACGTTTCGAACTGGCTCCAATAGATTTTTCACGAATCGCATTGAACTCTTTGTCTGCAGCTAATTTTAGGCAAATTCTACTAACCGAACCTGCTTTTTGTTTTTGACTTTTCTCTTCGGCTACTTTTTTACTTACTCTCACTGCACTGCGCGTAGGTTTTGACATGCTCTCTGGTTTTTCAAATGGCGAAAATATCGCTTCCTGTTTCTTCACTATTTTATGCTCAGGCTGTTCCAGTTCCTTGGAAATTATTATGGGCACCGTTTCGAACTCTGATATTTCACGATCGAAATTTATGGATTCAGAGGACATCGATTTGTGCTCGGGACTTTGTTCCCGTGTTATTTTCTGCATGGGTTGCGGTGACTTGAGTGTTTCTTGCTTATCTGTAGATTCGGTAGGAATTTTTACGAATTCTTTACCTCTTGTTGTTTCTGGACTTTTGTTCGGTACAGTTCGTGGCATTGCTATCGGCTGTTTCTTTATGGAATCAAATTCAACGGTACCGGAAAGTCTTGACGATGGTCGTTCGGAAGTCACGAGTTTTGGACTTTTACTTCGAGCAGCTGGACTTTTACGAACATTTGATCTTTCCTTGGTCATTACAAGTTTTTTGTAGCTGGTGGACGTTTTTGCTGGCTGTTTTTTCAGATTGGTTTCCATCTGTCTCATCAGTTTACTGCATATTCTGCGTCTTGATCCAACGACCTCAGGTTTCGATACGATTCTCGTACTTCTTTTAGTCAGATCTACGGAATCTTTTTCAACGTCTTCAATCGTTTTTCGACATTTTTGCTCAGTTTTCTTGTACGACGCATCTTCTTTTCCCTTTTTTAACCTATGGCCACCTGGCTCTATGAATTGATCCGTAATCGATATTTCCTGATACTCTGGAGTAAGTTCGGTTTCGTCAATATGAACTTCCATTAAAACGTTACTTTTCGCATTGCTACGCGAACCGTAAATGTTCTCCTGCCTTCGATCATCCATTGTGAGACGAACAAGTTCGGCGGATATGAAACTTTTCTCAAGTTCTCCTCGTACAGGGAGGGATACCGTAACTTTGGATTCGTCGCGACCACTTCTTTTCAAATAAGGACTTTTACCTCGCTTCGAAATATCTTTTATTTGAATTTTCAAAGCATTCGCTTTATCGTACTTTGAAATTTTATCATGATTCGAGTTCTTACGAGTTCCCGTATAATAAGAGTGTTTACTTTGACTAACTTCCTGCTTCTCATAAATATCCGAATTCAGAACGGTACCTCTCTTCTTAAAAGGTCTCCGTATTAAGAATGTCGAATGATCTTGAGCCGATTGTGTAGTCATCTTATCAGATTCAACTTCGACTTCTTTCGATGCACTTGCAGTCTTGGACTGCGTCTCCTTTGCTTTCACCTTAGACTGCATACCTTTATTCAAAGTAGTACTCAAAGCTTCGGTGCTCCTTTCGGACACCGAACTCTTATCACGTTTAATCGACTGATCTTCAACCAGTATCTCGTGACGATCGGTATCGATTTCAGACAAAATTGAACTCTTTGGACTTTCCTCATCCGAGCTGACCTTTATCTTGAGAGATTCATTACTTTTCATTCTCGCAGACTCATCCTTGGGCTTGCCAGTCTTTTTTATTTCTTCTGATTCCAATCCACTCGATTTTAAGCTTCCTGATTTCGTGATAATGCCTTCCTCCAATTTTCTCGAAACTCCTGGACTTTGATTTCGTGAAACCTTACGTACGAGCTCGATCGATCGCAAAGGCTTACCGGTTCCATCGCACCTAATACTTGAAGAAGATTCTACGGTTACTTTGGACTTTCGAGACCTATTAATTTCTGATACCTCGCGCGACTTTATAGGACTGTCTATGTTATCGAGCGTCTGCTTAGCTGAACTTTCTCCCTTGGTCTTTATGTCCTCATTACGCTCAGGATGTGGTATCAAACTTTTCGGCTTGGAGGATGGTTTAGATTTACCTGGAGATTTCGGGATCACTTTTTTGTCTTTAGCGACTGGTCCACTTTGCTTAAGATTTATTGCATCCTCCATTGTGCTATCTCTGCACAGTCTACGCACAGGTGAGGTTGAACGTGTCTGTATATTTTCATGTATATTCCTTCGTTCTCGTGGAGATAAAACAGCAGCAGTTTTTTTATTTTTCAAATTACGTTCAATCTCCAGTCCTACGGACGATTCGCGAGAGTTTTTCGCATCGGTACCTTTTTGCGTTTCCCTGGTTTTCATTGTTTTATTGATTCTTGATCGAGTCGAGTCAGCGTCTAGCGAAAAGCTTCGATTACATTCAGACTCCAATTGCGTGAGGGTATCTTTCGAAATTTTCTCAGCAGAATATACCGGGCTCTTTTTTGAAATTTTTTTGGGAATTTCTATCGACACCGATTTACGCTCTTCTACACTTGGACTTTTCGATTTTGTTATCCTTGCCTTAGAGCGTGACGTTCTTTCGATCTCGAAAAGTTGCCTTTCACGTCCCAATGACTGATGAGTCTTGACTTCAATGTCCACACGTGTGATAGAACCTTTAGATCTCCTATCATCGGACATCACGTCTTTTTTTCCCTCAATTCTTTCAATTCGCGCATCGTCCACAATTTCTTTGGGATCATGGCCACTTCCCACGTGCTTTAGCTTCTTTTGGCTAAATCGAGGAGTCCCACGCGATTTATCCAGGTTCTGGTCTTGTCTCGAATCGCGGATCTTGTTCGATACTACCAACTTATCGAAATCTCCCTCTCTAGTATTAATCTCTATAGAATCTCTCCCTTTAGTAACAGATTTTACTGGCGTAATATTCTCTTTATGATACCTGATCTGTTTGCCCGAATCCCTTTCAATTTTTTTTTTCGTTTTTTCAGATATCAAGGTTTTCCGTAATTCTGTTTTTTCTTTTGGTGATATAGATTTTTCCGATTTTTTTGTCAAATCTTTCAAAGCCGTTTTTTCAATGATATCCGATTTTTTTTCTACGCTTTGACTTCGCATAACCTTTTTAACTAGTTCAGCAGAACGCACCGTTATATCGGATTTGAAATCCTTAGATCTTTCCACGGAATCACGACGTCCCGTATTGGTTTTCACACGTGTAATAGAATCTTTAGAAACTCGACGTTTCGTGGGCTCTGGGGTAGTAGCTCTTCCAGATGAGGATTCCTCTATACGCGTATAAGATTTATCAATCGCCTGAACAGTCCTACCCTTAGATAAGGGTTTAGCAGTGTTCCGACTGGATTCCCTCGAAATAATATTTTTCGAAATTGCTCCAACAACTTCCGGACTACTGCTAATTATTTTCGATTTGACATTCTTCGCTGTACCAATCTCATGCTTGGACTTTATCCTAGTATAATTTATATCCCGAGCATATGACCTTTTACCTTCGTTAACTTTATCAGATTCTCCAACGACAGTAATCTTTGAAAATCCTGGACTTCGCTTTTTCTCAATTATTTCTACACTATCAGTACCATCAGCTGAACCAGTACCATCAACCTTGACAGACTCTAGAATTTTACCGTCACTCACGGCACGTGATTCTGTTTTCTCAACAGCGAAGCTCGTAGGTTTTCCAACGATTTTCACTTCTCTCTCGTTAAACCCGGTTTTCGTGAACTCTCTGTATCCTGACTGCACTCCGGCAGTATCCGAACGTCTACATTGCCTCTCAACTGTACGAGTCTCGTAAAGCGTCGCATCGTCTTTTTTCGCGGAATCAAAAATATTCTCCGTTCTCAACGTAATCCGTGTACCGGCCTTGGTATACTGAGATATTTTCGGGCTTTCGCTATGCGCTTTCGTGGGTTTTGCATTTTTCGAAATGGCTACAGGCCTCGTGCCTTCTTTACGTTTACGAGAAGGTTCTTCCGCTTTTCCGGTTTTCATCGTATTCACCGTCTTGGTAATCCTCGTAGACGCAAGGGGCTCTCTGAGAAACCATAGGCGACAAGAGCAATGTAATTCGATGATCTTTTAAAGGAATCAATTTCCATCGCCCAGTTTAGTCCAGATTCCAAAGCCGGTTAGAGATGGCGTTGATCGGGATTTATATGGAGGGAAAACACGTGTGATGTCCGATGTCATTCGTTATGCTTGCATCGAAGCGTTCTGATGTCTGTTAAGTTGTCAAGTGTGATTGCGGTTAACAATGAGGGACACGGTATAGAGCTTCGATTTCGCTGTATTGTCATCGCATCGCGCAAGAACGATTAAAGAGAAGAAGATATTAGCAGTGGGTAAAAATGATTCTCGAACTTATCGTATATCATCCGCATTTTTCGGATGGACACACGAGTTTCGAGTGCGAAGCCCGACGACGGATTATTCATTATTTATTATTTCGCATATCCTCAGATCGAAATAGATATATAAAAAATTATGCCATTTGTTACTATGCGGATGCATAGTTAACCTTAGAATGCATTGTTAAGGGGATCACGAGAAAATCTAGTATGTAGTCTTATCAGGAGAACGACAGTCCCCTTTACAATTCCCACGATAAACATAAGTGTCAGAGATTAGCAGCGGTCACAGTGTAGCTGAGAAAGTTCACGATTTTGCGAAAAGACGTGTATGACCAACGACTAATGTTTACAACGAAAGAATTTTAATTATTTTTATTAATAATTACAGAGTCCTTGGTCCTACTTCGGCCTTTTGCAATTTCATTAATTCACTGATTACATTATGAAATCTTACCTGGAACTGGTTCCTGCTGGGAACATCGGTTCGGAACGTTTCCTCGTGACCGTACCGGTGGTCGTCGTGCTCTTGGAAACGTTGCTCTTCCTCGCATTTGCATTCTTGAACCGTTCCAGTCTTGCCTCCGCCTGAGAGATCTTCCTGGTGGGCGCTCTTTTGGGCAGTTTATCCGGTACGTCGAGCATCAATTCTTCCGGAAACTGTTCACTCTCCAGGTCGTTATCAATGCGATACTTCATCGTTTTGTCGAAGTTCATCAGATGGACCTTAGCCATCAGTCGGTTTCGCTGTATCGTGTCGTCATCGAGTATCTCCTCGATATGAACCTTGAAAATGAAAAACAGAACAAAAGGATTCAAAATAATGTGAGCCACATAGATAATCGTGCTAATTTGAAGATAAAAAAAATTTGTTATTTTTCATATCACACCGACACCCACCTCATTACGATTTGCATTGTGGTGATCCCCATTGGTATATCGTTCATCATGGTTCTCGTTTCCAAACTCGTCGTCGTCACCAAAGGAATCGTGGGTGACTTCCTCGTGATAAGAGATAACAGGTTTACCTCCGTTAACGTTGCTATTAACATCAGCACGAGCAACGCGTCTGACGGTTACCGAATGATGATTCACTGTCGCGTTGCTACCTTTTCCTGGTGCATGACCATTGCTGGTCACCTGCTTCTTGGGTTTGTTATCCAGAGGGTCTAGAGGATAACTCCTGTCGATTCCCTTCACGGTCGTTTGTCGTCGTTCGTCGAACATTTGTCTCACCTAACGATGATCAGATCATATTTTTATTCGGTCGGATAATCGACTTTCGCGCAATCATTAAAAAGCACCGATATCGCCTTGATAATCGATATCGAGCTGATCCTCACCTTTCCGCCACCTTGTGAAGTGGAGCTCGAATGGGTGGTGGTCGTCGTTCTGCTGATCGTTTGATGACTAACCGATGAACTATGATTAGAACTGGTCGATCCAGCGCTACCTCTCTGCACAACCTGGTAGGCCCTCTGCTGTTGCTGATCGTAAAGCTGCAGCAACTTCTGCTCCTTCTCCTGAAGTTGCTTCTGCTGAAAGCGAGCCTGCAAAATACATGGCAATGTATTTTGACAATGACATTAGCCATTGATTATACGCATTTCGTCATTTCAGTTTCAGCAACAGTCATCGACCATATGTTTTCACTTGCACTGGCAGTGTTGCTGCCAGTTGCCAGAATTATCAACATCGGATTCAGGACTCATGACTCGTCAGGAATTATGCATGACTCTGTCCACGTATGTCTACAAGCTCGTTGGTACACCATAGGTTGTACCAAACGTATGTGTCATGCGGTCACTATACGCTTAGGGTACGTGTAACCTCATCGATTCTTCTAACCTACATTTTGCGGAGGGGTTAGTAAACTCATTACCGCGATAAAATATCGTACATTGTGAGAACTAAGGAAGAGAGAAGATCCTGAAAGGTTTATCGGCCACTCTACAGTAGACGCTATTTATTGGCTACCACTTTTCCCTGAACTTTTACCCAGCAATATATTTTAGAAATACCGCAAAATCGTGGCTTCGAGTTTTCGTTAATGAAATTTGCGGTCTGACTATATAATGCTGTATAGTGTGATTAGAAAGCACGTGGGACGATTAAAATTATATTAATTCGATGGGTTTCTATGCTAATTAATTATTTAGTGTATTCGGGTGTAATCAATATCGATTCGTCATTAACGTATCGTGAATATAGATTTAACTGACTAGTCAGTGACCAGTCGCAGTCTTAATTAATTTATTTCTCTAGTGAGTTCAGGCTATTACAGCGTATATAAATACAGATCAATATTAGCATTGCAATGTATCAGTTGCAAGTTTGTCCTACTTCGATGACATAACGTGCAGTTTTGATTATATGTATTTTTATTTTGCGTGAATAATCATTTATTGAATTTCTAGGTAAGTGTTATTTATTATTTTACTTTTAATTTAACATAGAAATACGTCATTTCAAGTGCCACCTTGGCCATACAATTATTACATGTGATATCGCAAAATGCGAGGGATGATTCGCGAATAAAAAAATTTGACTATTCATTATTTTTCATAAATCATTCGTATTACGTATCTATAGCGGTACGTAGTTGCGTAACAGAGAAAAATAAAATGAAGGTTTGGGGTCGAAGATCGGTTCGACCAGCTCTGTCTACTTCATATGCATGTATTGTCTATTCTTTTACAGCATCAAATATGTATACTCCTCTGTCATTGATCTCTTCTTGACAGTTGCAATATTATTTTTTTTCCAATTATGCGACCTGATTAATATTCGCACACACAGAACATAGAAAAAGGATCTGAGAAAAAGGACGAAAAATCGCGATCGACCCTAGTCCAGTCGACCGCAGCGAAAGAGCTCGGGAGTGGAGACCGACCGATTTTGAAAGATCCTCGAGAGGTCAAAAAATACATTTACAACTTCCATCACTGCCCAGAATAATCCTAAACCCGAAGCAGGTTAAATGTAAAGAACTATATTCTTCACCGGAAGTGATCCTGGTTAGTCGTCGATCCCCGCGCAGTGTTTCCAACGGAGGGTGATTAGAAGTTAACGGGTGACTGCAAGTACACCTATTCGTCAAGTGGCACAAGGGAACTCATGATTGACGTGACCACTCCCTTAGAGAACGCAGTAAAGGATACCGACGCCAACCCATGACTCCCTACCGTTTAAACTGTCTTAGCGTATTTATTACGTAGTTGACAGTGATACGAAAATGATATCACGAAGAATCGGGGAAATAGGCAAAGGAAGAATGGGTTATGATCAATGCGGTATATTCAGACTCATTTGATAAAAGAAAAAATCAGAGTTACATTCAAATGCGAATTGACTTTGTTCCACTTGATGATATCAATTGACCATAGTGATAAAATATTGCTGTATTCAATACGCAGATCGGTTTGTGTTTCGGTAGGCTATGGTTGGTTCTGAAACTAGTCAGTTTAAATAGATGGGAAAAATAATATTGAAACTGTCAGGTAGTTATCAATGACGTGCACTATGCAGACCCAGTGCAATCTACGTCCAAGAAAAGTGTAGAAGCAAGGAGTCCCGATTGAATTTACATGCAGCTACTTCAGGTAATTGTTCCCAATCAAGATAAGATCCCACGTCACGTCCAATATAATAGAAGCGTACAGCGCAAGAGTTAATCATAACTCAAGATCTTTCCAGTCACTCGGATCATTTTTCATCTGGGTCTTCTGAAAAAGATCCAAGATTCGTTTTATTGCCAGATGAGCCAAAGGCCAGGGAAGCTGCTTCGACTCGTTTTTAAAAAGCTCTGACTTACGCAGAATCACAGCACGATTAAAAAGAGTAAGTACCACCTTCGATAAGCACGGTTTCTCTCTATTATAACCAGATGATCGAGCACCGTTCTATTGTTACAGCGAAACGAGCATGAGCCAGCGACTTCAAGGTACACTGCCCTCCGGCATCAAGACAGGACGAAAGTGACGCCAGGCCTCGAAGCTTTGCTTTTATTTCCGAAAATATCCTACGCCACTGGTTCGTGCACATCGTGCTGCCCGGGTCCGTTCACCTTGTCCTTAACGGAGGCTATGCTACGAGTCGTATACCATCTGACGAGGCTTGTGCTGCTTTTGATTGACGAGCTGGTGGCGAATGTGGAATGATCGAAGGACAACTAAGAGAGGAGATAAATAAAAAAAAAAGTCAATGAAACCCGTACCATGTAACGGGGTCACCGTATCGATCGATTTCGCAAGATGTCCTACCAAGACTGTACGTATCTACTTCGCTTGGATCATGGTTTCTCATCTGGCTTCATCCCGCAAACAGCATCTGGCAGTTTCTGCTCTCAGCGTCGTCGCACAGCTGAGAGAGAAAGAGAGAGAAAGAAAGACTCTCCCTATAAATGGTCATGTGTGTCAGAACCGCCACGTACACGCAGCTTGGACCTAAGTGAGTGAACTGATGATATAAATGGAGAGCACACTTTGCCATCTGCTACTTGTCATTAACCAAGTCTGTGTGACGCTCAATGTATGCGTGCGCGTTAAATTGATGTTTTTGAAAATCAGGTAAATTCAGTGACTAATCCAAGTTAAATGGTATAGTTATTAAGAGGTATAACTGTATTTATTTATACACTACCAACCATGCTGTTTATATTCGTAATGGCAGATGCGAGTCCTTGTGCGGCCCAGGATGTGTCTACGTTCATCGAAACTCCACGGGCTCCAAGAGAATGTGATCTGATGGACATTTTTTTACGTATGACACCTTCCGTCCAACGATGAAATTTCGTCAGACGATTAAAGAGACTTCGTATTGATGACGCAGAGGATTGACACCACTTCCGTCAATATATGTACTACCGTCGGCGCTGCCATTCATCGATTCTGCTTCACTCAACTTTATAGTCAAGAGATTCGATCGCGTTTCGCGTCAAGTACAAACAACCGGCGGTATAGCTGTTTACGCGAGACGTAAATCTTTGTGTTAATCGTTAAAACCGGAAGTACGCCGTTACAGCATCTAGTTACACGCCGCGTCCCTTGCCTTTAGTACACGTTATATTAATATTTCCGCGAGATTTCTCGCGCGGCTATACTCGGTCATTCTTTACGCATAAAAATTCTTAGAGCAGCGCTCGGTCCTTTTTTTTCTTTAATTATACCCGCTAGGCTCGGATAATAAACGTACATCGCCAGCGCTTCATTAGTAAGAAACATAAACGCCACTATAGCGAGTATCTGTATTTATGCGGGTACTCAACGGCTTTTTACAGTTACACTATTGTTTTACGGCGGTACCTTGTAGTATCATTGCGCGTGTACATATGGCTAAGCGTCTCGATAACACGTAGCTAAATTTACTTGAAAATCGCACGACAGTCTCGATCGATAAGTCACGAAGCAGAAGAACTCTTAATGCGCTGTGAAATTAGTAGCGAAGGATTAAACCGTCTGACTTCGAAAAAAAGATTTCGTTATTGTATCACTTATAAAACCACCAATTAGTCCAGGGGAAGTGATGTTTAATGAGTCTACACTGAATCACGGATTTTTTAACGAATGCTTTTTTTCACTGTCACGTGAAAAAAATATATGGAGAAGTCGAATGATCAGGGTACAGGCTGTTCCATAAATTGCGTCACTTCCTCTCTGTTTTCGTTTTAATGTTTTTTCATGGACAACGTTCTTGCGAAGTAAATCGCCAATTTGACGATGAACTATGACCCGTTGAGGGTTGCTATCACAACTGCGTTGCTAGCAACCCTCAAGGCGCTCATGCTTTCTCCATGTCGCATGCGCAGTGCCTTCTGTCCTTTGAATACTTAGGGAAACCCTGTCGGTCAGTGCAGTACACTCTATACCGATGATAAATATTTGATTACACCGTATAGCCTTCATTAATTTTTTGGACGATCAAGTATGTAGCTTGCCATTGATTTTAGCGTTCGTGAAGTTAGCACACTGCGTTTCACACATTGTTATATTGATTGTTACAATCCAAATGAGTTATTAATAATTTAGGAACGAGTGTTCAGCACTGAAAATACGAATACGCGAATATAAGTGAATTGTCGGATTGGACGTATTAAAATAATGATGGCAATTTTTTCTATAATAAATTATTCAGTACGATAATACCTTATGGAATACTAAAGCTCAGTCATCGGTAAACGGAATAATGTCGGAAAGGCAGTCTTATATAAGTATTCCATAATAAAGTAACCGAAGCGATTTACTTGATGCCAGTGAAGGTCGGTGTCTATCGATGTGTTGTAACAATCGCACCTAATGAAGGTAGGGCAGCAAGGGAGTAGGGTTCAAGGTTCAAGGTTCGAAGAATTCGCGCGATAGTTCATAAAGTTCCACGAGCCCGTACAATACATTATTCAAGGACAAAGAGAACAAAAGAGAGTAGTTACACAAAGTCGAAAAAAAAGAAGCATTATAGACAAATTTTATCTCCACCAACACATTAAATTTATTCCTAGCACACGCCGTACTTCATAAAACATGAAAAAGGAGTAGAAACATTACTAAATCCTCACTGCATAATTAATCAACTCGAACACCTCGCTTCATCCGCCAAAACAATGGCGCCCACATGTTTTTCCACACGTTTACACACTTGCGTATACTCACGAATTACCGACCTTGCTGCGTAAGACACGAGCAAAAAAGTGACCTAACCATCCCGAGAGATGCTGCCCACCAACATACAAATTATATAATAGCTTCGACGCTAGGTGCAAGCCATAACTTAGCACTATTTACGCACAACAAACTTTCCAGTATATGCTGCACCCAAGTGGTCCAGAGTATCATGATGAATCAAAAGCTAAGATTCTCCATTGTACCATTTTGCTCAAAATACACTCAAGAGGAACGCCTAGCGCTGTATGGGGTTAATCAAAGCAAGTGTTTCGGGTTATAAACCATATAATATAAAACAGCCTATTAAATTGAACATACTGTGCAGACAGTGTTATGTATGTACACACATGGGATGTATCCAAGTGCATAAATAAAATGGTGCATTGGCAATGCACCAGCAAATAAATTTCTCACGTGATAGCTACCAAGATATACAGTAAGGATGCCGAAGAAGATCTGATAGCGAACAAGGAAGAGATTCAGAGTAAATAAATCTGAAATGTGGGTTTAGAGTGAAGTTTGCCACAGGCACGTCGTTGATCACAGCATAAATAATTGATGAGGAGTTAGTAACGTCGTACGTACACGTATGTGCCTCGCGCAGTCATCAAGGTAGGAGGGTAACGAGTTCAATTTGTAATTTTAATTTTAGAACGTAGTCCTATGGCCAGTTACTCGAGGTAATTACTATATTTGGTCTTGTTGCAGATCTGTTCAGAACGAGAGCCGTGTAATAGGTACTCCGGGATATCTGGCCGTACCATATTATACCAGCTATGTTGATAGCAAAGATAGTTAATACAATTCAGGTGTTAATTGGAAGAGTCGGTTTTCGGCATAGCATCTGGTTATCACTGTAGACACACAAATTGCGTATATGTGAAATGATATTGGATACTGTATGCATGAAAGTATCATATGAATTCGGGTGGATCGATTTTTTGACAAGTGGGTGGTGTTGTATGAAGCTGTCAACCCACGCGAGATAGTCAATATTCGGCTTGAGGCAGGCTGCCACACTGAGATGGTAGCGACACGGTGTAAAGGTATCCTAGACACCCACGTGGTGCTCAAACGTCAACCTGACTCACTCGATCCTTGATGAATTAGCATATCGGTGCAATGCGTGCCAGTATGTAACCTATGGGATAGTCATGCGTTGTGTACAGAAGTATTAATGTTATTTGAGAAAGTACTTTTGCATGAGTCTCTATTGACTATTCCCATTGTATAAAACATATAATGCTTGGACAGTCTACACTATGTACAGTGTAAAATTAGCTCATCGAAAAAGCTGCCAAAAGAGGATTATCATTATGTTACTGTTTCTGACGTAATATAATCGCAAGGTGCTTTGTGGTTTCTGATTAACTGACAGGTTCAATGGATGTCATTGATTTACTAGGTAAACTAGTATGGAATGACGTTTGGTGTGTCTACTGCTATATGCACTATACGGTTTGTGGGATAATTGTTCTGGACGGTAGTAACAAGAGTAGGTATGAACTCACTATGGGCAAAGCATGGAGTTCGAAGACGGAGGAAATGACGTCACAGCATTATGGTTACAATGCCGACAGTAAGTTGCGGTTGACAAGTCAAGCGTCTACGGTCTACCTTCCCGTCTCTTATAGTTTCGTTTCGTTCTACTCGACACGGCTCTCTCTCTCTCTCTCTCTCTCTTCTTAATCCTTTCATCTCCGTTCGAGCTGTTCTCCTTTTTCTCCTAATTTCTCTCATTCCCCCCTCAGTCTTCCGACCGCCAAATTCCCTTTGTCGGCCAGACAAATTAGGTCAAGTACCTTCTGCGGCTCAAAACTTGAGCACTGCTCGTAATATTATTACTGGCTGCTTGCACGGAAAACAGACTTGGTGTTCATTGCTCGAAGTGAGCAATGAATTTGCGCGTACAAACGTCGTTAAGCAGCCTCCCGGTAGGGTAGGGAAATTTATTTAAAAAAAAAGCAATGTGAGCTCTTAAAAAAAATGAAAGATTTACCCACAGACGTTAAATAATGCAATTACAGGATTTCCTCTCGAGTTTTGATATCTATTTGACCTTGACATCATCGTTACTTATAAGGATCCCGTGATCATTATCTCCATCCTACATCCATCGATCCTTTCAACTTATCTGAATCTTGAATCCAAAGATCGCAGCCATTTGCGCTTCGACGAACCGTGACGGAATTGATTTTGGGTCAAACGACACGAGAGAAACTTTGATCTATCGATCTATACCAGTTGACACGCAGGATATACACTACCGGTCAAAAGTTTAGGTTCACCTCACAATGTTAATGAAATGTTCAGAAAACCATGGTTTTCTTTATTTATTGTTATTTATTATTATTATTATTTATGAAATATTAATAATTGTGTACACAAAATATGTCGACTTACAAAAAGATCCGCAAGTATTTATTCATATTTTCGATTCTTCGAAATATTCGCCTTTTGCTCGTATAACAGCAGAATTCAAAAATAAAGCAAGTGAACTTAAACTTTTGACCGGTAGTGTACATATACATATATATACATATACATAGACGTGGGTCGTTACCTAGGTCGTACTAGTCAAGGCAAGGTGCCATATAGGTATGCACTAGGTATAGGTATACGGTATCGTACGTGGGCCAACGTAACCAGCACTTCCTTCGCCACGCCAGGTAGGGGATTACGGATATAGCTTGTCAAAAATTCAGAGGGATATTCGACTGGTTTATCCCTTGATATAAAAATAGAATTTAACATTGTTCACTTTGCATCCCTGTGAATAAAATGTCACTCGAAATGGGATCTGAGATTGCTCCCTCTTCTTCATTGAACTTTGCTTCGCATACGTAACCGTAATATATTACATATTGTTCGCCGCGTGGGATTATACTCCCTCATCCGTATATTAAGATCACCTTGGATGCTGTGTGAAAATTGTACAGAATCGTGGTGACTCTTACCTGTAGCATTTCTAGACGAGACGACGCCTGGGGCGCTGCCATTATGCACTTTCGATCGCTGTCTGACCAATCAAGGGCTGGTACCCCTGGCTAATCTGAAACCATACGTTCACGTTACCAATATGTATATAGGTATATTTCTTTGACGTTTATGAACGAACGTCGTAAGGGCTCGGTATACTGTATATATATTATTTACTTCCATGGTCAATTACTCTACCGGCATATTCTCTATCGTAAGGACAGCTAATGACTGTGTTTCGCCTACGCTCGAGTCTTATACGAAATAATGACGCAGAGCAATCAATCGATAAGTAGTTAATCCTGTGTAGGTCAGACAAGATTATATTAGAATTGATGTAAAAATTTTCCGAACCATTTTTTCAACTTTGAGAATCGCTGCTGGTTATGAGGAACCACCCTAGGACAAGGTGTGGCTTACGTCCTGTACTTTTTAGCGCTTAATGACGTCATTATCTAAATTAAACCGTGCTTACACGACAGTGGGTAGGGTAATTCGCGATTGCAGTAGCGCCTTAAAAATATTATATATATATATATACATACTATATATGTATATTGAATTTCGACACAGTTCACTGCATCCAAAGATGAAAATGAGAACTTGAAGGATTTTTGTGAGTATAGATTTTCGATGCTGTCACACGCGAAGTTAGGTACGTTTCAGTCAGCGAGCATTCGCTCGTCCATATTATCCGTCATCTTTTTATTTATCGGGATCGGTTAGAGTTTATCGATACAGATTGACCGAAAATGAGGGAGACTAAGTAAATGTATATTGACCACCCACGTACTTTTATCGTTCCGCGATAACGGTAGATCTGTATCTGGAGTGATTATTATGAGAAAAAAACTTTTTACACGCACATATATATGTATATAATACAGATACGTGACCGTAATCAAATTCACCGTTACTTCACCCACGCGTTGTCCTTTTTTAAAATAACGCAACGTCTACCCGGTGAGCGAATCAGAAAGTTCTTTGATTCCGTTACGAATAAAAACCTTTATGTATATTATCAGTATGTTTTATATAGGTAGGATTAGCTATGATAATATGATATGGATATAACTGGATGTTATGGACACTAAACGAATATAAATGGACATTTTCTGGCTATTGTCAATTTTTAACTGAAAATGTCATGGATCTGTTCTGTATTAAATAAAGAGTCGAAAAAAGAATTTCCCCGAATCAGCATGAGCAGCGCGCAGAATGCTTGTGAGTTTGTTGAAGTAAATGGCTGGACTTTACGCAAAATTTATCAGGGTGACTCAGAACGGGCTCGTGATGTAACCGTGGCCGTCTTTTATGGCGAATAGTACGAATGGAAGGCTGAATGGTTTGTCATAAATTATTGCGTTGCAATGAAATGTCTTGGTAAGGTATATTAGTAGGATGTAGACATTTTTTATCGTCAGTAAAATATATACTGTAGTAATATAAAAAAAAAAAATGAGAAGAACGGCAAGAGATTTTATTAAAATTATCTAAAGAAGGAGAGAAATGAATCCAGACTTTTTGTCCCAAATCTAATCGTTAAATTGGTACAACGTTGCCATACGTACCCGTAAGTTAATCAGATAAAGCATTATTGTGGCCTAGAGCAAAATTCATGGTACCAAGAAGGTCGTGTTGGATTTAAGTAACAGTTCAAATATGGCTCGCTTTCTATAATTACGCATCGTACTCGCATGACCATTTATGAACGGAATCATCGAACGAATAGGTCTCCGAATGTCTCTATAATCGCACGTTTTCAGGGTCGTCAGTTTGGTAGCGTCGCGTTGGTATTAGGTAAATCTGTGAATGAAAAAAATGTCTCTTTAAACGTGCAAGTGTCCACACATGGTGTGCATGTGGGTTAAGGTATCTTTATACCGTGAAAAAAGAAATTCTTTCGACATACGTATATCCCAAAGGGTAACAACAAAATTTTCAATAGAAACTTCCATCGTTGACTTACCCTGTAACGCGGACGTACTTTAAAGTACCCTAGAAACTAGCAAACACGAACGACTTCAAAGTGCCTGCAGGTAGTTTCATTGCGAGCACCTGGAGACTTGGAATGGCAAGTTAAGATAAGTTCACACGGCACAGAAAGTTTGCACCTACGTCCAAGACTCGTGGGGCAAGTTACATCTCGTGGACCAAATGCAAATGCACGACCGACTTAATGCCAGCATTGTTCCTGCGTAATGACGCAATTAGGTCGTTGCATCTTGGATACAAGAAGACAGTGACTTGCTGGTAAGGCCAAGGTTCTTGACACTTGTCAGTTCATCCATACCCTAGAACTACACATGGGCTCAAAATGACTTTACTTTTACTCTTCAGTTTCTTGACATTTCTTGAAATTCAAATATTTTAGATCTCCTGTGTCACGTTAATACCAACTGGTGCTGCTACTAAATGGTTTCAGTTACCGTCTGGCAGGTGTCCCCTAGCAACGGTAGAATCAGCAAGAAGATACTGACTTAGTGTCAAAAGTACCCCAGCGAGTACTGAATGATGGATTATAGTAGTAAATTGTTCTAGAGTTAATTCGTACTGCCAGACAAGTCCCAGACATATGTAAACATGGACATACGAGTACTTGAGAATTTATTAATAAGTAACGCATGCTAAGTGCTTGTCTCCACTTAAGAATTTTTATAGTTTCAAGTAAGGTGGGGAGGAGTGGTTTTTTGTTTAATGGCACGATAAAATTAAATAAATAATAATTGATCCCGACGTCTGTAAAATCGCTTTGCTAAGTTGAAGATTACGCTGAGGCTAGTCTCTATTGAAGGCTACCTTCGCGTGAGTCAAACTATCTTCTTTCTTTTCTAGGATTCCGCGAATCATCGTGGGAACACGCTTGCCCCTAGATAATTCAGTTTACAGGTCGGGATCTCAGAGAAAAGAGGTAAACGTCAGGGAAAAGAGCAACGCGAAAATCGTGCCGCAGAGCTACAACCAGTCGATCACGGAAACGACTCTGATGCGTTTGCTCCTGCGCAACGAATTTTCGCATGAAACCAGCAGAAGACTATACCTATATACACTGAACAGGAAACTGCACTACAGTACCCGAATCAGAATTAATTACCCAATTAAATCTGGCTCATCTTTCCGATTCCAGGTGTATCAATCATCGATAGGAAATTTTGTATACCAAATGCAGTATCAATCAGCCAATTAAATTCTGCACAATTATACACCATAACAGTCAACGACTAACTGACGTCTAATGGATAACAACATGCAAAAAATGGCTAAACAATTAATACAGAGAGAAAGAGAATGACTAACCTTTATTTAGAAAAGCTCCTGTCAAGAACCACAGGTGATTAAAAAGCGTCCTCCCGAATAGAGGACCGTTGTAGCACTGACAGCTTGGCCGTCCCTCTCTCCTCTCCTACTTACTCTCCCTCTCTCGGTACCGCTCTCCGCGTACTCTCTTTCTCACTGCCTCTCTGTCATTCTACTGACGTAGTAACTGTTCCTCTCTCTCTCTCTCTCTCTGTAGGTACTCCCTTCCACAGTGGACTCTGCATATTCCTCCCGTAGGGTCTATAGGCACAGGAGAGGAATAGTGGACGTGGTCGGACACGGAAAGCCTAGTCAGACTTTAAGCAGGAGGTTATCAACCTGAAGATAACGCGGATCTGCATGTATTCATCATCCACTGTAGTATCCCTATATAATATTTCTGGGAGATGCGATAAGCATATCGAATACCGGCTAATTATCAGTTACTTAGAGATAGTAGGGTCGTTCCCCATTTCGACCCATTGGTCTGAGATAATTATCTCAAAGTCATACGCACATTGGATACAGTCTGTGTACTACATGTAAATAAGGATAATTACCCGTTTAAGAAACTATCATTAATTGACATGATCAAGAGACTATTCATTTATAATTAACGGGGATCGTTATACGTGTATTCGCATCACGATTGAACGTGGGCGTTAAGTAATTCTACCGAAGTAAAATGTTTTTGCCGTTATTAGCAAGAACTTTGTAACCATTTGCTGTTCCTTTAAAGAAGTTATGTTCTAAGCGACACAGAGTCACGACAGAACCTTCATACTTGGTAGGATTTACAGTATAGGCATCTAAGTCTCTTATATCCCTGCAGTATAGGGCTTCGTCGGCAGGAGTCAATGTCGTTACTAGGCAGACGTAGAAAATCGTATATGGGGATCTGCGAATTTTCGATCGGACATTATTCTTCGAATATCTATGCATATCTAGAGAGTTTATCTCGCCGAGTGATGCATAGGTGTAATATATCTGTATACGTATATGCGGATATTCAACTGCCTACTCGTATAAACTACCCTTCTTTGGCCTATAAGCTGGCCTAAATTTGTCTAGAACGTTTCTACGTGCCAGAGGCAACGCGACGCCTTGCCTATACACTCCAAAGAGTGTAATGGGTTATACGAATGTGTAAATACGATTTGCATACCCATTGCTATACATGGCGCTGAGATTCGAAACCGTCTATTATTATAAGACGTGATTCACGCTCGTGTAGTTCCTTTCATTTTTCTTTTCATTCATCTCTTTCGTTTTCTCTTCAGGTATCGATCGACTCTTAGGCATAAAAAATTTAAGTCTCCAAGAATACACGACAAATTTCTATCCCTCTTACGTTTATATAATAAATACCTAATCCTTATGAATTACGATCCTGCTCTTACGATTGACCCGAGTCAATCGAAATACTCATTTATGCATGTAAGCATCTACGTATATATCTATTATATAATTTTACTGTTTACGCGAGTCTGTGCAGTGGGCAGAACGCCTTCACTCGACGTTATGCTTCGAATGAGATCTCAGGGAATACACGTGTATAATCATTGTGCTTTATAATATTGTAATCATAATCATATACTATCCTCGTTGCTTACATTATTACCAGAATCGATCAGTATGCAGCAGGTGACTAATCTACGTAATCGTTCGATCGTATCTAATGTCTATTATGATAATGTTTTAAAATATTTTTTTTAGTGTCAGGCAACACTAAAACGTACACGTATAATGATTCAGGATTTATTGTTATTATTTAAAAAAAAAAATTCTCCGTACTTCGCTGATCTTATAATTCATTTATATCTATATCTATATCGATGAAATATTTGTGATATATTATTGTTAATATTTTATGCAACTCGAACGTGGAAATCATTGGTACGGACTTTGATGATCTCTATTTCATAATTGGTATTCTTGTCGTATCAATCGTATGTTACGGGTGTTCCCACGATGTTGTACCATCAATTAGATTGTCAGTACGCATCTCGTATGTAAACTCATGAATCAAGGAAACAGCGAAGTGTTCCTGAGGGACGCACGCGCTAATCTCATCCGCCGCGAAGCTACGTAACGTATCCGCCTACACGACATTCGGCATTATAGAGAACGTAAGAGCGGGTCTGATACCAGGGATGGTAAATTGAGACAACCTTGACTGGAGCAGCTATTGTTATCTATCAAAGTAACCCCAAATTCCTATTTGGTTTCTCCATGTTAATGAATCAGGTTTCAATTTGTCTTGCGAAACTATTGGCTTGACGCATTAATTGCCTATCGATCGCCCACGAATTTTTTTTTTTCTTAATTCTAATGAGTACGGAGTTCGCCGCGTATACGTATTCTTGGATCAAGAGTATAATTGATATATACTTTTCTCATCAATGAAATTCTTTACTGCTTGTAACTGAGTGTCGAATAGTCTACCGAGTTTAACACGGGTTATAATTTTGTCAGGTAATTATGGACTGGTATATCAATGGTAAGATGTGTGGACGTAAATAGGAACTGGGATATAGTTTATGTAGGTGTATATACACATATCTATGCAAGTCATGAATGAATCGTGTTAAATTACTTTAGGTCGATACGTTGCTTTAGGTAAATGTTAAATTGCTTTAGGTTTACACATGTGTTCGTGAATGCACCGGAACTTGCAAAATAGAAGTGTAGAATTGATATGAAATTTAATATATTGTTTGTTCTTATATTCCGTAAGTATGTATAAGCACTCGAATAGGATTTTACGGCTGAAGGGACAATATGAAAGAAACGATAGTTATTCTTAGTAAATTTGGTGATACGTTTCTCCGGATATCGTCTCAAGTGGGAACTTCCGAATTATTATCATCGCACCGGAAAACCAAGAACCTTCCGCAAGGTCCAACGGCAATGAACTCGTTTACCGGTGTTATGAAGAAAATTTTTGTCCCGTACGATGCGGAGTCTGAGGATCCTCATTCTGTTTCTAGGAGTTTATAAAGTTGTTTTGAAAAGTCTTAACTGCGTCCCGGCCGCATTCATTTCTAGACCGCTGGCACTTGGAAAACTTTTGCATAACGCAAATCTCAACGTAGTAACGTGCTGGGGTGAAACTTTCAAAGAGATGTACATTTTAATTTGATAAAGCGTCCTCCGGCAGGTCGGCCGATCGTAACTACGTGCTGAAGTGGTACCCGTCCTTTGTGCGAATATTTTTAAGCAAACTTAAAGCGAGATGAGATCGAGTTGGACAGAAATCCTTAATTATGCGCTCGATCGATTAATTCGGACAGTAATTTAATTAGATTACTGGACAGCATCACGAAATGGCTTTGGCATTTTAATTATTTGTTCTGTGCATCAGAAATGAGCTTCGCGACTTCTTCGTTGATGCAACAAAAATCTTTAGCGACTTTTCTTTCCCGGCTGATCCAACGTTCTAATTATTCGTTTCTCGTGTCAACGCGGCAATCTCTCCGTGTCGTTGTTACACTTGATATCCACGATTTTACGATTCGCTTAAATTTACTCTTAGATTCAAGAAATAGATTAATGATCGTCACGTATGGTTATCAGTATCTTGTAGATCAGGTGATTCCTGTTTTATCGTTTTGTAATTGTCTGCGTTAAATCCCTAAGTATTTTCAATTCCGCCAAAAATGTTTTCGTACCGTGAACACGTCGCATTCCAATTCCCGAAGTCACGTACGAGCATATCCGATGGTATTTTCGATGTCACGGAAAAGAATTCGCCCTTTGAAATTCAAAGGAATAAATTGTTTCGTGCGAAAGGACTGAAGTCGAAAGGAATGTCCGAGTACTTTTTATTAGGAGACGACCGTGTAATTCCGATAATTGTAGTAAATAGAAAATTTGATTATACTATAATTCCCTTGGGTGAAGGTTTGATTCGTCACTGGTTTCGCAATATCAACCCGAATTAAAATTTCAATGTATGGGATGGTTCAGTATTGCCAGTTATATCTCATGTATGGCAAATACGATTACGTGACACTTGATAGGTGCAGGTATAAATTTTGCGACAGATCACTTATAGATTAAAAACAGATCCACATTACAACTATATTGTAATCGCGGGGGAGAAAGACCGATATAAGATTCATGGAAAATCACCTTTTAAATTGAGATATTCGAAGATCTGTACATAACACGTGTGGCTACAGATATATCATTAAAATTACAAATAGCTTAATAGATTTTCTACAAGTTAGTTTGCTTAGTTCATCTCTCAGTTTTACGAGTACAAGCAGCTGGATGAGAATACTTGGAAAAAAGATAAAGCATTCGAAAAATTGTTAGGTAACGCTTAATTTTATAGCAAGAGAAACGAGTATAAGACTTGCCACACTGAAGCATTAGGTCCTCAGTAATGCCCGATACGTATGTACCGACATATCTGAGAAACACATTGACTCTCAGTATTGTCGTGTCACGCCCAGTTCGTGTTAGCGGGTTGTATACTAGTCTGTATTCCAGGGTGAATTTCGCACTAACAATCATCCTTGGATAAAGCCTGTAACAGCTATTATCCTCATTCGAAAGCGGAAATCAGTAGCTAAAACAGTGGCCAGTTAACGTATCTGACAAAAGACATCAAAGTGTCATTGTCATATCAGGTAATTTATGGGAGTGAATTCTATTACGTTGGGGATAACAAATATTGTGGAGATTTATGTAACCTTAAATTAAAATGATTTACAGTTGTGCATTCTGAATACGGTGCAGATAAAACTTTTAGCATATAACGAGAGAAAAAGTTAATATTTAAAAAATTTCTTTGCTTTCTTTGAGAACGAATTTTGTAAGCGTCGATGTTACCTCTTCGGTGACCTGCAGAAGACTGTAAGAGTCGGTATGAATCAAATTGAATAGGCTTTTTGTCGTTCTGGATTGATCCGCCAGATGGCGACTTCGTACAGGCCAGGTTGCCATGTTTCATTTCAGTGCGTACTGTCTGTACTGTCTCGACTAACATGATGTGCATTATTATGGTGACAACATAATAAGAAAGAAACTGCATCGGAATTGAGTTTCACTTGTCGATGGCACAACAGGAAGTAAAAATTTGTCCTTAGATTAAAAATTAGCTTGTGCATTTATGGAACGTTCGAGTTGTTTATACTTTTAGGGTTTCTGAAGTGACATAAAATATTATCGATAAAAAAGTCAGTAACAGAAAATATTGAATTCTATTATTACTCCGGGTAAAATATTCTGCCCTCTTGTCAGGCACCACGAACCTTATTTTCTACTTATGAACGATATTATTATTCAGGAATGAAATATGGTAAGTTTTCTCTTTTGACATTTTAATGAAATCTTTTACGATAATTTATTCCTAAGCTCTCTTATTGATCACTTCTGTTATGTATCCTAATATTTTTTATTACAATGCATCGAATTAAAGGTGGAAAGGAAATTCGTAGGTACGAAATAGATGAAAAAGAAATAAAGGTTTGGGTGATACTAGTGAAGATAAATGAATTTACACAAACAATGACGAATAAGTATACGGTCACGGAATTGATTGTTTCTCAAGCGAGAGAAGACGTCAAGTTCTTGATGGCAAAACGTGATTGCCGACCGATCCTCAGAATTACAGTGTCGTATTTTCTGGGCTCCCAGCAAATGCGACTCCCCGCGGCTGAGAAAATGCCATGTCGACATATCGACGCGTCGTTAAGAATCGTCAGAATGGCAAAGATACGAATCGCCTCGAGAAACCCAGTATTATACGAGGGACACGAAATAAAATTAGTGACAACGCAGTTGCACGACATAGAATTCGCAAAATAATTTTTCCTTTTAGTCAATTTTTTCTCAACTCTTTAATATCAGGACGAGTGTGAAACCGGGAGATATGCAAATAATATTTTTATGTTCCTTTATTTTGTGGATATTGCGTAATTTGGAAAATATAAAAATTATGATACATGGTAAAGTGCTATTTTAATATTTTTTGACAGTTCTATAATTATACGTATATATATTGCTATTACGTGTGTGTACGTCTTTGGAATTATATACTTTGGATAGAAACTGAGAGAGAAAAATAAATGTCTAATAATTAATAGATATTTTTTATTGGTTCACTTTGGTTTCGAAATTCGTATAAGTTTGATATTCTCGTGTTTAATATTTGACGAGAATATAAGCATATATCCGTTTCAGTATCTACCCGTATCGAATATATGACTTGAAATTTAGGCGAGGCGTCTACGTCTTATATATAGAAAACGGATATCCGACGATGGGAACGTCTCGACGAACCATTATCTTTGGTACATAATAAATCATTTTCGAGTGAGCATGCCGGGAGAGTAGTTTGGAAAATATAAATAAAGTCTAGTACTCTTTTGAATATGTCGAAATTGTAAAAATTTCAACATACCCTAATATTGCAACCCTTGACGACATAAAAGAAAAGTAGATAAATTAGTGAACCAGTGAAACGCATTGAAAGTTTGGCAAGAGATTAAATATTTATCAGATTTCTACCCCTAGTAGAGGTGAAGATAATTAACGCGAATATGATTACCATTATCGTTTTCGTATTATCACCCCAATTAGTCCTGAATCCTCGAAGGGTCTGTTCTGTTCCCTTAGGTAGGAATTCTCCATTTACATTTTCTAATCTCTCAAGGACCCATAGCTTCGCTCGACGAAAGGGGGAAAAAAATAACGAACGAGTCTATGATTAAAAATCAATAGATTGAATTTTTGGAAGTAAATAACTTCAGCGTACAAATCATATATTCGATTTAAAAAAAAATATATATATAAAATAGCTCGTTTTAATTCGTGCAAGATTAAAAGAATTTTCCTAGTTTTCGCAGTATTCGCGTTCCCGCATAGTTAAAATGGTATAGCTAATTCCATGAAAACTGTTCAAGCGGATTGAAAAAGAAATTGAAAAACAAATGTTTTTAAAAACAAGCAAATACCTAACTGCTATTCCCGTTTATTCTACGTATTTTTTTATGCTTTCTGCATACTCTCACAGCTAGAACCATACAGGACCCTGTTTGCACGGTTATTCACGTGTTTACAAGGTGGCACTCGTGTTCGAACCAGTGAGGAAACAATGGCCAGGATTTTGAATTCTATACGATCTGAATGTGTACCGAGCTTTTCATGATAGAATCCATATATATGTAAATAATATAGGAAATCGTTGGCTGAAGCAGTGATGTGCCTTTGCTGCGCTAACAGGCGATCTCGATGAGAAAGATGGGGCTGAGAAATTTCCAAAAGAAGAAATCTCACTCCGACCTCGTTACTTTTACCCTTGGATAATGGCTTCGTCTTCGCTCTTTTACCTTTTTCTCACTCTTTTTTTTTTTCAAACTCCATCTCTCTTAACGTGAAGCTCGATTGCCCGTGGGTGGATGCTCCTCTCCTAGGAGTGAATCCAACGATATACCAGCAGAATGTAGCTCTTCTGGTTCTGGGGCACTAAAGTGCTGCCAACCATTTCACGGTTAGGAAGCAACGAAGCTTCGCGAAGCCGCGGTCGCAGCAACTCCTATTATTCCGCTAGATAAATCCACCCTCCCGCCCCCCCACCCCCTCCCTCCCCCCCATCGATATATCCGCGAGACAACCGACTCAAGAAATATCTATCACCTGTTTTTCTTCTTCTGTCTAGCTCTTTTCTCTTCATGAAAAATACGACGGGCACGACGGACCACGTTGCATTTTTCCATCTAGATTCGAAGAGTTACGGAGTGAGCTTTCGGGTACAAGCAGCAAATTTGAAATATATTTTTTTAAGTTCTGGACCATAACGCTTTTCGAAATAAAGAAAATTTAACCGATCGAAGAATTTGAAGCTAAATTTGACCATGAAGAGGATCACGGAAATTGGAACAACGAAGCGGTTTATCCGGTCGGTAGGAACGTTCGATTATTTTGAATGACAAACGACCCGACGTACCAGGTCCTCCACGCGTGGATATTGCCAACCGCGATGTATATATATATGTGTATATATACATATATATAACACAGGAGATGACCCCACTTAACTTGCCAGTTTTCAGCGGCTGAAACGGAAATGGGAAATTCGAGGCGAAACGAAACTGGCATTTGACAGGGATACGAAAACGACTGCTTCGTATGTTAAACGTCATAACATAGAGACGAGAACACGTGTCATACTTATAGAAACATGAAATATTTTTTCTAATCCAGCCAAATAAGAAAATTGATAAGATACACAAAGTAGATGGTCCAATCGTCGACCATGTACCAATAGTCGTCTGTTGTGTTATAATACTGTATAGATATAAATTGAGTGTTGGCAAATTCAAACGTTTCAATAAATAAATTACATTTTTTTCCTCATCTCAAAGATTTTCACGAAGGAAAGTAAATTTATGACTAGATTTAATAGACTACCCGGTATCGTTCCGGTCTCCTAGGAGGCTCGCCTGGTACGACATACGAAGCAACTGTCGTTACGTGGAGCACGCAGATGGTTCAAGGGTGGGATGGAACGTTATTTCGTATAGTCTGGTTATGAAGTATCTACTTCACTTTAAAACTCTTTCAAATTATGTTCCACGCGTATATGTACCAACTGCTAGGTTATTAAATAAGGTATATATACATATGTCTTTGGTTCCTTCAAATTTAAATTTTGCTCGATGTAAAATCGAGATTTTACATACTATGGCAATGTACATAACGACTATGCAGCTTGAAAATTATATTGTTGCGTCATAACCAAACGACTACTGAACTGCGTGAGCTTTTTGAGTTTAATAAATGCCAGTATGTGTGACCATACATACGTAGGAGCGGGATTACTTGTTAATGAATTTTTGAAAATTAAATTTTTTTACTGGGGTGCGATTTTATTTGCTTGATTAAAATATGCGTCGGATTGAATTAGGGTGTAGCTTCATTTTTTTGTGATTTGCCTTTGTCGAACAAAAAATATCTAGGACCCTCACAGAAGCTTGCCTTTTTTCTGGTTTATGGCTGGGATGTATACTTGCACCCTTTTCCCGTGGATGTGTGGGGATCGATATGGCACTCCATGTGTTTCTGAAGCTGTATTGTCACGATACTCTACGTATTTGGCCATCGAGAGTCACTGGTAATTTATATTTTATATCAGTAAAGTGGAAGCTGGTTAGTTCTACCAGAGACCGTGTGACAAGTGCAGAACTGCAGGTAGTAGAGAACTGAATTATTGACCTGTGGGTCATACAGAATATACGGACGTACAGAGAACATGAGAAACGAATATAATTAAATATTGGGACAAACAGGTTTCTATTGATACGAATATATGCAAGATCTGTAAAATTAATCAATTTCATCAAATTTTGAGACTGAATGTCCTCGACTTGCATCTATATCTGTAACTTGATTACCTGCGTAAATTTCGACTCGATCAGTTCACCGGTTCGACAGGAATTTTAGACCCGAACATTTATTCCACCCATTTTGAGTAAAATTATCAAATTTAAGTAGTAGTAAAGTTTTCAGCATTGATTTACGGTAAAATTTGCAAAAAATTCTTTTTCATAAAAATTCGGATAAAAATTCTTTTTCCTATATTTCACATGGTTCCCGTTTGATTAATTTATTAAGTATATACGAATCATCATAATTTTTGTATATGAATATACGATATACAGTTCGTAATCACAAATTGATTTGCTTGTAAAATTTGAATGCTTTTAACCATGATCATACTCGTATCTAATATTCAGCAATAATCCAAAGCATCCCTTAGGATGCGGATTGGTTGGCATGTGGCAGAATGAAGGACGCTGAGACAGGTCACACCCCTCGTCAGCAAGCTGTCAGCAGCACGCCATAATCCTTCCTTTACAGGTTTTTACGTCCCCATCATACGACGGCGTCATAGTCGTAATCATAGACATGGCCAGCAACTCCCCACATTGGTTATCGTGCATATAAGTTACCTTACGCGTAACCACGTATATGCTTGATAACGTCCTTTTTGTGCGTGGTGTTTTAAAACCCTGGAGAAATCAATTTGGTTTGACTAATTTTTCGGGCTGGTGGAAAATTAACTCAAACGTATATAGGCGTAACAATACGATGGGATTACATATAAAATCAGGGTGAATGACTGGAGTAAAGGTTTTAGAGTTACCGAAAGCTCAAGACGATCCGAACATTCTATTGTATGATTAATAATGACTTACGTTCTAGTAGGATCAGCCGATATTATTATTATTATTATTTATTAATTTGGTTAAAATCACCGGAAAACTTATCTGGCGTCTTTTCAGCAATCTTACGTTATCGAACTTGTTGATTAATTTATGATTTTATTTCAGTACTTTAGATCTTATCCGTTCATCGTTCTTGCGAATTTTACCTCGGCTTTCTTTCACCGTTGCGAAATTTTGGGGAAAGTTCGCAAGACGCTTCCGCGGATGTGGTTGCCAACTTTAAGAGCTAAAATAGATGGGACGGAGTGCTGAGATTTAGCTCGAAGACGGAAAGCAGACTTGAGAGTTTCAAGGGTTATGTCAAGCCTGTCAATACATAAGATCTTCCGTTGAAATGAGGTTTGTAGATTTTGAAATTCTCTTATAAACAGTTGTTTCCATGCGTTTTCATAAGAAAGTGGTATTTGCGTCAGATTTACATGATGAGTAGTGATGGAAAATAAATGACGTGCGATAAAAGAACAGGAAAAAAAAATTTTGACGTATACCGCGCAATAGCATACCCAATATAATATATCTGCAAAGGGCATCCAACTGAAGCACACCATCCCTTAGTCAAATACTCGAAATCTCCAATCTTCAAGTTATTACGGACCTTTCTATTCCCTTTGCCACCCCCACGTAACCACCCCTCGATAAGTTATCATCCAATTCTCCCTTTTACATTGGAGCCCTGGAGCCATTCCTACCTTCATCCCTTATTCGCGAACGCGGTAACCCCAAACTGCTGGAACTGGCCTACGACCACAGAGTCAAGTCCTAAAGCCCATAAGGACTCCCTGTCGCAGAAAAAGGATTCCCTTAACTTTTCTAACCTACTGCCTAGAAATCGTGACCTGACCGTCTCCGAAAGTATTTTTTTACAGGCCCTTTTTTGCATTTCTCATTTTACCTGACTCCATTGGACACCACTGAGGCTGTAGGATTTTAACACAGCGACGGTGTACATGTACAGAGTTATTCACGGTAAACAACGGTTACCTGTGTTATTTGATATTTTATGTAAAAAAAAAAATCATCCCTCTGTCAATATATTACAAATTTTTGTATACTCGTTATCTCTGGTACGTTGTTTGCCAAATATTCAGCTTGCCGAGGTCCCTCTGTCATATCGCATTTTGATTAATAAATTCATTCGATCAGGTCAATTATCGGAAATCGACGTAGTAGGTACGTAACACGATGGAATGCAAAATTGCCATATAACAATCTATGCAAACTAGGAGAGGTATACTTCTAGGGAATTTAATGTTTGCGTAATACGTGTGCGCGTATAGATATTTTATAGTCAAGATTTTTTATTATTTTATTTTCTCGCGCCAAGTACAGGCAACCGGCGGTACAGCCAAGGCGACGATGCAAGTTATGTGACTGAGCGTCATTAATGGATCCTGCTTGTGGACGCCGTGCGGTGAGGTAAGATAGGAAAGTCAGCGTGCGTGCAACGGAGAGAGCACTATGGTGCGAACGAAAAGCCAAACATTGCGAAAGCTACGCTAGCGCCATATTGTCCACTCGTTCGCACTGATGCTCCGCGAAAAGGACGCAACCAGCGACGCTCTGTCGTTTCGCTCGCACCATGTATCTTCCTCTCTGTTGCTCGCACGGCCTGAGGTATGGAAGTGATTCTGCAAACTATCCTCTCTTACCTTTACCTAACGGTATCAATAAGCTGGACACCATTAATGACGTTTTCTTTTAAATTTGTACATATATATTTTTATGTATTTCTAAAAAAAATGAGCTCATAAATTAAATTTATATGTCTTTAAACATTTGCGACAACGTAATATATTTTTATGATTAGCGACATCGCATCGTATTTACATTTTATATCTGTGACAATATAGATTTGAGTGCTTAGAACTTGTTTAATATATCCTGTTGAGGAACAGAAAAAACTTACGTGTAAAGGACTACGCAAAGTATGGGAGTGCTGTTAACTCGTTTAACAAAAAGGATTGAAATGATGTTGACTAGATATGTCGGTGTGATCTATGCCGCGCGATTCTGATATTATGTTGGATATACTATGTGTGTAAAGGTAAATCCTACGCGGTGGCTAGCAGCGATTTCACCGAATGGTCAGAAACCCAAATGTGCCACACCATTGAAATGAAATATCCTGAATGGTTATTCTCCTGAAATGCTGATGTATCGCAAATATAGTACTCCGTTGTATTGTTGCATACCTCAATTGAGCAGTCGATACCGAATTTATTGCACCAATAGCTCATATAGAATTAAGGATACTGAAAACCTAAGAATGAGAATAGCACGGAAATTATTTGACGATAAATTCAAAATGATTAGTACGTACCTTGAGAAAAATTGGGAAGCTCTGATGTGGCATCCGAGCAGACTGTAAGTGAAGGTTTTAGTTTCTGTTGCCGTTTAAAGTTAAACTTTTGATGATTAGTTGGATGATCCGCGAGAAGATGAAAAGCATTGAAGACAATAGAGGAAAGGCGCTTCGAAGTTGGAAAAAGAATGAAGAAGGTAGGAAAGAATGTTGTTTTTATTGTACTTTCAAAAGTCATTTTTGCGTATAGCTCGCATAAATTTTAATGTTCTTTCATTGGAAACATATTATACGCACTCGATTGGTATCACCCTAATATTTGAGTTCCTTTCGAAATTGACGAACCAATCACAATTATCACGCTCAAGGGACGACCCTTCCTTTTCGAATGAGAAACTTCGCAGAGAGTAGGCGAAAAGTTAACTTCAACCAGGAGTTTCGAAGCACTAACTACCCCACGAGAAGCGTGAAAATAACTCAAAAAACTTTTCAAACTTTCCGAGTTCACTCAGTGCCAATAAAACAATATAAGAAATACCGATAAGTTAATTTTCTTTATAATTTCGAAATCTAAATGCATTATCTCTTATTACGAAGAGCACCTCTGTATTCCTCTGGGATGATATTCTTTAAAAAAGTCCCACTTATCCACTGCTGTCAGAACCCTTCCTTACCGACCGCCTTCCCCAGTATTGACCAGGCGACGTAGTGGCTCGTAAAAGCGTCGAGGGAAATGAATTATTTCGTATTTTACCATAAAAATTTCTTATCGAACCCCATAGGTAGATAACAGTGCGTAAAGGTCGTACACTAGGCAGGAAGATTCAGGAGAAAAAGTAAACGAGTAGAGAAGAAGTAGAACGTGGCAGATGCAAATCAATGAAGAAACGAAGGCCGAGTATCCCGTAGGATTATTCGTGGGTATCGGTAGCGCAAAAGTGGAACGTGGGGAAGAAAATGAAAAATCGAGAGGACGGGTCAATGATATGCGTTCCTGCCATATGTTTCTGACAGGAACGATTTCCCACTTCGCCTTTAGATCAGGAATGGACGAGCGATCGTTGCGCTCTTATGCTTCCATTTATTTTCCGATTTTAAAGGCCTTCGATATTCTTCGTCACGGGATGCCATTCCGATTCTGAATAATATTGGTCGCGCTGTAGGCGCTGATACTGACAGGACGATGCTCGCGAAGCACTGAGATAAGTACCTTTTGCATCGACAATAGAAAACTTTTTTTAAGCCAATTCCCGATATTAGTATCAGTAAAAAAAACTCATCCATCTTTCCAGATCGTTGCGTTCGCTTTCTTTTTCTTATCCGTTACAATCTACGTAGCTCCTAAATCACGTTGGATTCTTTAAGTCATAAGAATCATAGGAAATTAAAGAAATTCGTTTATCGGAAATACGTCAGCGCTCTGTCCGGCCTTCCGTTCGCTTTTTCTGACTGGCAACTTTTTACATTTAAAACTGCGTATCCATTAACTGACAGACAACTTTAAATATATCCCACTAAACGTACCGATAACATCATCCTACCAAGATCAGCTTTGTCGATACCTAAATCAAACTTTTGATATACCCGTACATGGTTCGTTCATTAAAATAAGACTGATCGGTCCCTTTGACTCTGTTAATAAACGGCGGACAACTAGCTGTATAGTAAAGGTCTTCTTTCGTCCTTTGAAAAGTTCGAGATTCTACAAAGCCTTTTATCCGTGCTACCTTTTCCCTAGAGTGTCTAGACGTAACATTATATGTTGTAGCGGTCCCTTGTGAAAATTCAAAGAAAACATTTTCACTACACCAAGGTGAAAATATTGCTTAATAACAAAAAAAAAAAAAAAAAATTCGGAAATATACACATGGACGTAAAACTTTCTATATAGGGTCACAGCGAATTACTACCAGCCCGATGAACTGTTATATATTTACATAATACAGTAGACGTACGCAGCACCCCTTGAAAAGTCAGTCTAACTATCTACACGAAGGTAGTTAAAAACAATTTTGGATGGATGACCATGGTATATTGTGTGGCAGTTACTTATTGTTAGTCTATTTTCGAGGAGACGCGTATACGAGGATTATAAGCTATGGGGTCGTAGGCGTCGTCTGGGTTACTGCAAAAAAAAATGTCTGTCTGGTAGTCTGTTTCGTTACTAATGTTGAGTCATTGTTGCGCAACTTGGCCATCGATGGTAGGATAAACTTGAATCATCCTTGTTTTCCACTTTTGTATTTTATATTTTGATATTTGGTGCGTCTGATTTTTTTTCCTAGTCATGCTGGAGGAGGGGTTTAGTAAGTGAATCAGGTTATTATGACAATTGTTGTATCGATTATGGTGATAAATTTGGTTATGCTGGTGGCATTGATAAGGGGTGAGAGAGTCTATACTGTGTACCAGGAGTTATCGTGAAGTTTACCCGGCTCAATCAACCCTTTCGTATTTGGCCCAACCACGACCGATTCCATGTTCGCTCTTTACCGCTCTCCTGTTTGCTAAGCTCTTCCGAATTTCGAAATTCCCTGAAATCCATTGCGATCGAGGCTTCAGACTGTCCGATTGGATTTAGACGTCTGTTGCCTACAAGTTGGTAGAAAAAGGATTTACTGTGGAGGAGTTGTGTAAAATTGTGACGCAATTACTAACGTGGAGTGCAAAATTGTATGGTTTTGGCGAAATTCGATTTTGTAGTATTACAACCCATTACTACTAGGTTCACGGAAATTCCGATAACACGTAGCACATAGGGCAAATTGGATTTTGGAATAGATTCGTTATAAAAAAGAAAAGGTGTAAGACTAAATTGTAAGTATACAATTTACAGTAGAAATATTTTAGGTGTCCATTGTAGTACGTGTAGACGTGATACTTGTCATATGCATGTAACCTAACCTTATTAGGCGATAATTAAATTTATGCTTTCCATTTAGCATATGTCGGCCGCTTATTAAGGTTCAACAAAAACACACGTTTCCATACGTATCTCGGTTTACGTTTTTCCAAGCATTTCGTCTGGACCAAAAGAAAGCCGTTTAGCTATTTCAGCTCATAAATCTCAGTAACGGGAATTAGAGTTTCAAAAAGTATAATATATCGAAGAATCGAAAAATCTTGATTGCACCCGAGTGCTGTACGATATAACCTAAATTTGCATATTCCTTGTGCTATTGCCTAAGATAACATTATAAATGTTTGCAGGAACAATAAACAATCTCCAACTGCGTAACAGGTCATTCTATACGTTAAGAGAATACGCATAGCTGGGTGGATACAGATCTTAGTACAATTTTGAATTAATTGGAGATGTATTTCATATCTTTCTTTCTCAAAAAACAAAAATTCATCGTCAGTCCATCTCGTTACTGTTGTCTAAAAATATAAGATAGGGAAAAACCGGACGTAGTTTTATTAATAAAATCGTTAACTGTTCTCAAGTCGTAGTAGCAATAGTTAAGTATGGCGGAAGGAAAGCGGTGCTGGTACGTGAGCAGCATATTTCGTTGAACACCATCATCCCTTGCTTGTTGGCCACTCTCATCCCTTATTTTGCCACCCCTTCGCTTTGCTGGTTGGATCTCATTCCCCGGCAGAAGCTGCGAGCTAGTTACGTAATCTACTACAGTGTTGCTGTAGAATTCGGAGTGAACCAAGAACCAGAATATCCAATGACTTTATTCAAGAAAACAAGAATGTTCTCACGATTTTCGAAGAACGTGAGCTTTGGGTGAGCTTTGGGAGTAAGTGGCATGCCGAAGGGTTGTCCACTTCTCAGCAGCCGGATGTCAGCAGGGAGCGAGACTATGGCTCAGGAAGCGAAAACGAGAGTCACGAGGAAGATAAACGGAAATTTGAAATCGTACAGTCGTTCGGATTATGACTCTACGACTGTAAGTTGTACATTCGTCAAGTCATTAGAGAAGAGAGTAACACGCGGTAGGGAGATCGACTGGAATGCTTTTAAAGTTACCTTCGAGAAAGGCTCTGGCAGCAGTTCGGGAACCGTTGGTACCTCTGATTAGATTATTTTGCGTGAATGGTTAGATGCTGCGGATTGCCTGGTAGTTAATTTTGTCATTGATCGACTATGAAAGTTCAAAGCAACGAATAACCAGCATGGACGTCACTTAGTCGAAACGAGAAGTCAAATAGAGAAATGCAAACTGAAGCTGGGCCGAGTGACGTAGCTGCGGGAAGTTAAGTGAGACGTTGGCGTGGTTACCGGGTTCAGGGGTGTGGGAAGCTGCGAAAGGGAAATTGGCGGACCGTGTATGCGGGGGTGTGGAAGGAAAGCCGTGGAAGTAGAGAGGCGAAGAAGCGAAGAGGAACTGTGGTAGCCGAGACGGGGGTGTCTGAGGAGGAGAGTCAAAGTTGAAATAGGACGTTAGCCATGTTGGCCGTTCGTGTTGTATCATCGTCGTGGATCGGGACTCCATAAGCTCAACCCACGCTTTCTCAGCAATGTCTCGTTGCACAGTGCCATCTACGTCTCAGTGGCTATTGGTGTGAACTATAGGGACACTTTCATATAGCCTCCTCCAGTTCACGTCAGCCCACCTAAAACCTTTGCAGTTCTGCTGGCACGTCCTCCAGCATTTGGACACCTTCAGCCACCCTTGCTCCCTACCCCATTACATCGTACCCTGTTCTACAGTCATCCTCACTGGTGTATACACAGGTGCACATCCTGTATCTATACATATAGTAAATCGACCTCATCCCTTCGGTAAGCTCGGAGCTGACAGACCTCTCGGGGAGCACTTCAGCTTTATCGCTTTACAAAACCAATAGCGTGCGGTGACACGGTTAACATTCACCTGTATTACCTACTACGGTTTAATCGGACTGACCGATACACCATAAACCGGGCTGTCCCGCTATCGCCTTATACACTGTGCCCAGTGACAAATTAAGCCTCGATCAATTCCGCTGCATCATCTGTCACGCTACTAAAAAGTCCCAACCTAACGACAATGCTCCGCTCTGTTTTCAGGCATGACACGTCATACGTCTGAGGCAGGTATCAGCGCACGGAACAAAAGCGTTGACACCGAGGTCAGCGTTTGTAAATTGCACCGGATGGTGGAGGTGAACGTCGTGATTCAGTGAGGATACTCCTATCGCTCTGTGCTCACTCTTAATCCCGGACAATCCCACCTTCGTTTTTCCAGTGTACTCTTTGCGTATTACAACATCCTCCCACGACTGTACCTACCTAGCCAACCGTGCTCCCTATCCTTCTGACCCTCTCGTATAGATATACATGTGGCGCTGATACGGCGCCTGCGTGCAGTGTACGTCGAGGCGTCGGCGTCGGGGGCGTCGCTCCGTCGGAACCGATGTCTCCTCCGTCAGTCCAGGCCAGTATCAACGGGAGCCGTCGAGGGTTGAGCCACCTCCGAATCGGCAGAGGGATGCTGTGCATACATATCAGAACTTCCTAGGCATTCGAGGAGCTCAGACCTTACCGAGATCCCGTCCGCCCCTCGCGCTGAAGTCTTCGAAAATACGGAGGAGCTTGCAGGAGAAGCCGGAAAAATGGGGCGTATACGCTACACGTACCGGATCGATTGCGAAATAACGTCCGCGCGAAGTTGACTCCGCGTAAAACCGTGTTCTCTCTGTTTTTCTCTATTGCTCCCGACTTGCATTCACACTATCGTTATCTCTCTTTCTTCTCATTCTCACACTCGCCATCTCTCTCTTTCTCTCTCACTCTTTCTCTCTCTCTCTCTCTCTCTCTCCCACGACACTATCCACCATTTTTTAAATACACGCAATCGTCTGCGACAAAATCTCAGCTTGTTGACTGATGTTTCGACACGCGTTAACGGGGTGCTGTGCTTCGTTAAAAGTGTATTAATAATTTTGTGAATTTCGCAAAGAAAAAAAATCTCAAGCTCTGGTGTTACATCATAAACAGGACTACGCGTCGCTAAATCAGCAGTGTCTCTGTACGAGTGAGGATGACATAACTCCAGGACGACAAAGTTCACAGTAACTACGTGTACATGGGATTACTCGTGGAAACTTTGTGTTGATCGAAGTAAAAGTGTGTCGCAGGCGTTGCGAACTGCCCTGTCGAAGATCCCTGACCCGTAAAAGTCCAGCATCTCTGCGTATACGTCCTGACCTCGTATGACATAGGAGCGTATAGTTCAGCAGTGTTAATCTTGAAAGGATCATTTTGAGACTGTATGCGAAACTTTGCGTACCTGGGGAATGTCTGATTAACGTCTAATCTGACGTACGAAAAGCGCCAAGAACGCGTCGACGATAAATTTCGATCACATCCTTGCCAAGGATTCTCTGTGGTGGCGAAGAGATGCTAGATAGTCGCGGTGGGACTCCGCAAGGAAGCTACGACACGTAGCATGCTCGACGTTCCAGCTAACCTCGTGCTCTCGATTCCAGTGGATGATAACCCGGGAACGATACATCTTCCTAGGTCGCTATGCTTGTAATACGTAAGTGAGATACGTCATTCTCATTAACGTGTCGTCGTCGTATTTGCTGAGGACATTCCCACCCTTGGAAGAGGAAGCTAAACCGTGAAAGAAGAGACCGAATCTACGCAACGTAGAAACAACGTAGTGAACTGTGTCTAGCCGAACAAGTGTTTGTCGAAAGATAGACTTGTCATTTATCGACGAGATTTATAAGAAGAAAATGGACAGCAATAAAATTGGATTTCACTGTATGGTTTGGAGTAACTAAGGAGAGGTTCAAATTTACTGGGATATCGAACAGTTTTGATAATAATTATCTTAAAAAAATATAACCCTCCGTTTAGCCTCGCGAGGTACATTCTCGAATTTTTCAAAATTAACAAACTTCTGTCACGGTCGTACGTGTTTACCAAAACATTTAATACGTAGTTATATAGGAACGTCTCGTTATTACGTAGGGAGGAACTGTCAGTTAACTGTTTTAGTTAACACAGTTAATAGAGTCTCATATAACGTGTATACGTACCATCGTATATACTAGGTACACGCTGTATCAACGTTAACGTAAAATAGTTTAGTCTCTTGGATATATATAATCATACCTGTACATAGAATTCGTACTAGATACACAGTCGTACATTTATTTTATATATATACATACGTATAAATATGTATCATCTGGATATACATATACTTTGGTATATATAAAAGATAGTTATATATAAATACGTAGGCCATTCACGCTTATAAGGTAAATACAGTGCGCGACCTACTTAAAGCTGAAAAGCTTATTCGGAAGCATGAATAATACAAGGCATAAAATGAATTCCCGGGGAGTTATTTTGGCTTTGGTACTGACGCTCACCCTCATCTTCGGGGAGACTTTGTCCTTCGTCCTGGAAGGATCCGCTACGAGCTATGCACAATTCCGTAAGTGGAACGCTGCGCTGAACGGCACCCTGGAGCTTGAGTTCAAGACGGATCAGGGTAACGGGTTGCTGCTGTATACGGACGACGGCGGCACCTATGACTTCTTCGAGATAAAGCTTGTCGAGAGTGCACTACGTCTCAGGTATAACCTGGGTGGTGGTGCTCAGATTGTCACCGTAGGTCATGATCTTGGCGATGGTCGCTGGCACAAAGTTCAAATAACGAGGAATAACGAAAACACTACCCTGACTGTTGACGGCGTAAGCTCTACGTCTACGTCACGTGGGAAAGAATTTGAATTTGGCAAGTTAGGCGGCAATTCCGACGTTTACATAGGCGGAATGCCTAGCTGGTATAACAGTAAGTTGACCTTACTTGCTCTGCCCAGTGTTATATTTGAGCCACGCTTCAACGGAGTTATCAGAAACCTAGTGTACGCTGATGGAGACGGTATCGTGCCCAAGAGACAGGAGATGAAGAGTCGGGATGCGAAGGTGAGCTTATGCTTTGTATCTATTTATAGTAACTGTATATACAGTGGGTATGTTTGCTTGGGTAAAATTTTTAATTTAAATTATTATTTGGTTTCATATATGAGATGAATTCATAGATTTTGCGAAGCTGGAAATATCAATATGTCATATATCGCTTTTTTTTATCTGAGCCATGCATATTTCTATTTGCAGAAAATAACGAATTAATAACGCAATTTTCATTGGGGAAAATATAATATCCTTGTATCGGTAGATGTATCGGCTATTATGCATGCTGTGCTTATCACATAATCGGCGGAGCTTCGTAACGGATATCAAAAGTAACGTTACCGTATTTCATACATTAAATGATAATTTTTATTATTTCTCTAATGGCGTTTTCGATTTGTATAATTAATTTGCACCGAGTATAAGCTGCAGCCGAGTATTAATTTTTGCAATCTTGATTTTCCATTTCATTTTTTCTTGGATAAAAGTTTGATACTGCCACTAAATTTCTTTTTATCTTGGATAACCCTTGACCGCGACTCAAAGCCCTCATTTTTGGAGAAAACAATAACGGGTGAGATCTGGATTGCGGAACCTGAATCTTTCGCTCAAATCCTCCCGCCTTTCTTTCTCTTCACGGATCTCACGGTTCAGGGAATTTCGTTTCACGCTGACATTCTCGCTTCCGGAAATCGGACGGCTTGACCTTTCGGAACAAATTGGCCGCGACGACGCCAATGGATGTCTAGGAAACATTTTCCTTCGGTTGGATAAAGAAGGAAGGAGGATGTCTCTTGGAGCCATCACTCGTCAAAAGCTGCAAGCGTTTCCTTCCCAGGAAAATTCAAAATGGCAGAGAAGAGCATCTCGATTCTAGTACCGTGAATTTATATTCCATGAAAGTTTCTTCCGGCGTCGCTTATACTGCCCTGAATAAAAGTTTCTCTCTTTCAATATGTATATATATATATATACATATATATATATATGCATAGCATTCTCAATAGAAACACAAATAACATATATCGTTTACATCCCAAGTAAGAATTGAGAGCTGACGTCAGTCCCGGAAGAATCCATTGTTATATTTGAACACCTATTAAGAATCCCTTTCTAAAATGAATCATGAATTCAAAAATCTATGAAAGATGAAAGTTTTTAAACGTACCATAGGAGATATCGAATGTGGCACGAAGGAACGGATCAATAGGGGTTGGAAATAGTAGTAACCCTCGGAAGGAAGGTGGATGATATTTCAGTGTCGTACGTTTGCTCTTGAAGGATCCTGTATGTATAAGATACCCGAGTATTCAGGCTATATACATATATATATATATTATATCCGATAAATATATATACACTTACATATATCAGATCACGTTCTAGGTGTACATTCCAGTTACGAAAGACCAAGAATAAATTTCGAAGGTTCTCCTTTATTATATAAATATACAAAAAACTAGTATATTCAGCCCTAAATACATCATGATGTTAGTCGCGCTCATTTGATTCCCATATTAACAAATATGTTCAGGCAGTGCCCATTTGATCGTAAAAACCAGCTATTACTATCAGCTGTACTTTTATAAAAAAATCTACCATTTCGTTACGTAATATCTAAATTTCATCAAACAGCTCGTTCAATTTCTCCCTATAGGTTCAGGATCGAGGTGCACCGTTCCACGCGGTATATCAGTTCGACTTCTCACTTTTCAAGTAACTACTGGCAAAGTTCCAGATATTCCATGAGACTTCCCAGCATGATAAAGAAGAATCACTTCAAAATATTCCGCAGTCGTCATTAGTAACATTGAAAGGCAACTCGGAATATCATCGAACGAACCCTGAGATACTGACTTCTATTACAATTACGACACCCCGTATAGCGTAATCGGTGCACGTTCTCCGAATTTTTGGATCACGATAAAGCTATTCTATTCTCAGTAACGTGTTATGATTACCGTTGAATTTTAAACAGGTTCGCGAATACACAGTTGCTATTCGAGATGTCTGTGCACGAGTCAGATACACAAACTGTGGCCATGCTGGTTTCACGTCGATCTAATCGCAGGAAACGCGATGCAGAAATGACCGTTACTGATTGCTCAGCATTAATATCGCTTCTCTATCATTAAATCGTAATGCGACTGTGACACGGAGGCCATTTGGTTCAGTGATCATCTCATGCGTTCAGTAAGCAAATATAAATATTTTGATCAACCCTTAACCATACGTTTATATAATAACCATGGATTAGAAATAACAGAAGCGATATTATCGATTTATCGTTTAATCGATATAGGCTCATACGTTGATTTATTAATAATTTTTCATTTATTCCTCTCACGTGACAGCCATTTACGTCCGTATATATAGGTCATCTTCGTAGATTAAAAAAATTTTATAAAATTATCTGAATTCATAGGAACTTCATCGTGTTTGGTATATTTCATATATCGTTCTCAAGGCATGTACTCATTATGCGATTTCCGCTGTGATAACACGGGAAAGGGAAAGTTCATTTTCTCATTAAGAATATACATGCATGTGTGTACACGTATGTAGGGAGTTTATTCCTTCAGAGTCTAGACCAAAGGGGTTGACTTTCTGTGTCATACGAGGGTGCAATATAACGGAGAACTGATTCGTTTTCAAGTGCATTGCACACATTACGTCAGTACGTTGCGTGCGAATTGATGCGTAAACGCGTTGGGATAAACAGAATCTAATGTTAAACGCGATACTTCTTTTTCGTTCAATCGATCAAAACCGTGTATTTTCTATCATAACGGACTGGTAGGCTGAATATATATGTATAGTTTTATAACAGACTCTCCTGCCTTTATTTTTTAATGCTACCTTTTTTTTGCTTATCATTTTACTCCACACGCATGGTTCGCGAAGTACTACCGGGGTACGCGTCAGACATGCGGGTTTGCTAATTTCAATATAGTAGTTTTACCAGCGTTCGCAAATTTCGTATGAATTATTTCTAGCGTGATCTCTGCATAATGTTGCTAATGGAATATAAAAATTTTCGCGAATATTGCGAAATTTTCGGATCAGTCTGATTGTTCAAATAATTTCGTATAGCTTTGTCGATGATTGAACGTTTCTAAAGCTACTTAATAACTAAACGGCTGTTCTTTTTATTAAAAAAAAAAAGAAGAAAAGATTATTATTGATTGATTTTGGGAACAATAATGCTCTCAGCTTGATACGTAATGGATGAAATTAATAATGCTTTTGTGGATGTAATTAATAATGCTACTTACATATTTCAAAGATGATATTCTCCTGTGAGATATAATATAATATACAAAAATTGTATACTTTCAAGGGTTATATTGGTTGATTAATTTTTAACGTAAATTTTGACATTAGAAATTAATTAGGGTAGAAGTGCCCTAGGAAAATTTGCCATTGCCAATCTTTCTTGCCAAGGGTGACGCGTGGTAAATTAATGAAAATCATTTGTAAGCGATTTATCTTTGTCAATTAATTATTGGCAATTGAAAATTTTCATACGGGTTGTTATCACGCCTTACATTTTTTGCAATGGAAATTATTCTTTTTGGATTAAACCGCAAACAGCTTCGATGGGATTCTGCAAGCTGTGACGTTTTCTAGGTAAATTCTGTTTTCCTTTCAATGCATTTTGCGAACGTTGAAGCATAAGCAAGGGTGCGAAAAATAACCTACCTCGGGAAGAGGAAATGACGAGGACCAAGTTGCCCTAGGTGATATTCGATTTTCAGAAGCGTCTCGACGCCCTGCGGACGTCAATTTCCAAACGTTTTCTATATGCGATTACTTAACCACGGCAAATATGTATATACGATCTATCTTGGCACAGGGAAAATATTTTATAATCGTGCAGTCTCTCGCGTGGTATCTCGTAACGAGCAATCTAATTGAAAAGAATTGAGCCATACGTGAACGCACGGTAGTTAAAAAGTTTGGATATAATTTTCAAAGTCACACAACGGTGGAAAATATTTCTCTTGTTGTAGGCGCAGGTTTCGGCTTTCGCAATGTTTTTTTTTTCATTTTGGATTTCTATAATCCGCTCTTAAATTCTTTGTCTTTGGGTTGGCTGCGCTACGCAACTATAATTTCCAACTTTGTATTACCGCGCTCCGAATCATTAATGCGAAATATTCTCTGTAGAAGAACTTTCACGAACATATTCCCTTGACTACAGTGCGCGACCACGAGTGGAATGGTGCGACCATTTTCGACAATGGCGAATAACTTTTTCGATGCTTGAAATGGCGAAACAAAGTTTTCATTCTGCACGGAATTGTTAAGCTCTAATTTCCATAATAGATGTGCTAATTATAAATATAATGATACGTAATGCGATTTCGTATATAATGTTCTATAGGATTATTAACACTGCACGAAAAAATATGGACTGTGTAACTATTAAATTTAAATGGCCACGTGGACATCCGAATTTACCACATAGAGAACCTAAATATTGTATGAGCGGATCGGGAAACTTTACTTTTAAATTAAAAGCTGGAAAAATCAAATGTTCGAACATAATTGGGTCTGCTGGTGTATGCGTGTTCTGTGATTTAACGAGTCGGTTTTTTTTTTAAATTTCCCCAATTTTACTAAGGGCTTCTGACAACCTAACATTGAACTTCAGGTGCTTGAGGAAACCTTTGGCCCATAGAAACGGTACCGAGGATGAATTTCTCTGGAACTAATTCGGTCATAGGATTTATGAAAAATAATAATGAAAACGAAATAAAAAAGTTTGAAAATCGTGACAGGAGCGGTCCTTCGGACATTTCAAAATGGATTTTTTTTTATTTCGTATGACTAACGACCGAGGGAAAATCATACAGCGTGACATGACCTTTTCCATTCATTTTATGAATCCCGGCCACCAGGGGCTGTTTTGTTTCTGGAGAGAGGGTTGGACCCTGTTGACTGTGCTTTTGGATTCGTGAATTATTTGCTCGTTTCGTAATTATTCAAACGTCATGAAAAATTCGCTATTATACCCAAAATTCTTGTCGCGCTCTTCTTTGTTCTTGTATTTTCTTGTGTCTGTCACTCAGTAGATTTGAGATCGCCTCAATCTATACAGTTCGTTTTTACACTTCGGAAGGGAACTTTGACACCTCATTGTGCAAATTTCGAATGTCCGTATATTCACCGCTATAAAATATTCAATCGAAACCAATTAGAAAATCAAAGTAGTACTTGGAAATATTCTTCGTAAAATTTACAGCCCTTCAAGATTCCATCCCTTTTTGACCTCCCATTTTTACGCTTTTCTTTGTCATTCAGTAACCATCTTGCTTTAAGCATTTTTCCATAAACCTTCTGTCCCTTCTTTTTTCTATCAGCTATCCTACGCTTACCATAGGCAAGTTTATGTTGGGTATTCCTACTTTTTCCCTTCTTTCCATATCCTCTCTCATGATTTTTTGACTCCACCCAGTACACACGAGTGACTCTTAGGGTTCCGAAAATTCTAAGCATATGCAGATCCTCGTATGTCTGACGTTCGTGAAATTTGTTTTTCCACTTGGTAAAAAGCTAAGACTATCGATAAAGTATGGTACACTAATTTATACAAAGGTATTTGGATTTAAAAAAATTTAACATATAGTGGGACAGTATGCTTTGGACTATAGTCCAAAAGTATTAAAGTACCAATAGACACGCTCGACGCATGGTAACCGCCAGAAATTATGCAGTAGAATATTCAAAATATTCTTCACCGAAATACAGAAATAACATTATCTCGCAATATGAGGAACATATGAAGAATCCATACTTTACACAGTCGAGAAAACCCATGTCACTTTTTATTCGTATACCTGTGTACCCCGTGTCAATGTCATATTACATTGTCTCCACTTATGCTTTTCACAAATGAAACGTTCTTTGCGTCTATATGCATACATACACATTATATATCTATAATATGCAATACCATTTTTCAAATATCTTTCCATTTGTATCTACCTATAGCTGTATGTGCACAGTACATAGATACAGTCATATACTAAAAAAAACTTGCGGCCAAATGGTGCAAATATTTTTTTACCTCCAGAAGCACCAAGAGTGCAAAGATAAATTTTGAATTCCTTCCCACCCTATAGCAGTAGAGCTTTCTCTACGAAGCCTCCAGCCACTTTTATCCGTGTTTATCTCACTCGTACAGAATCCCAAACTAACAGCGACAAATCTCTTGAAAACGCTTTCGAGCTCGATACTTTCCTTCACCACCTTATATGTATATGATTCCCATATAATTTACAATATGATCTCCTGGAGCACGTTACTTTTATATAAGATATATGCATGTACGACGTGTCTTAGACAATTTTTTAATTATTTAAATACATTGGAACGGCTGTTCTATGTACGACTGTTACATACACTACTAAACTACGTATAGTAATACACGTATATACCCTCGTGTAGTAGTAATAGTCCATTGTAGATACTATCCTAGTTGTAATTAGGAATTTCCCATCTTAGAGAAATCTCTTGCTGAGTTAGCAAGAATCTACTCATAATTCTGGCACTTGCGATAAAAATAAATTTTAATGCAACTGTGCGGATGCGATACGACAATAAGGGTTGTGGCAGCGTCGTAGAAGAACCGAAAGTTAAGAGAGTGACGCTATCTCGACGTATAACGCTGATTCTGGACGGTTTCCCGTCTCTTTTATTTACATATCGCTACGCGACAGCGACGAGTTTTTCCGTGCATCATTAGCAGTAACGACAACTCGGAAAATAATATGGCAGCAGGTTGCCTCTTGTGGTGGTCTCGTTTTTTCTCTCTGTGTCAAAACGTTATACAGAGTGTCCCATCCAACGAGTCGAATAGGGCTGTGAGAGTGCGCCTGGGCGAGGTGACGCCGACGCGTCCGTATTATTCAGTACTCCTTATAGTTAAATAAGCGTGGGAGTACAGTGACACGTTCCACTTCTTTGTCCAATAAAAATCTCACGAACAGTGCAAAAGCAGAAGCGTCACTTCGCTTGAGCGAAGCCACAACTCTATTCGACCCGTTAGATGAGACAACACCTCGTACATGTATATAGTATACCTACTACCTATCTCTTATTGCGCTACTCCACTGTGCTTAACCTACTGTAGCGTCTTCGTCGTTCTTGCGCAATAGAGAGAGAGAGAGAGGGGCTCGTCATCGCGAAATGCGTAATTCCATGCCGACGCAATTACAGGATACTCCTGGGCCGTAAGAATAACTAGAATAACATGAATATATATCCAAGACTTTCCGCCCACCGGAAAGCGCGAGCGATTTACGTCGCATCGTCCCACGTGTATTTCTTAAGGCGAAATCGTAAATTTTGACGTACTGCCGTGATTTCGCAAGCTCTGCAGTAGGCTTGTCAGTGCGATGGCAAGGAGCGAGGGTGCGACTGCGAAAAAGAAAAAGAGGGAGCCTGTGGTAACAATGTTATATACAGTGATAACAACAGTCGAGTTCATTGACAATCGGTTGAGTTAGCTCGGGTTTGGTCATACGGAAGAGTAGGGACGCTTTCCGTTTCCGGTACAATTCCCACCGTATTCCTGCGGCTTCGTTCTTCCGCTTCAATTCCCTATTTCGAGCTCTCTCTCTCTCCCCCCCCACCCCTTTCTCTCGAGGTTTGACATCCCTATACGAAACAGCTCCATCAGACCGTTTTAAAAGTGAATAATGAATACAACCCTCTAGAAAAGTATGCTGCTCGATTGTTCGACCCAAAAGGTTTATGAAAGCTTTGTTCGAGTTATCATGAAAGGACGGGACTTTCAGTTTTTTTTCTGTACCACAAGATTTTAGGTTAGAACAAAGATTTTAATCTTGACGAAGGATCTGTTACATGGGGTACGTAAAATTTCTATTGCTATATTATAAAATTTCAAAGGGCGAGACGGTACGACCTGTATGTTATTGTTCCTAAATTTCAGGGTGCTTCCTGGAACTAGCAAGCTTTTAGGATAGTTTGGCAATATTGTGAGCGTGAGTCTAGAGTCTGTCGACGGGTGGGGTGGGGTGGGCTTACATCATTACGTCATTGCCTGCTAGGTAATATCACCTTGCGGACGCATACAAAGCGTATCCACACTATATCTGTATACCATAGTATAGTATAGTATAGGAAAATCGTTTCACGGATCCATCGCGTCTATTTCAAAAGAACTTAACTCACAATCGAATCTTCCGCGCAAGCTTCGATCGATATTGAGCTATTTCGTAGCAATAACGGTTATCACTTTGTAGACGATTTCAATGTGAAACATGATCAGATTTTCGTGAGGTAACAATTGTAAAGCGGGTTCGATATATTAAATATGGATTGGATGGCGAGAATTTGGGGTGACTGGAAATAACAAAAACCGCGGTTGCTCCCATGGGGGCTTCAAAATAGAAAGCAGGGGAAAGAAGAATATAGACGGTTGCAAAAAGTGTCTATGTGTAATTGATTAATATTTTTTTTTTTTCTTTTAGAAATCGACAAATCCAAATGTATCAAATTGATATAAAGCTAGAGATTAGGCTTTTATCATATTTTCATTACATATTTACTACAAATGGTAATATTCCTTTAATTCATTTTGGGTACGTGCAGAGGCTTTTGAGTTACGTGATATAATGTCAGATACGCATAGCAATACGCAATTTTCGTGGCCAAGTGTGCCAATGGCGGCCATTATTGTTCTAGACGACCAATCGGTTCCAAGTCCCTCAATTCTAGAGTTCACTCTCATTAGCGAGAGATAAAATCGTCAGTTTCGCGAGTGTCCAGTTATTTTATGTACGTACGTCCGTCCGACCAGTTCCACTTCGTTTTATCAGTTCATCTTTCTCGCTCGAATAACTTTCCACATAAATATACAGACCGGTACTAACGTAAAAGCTTGACAAAAAGCTTTATCACGAAACATTACGTCACTGTATACGACCATTACACTTGACGTTAACCAAGGAGCTGGGGACCAGGAGCTCGTGCTTATGAACTTTACTTTTTTTCTGTTCGAGGTAAAATGACCCTTTTGTAAATTTTTTTTCACAGATCCAATGAATATTCTATTAATCTTATCTGCATTAGTCGCATGCGTGTGCGCACGAGAATCCATACAAGTAATTGAATTGACTTTCAAAGTTTCGTGCAGGTTACGACGACCCGGAGAATTTCTTCTGGGTAAACGGATCCGTTGAATGATAGAAGGTCTGTGGTTATTTAGGTTATTTAGGTTTAATGGACAGGTCGTACCCTCCTCTGGCTTTAGGAATTTTCAAGGTCTCCCATCAAGCTCAGAAACAAACTTACATAGACTAAGATTTTGGAGCAGTAGCAGTTCCTGTAATCTATATATATATATACATACATACATACATATATACATATGTACACATACATATGCGATAACTATGATATATACTTACTCTTTGTGTATACATAAATTCGGAACATTCTCCTGGTTCCATTTATACCTCAGTTTACTACCAATATGCTTAGACCTAATTGCCAGTGGAACGAGCGCGAATCATAATAGAGCTCTTTCATTATTCAACGTAACCGCATCACGCACCCTCTGTGTTATATAGCTACTTTTATACGTAATTTGCTCTCGTTTTTATACGACAAGCGCGTCACGAAGGAAATGTACCGTATTGCAAAATGGTATGTCGCGATGATATCTTGTTAAAAATTTGATATGTTATGCGAGCAATTTAGGTGAATTGTTAGAATTGCTTATTTTTTTAGGCTCGACTGTATAGAACATATGGGAGTGTGTTATTATCTTTTATCGTTTGAAAGTTTTGAAATGTTACATGGCGAACTGTCACATATGGATACGTAGGTACTCATACCTATCGTTGTCCGTGTCTGTAGGACCGTTTGCATAAGTGCGTTTATGTATAAAATCAGTAAAAAAAATATTGCGTGTTTCGCGTGAAAATTTTCTTCCGAGAATCGCAAAGCGTACGTGGAATTGTACTTTAACGAATTGACCGGGTTCAAAGCTGATTATCCTATCGATTAGCAGTAAATATATATACGGGTATAATTATAACACATTTTCTAAGCCAGGGGTTGCGTGCGATTATTTTCGGCAAATGTTACGTAACTTCAAGAATGGACGAAAAAATAGTACTTTCTTGTACAAATATTGGCAATGCTAGGTATATTGTTCAGCCGCGAGTAAAAGGCATTTTCGAGGGGCCTTTTTTTTATGAGTATCAATATAAAGGAGTCCTCTGGGCTTCGTATTTCATTCGTGGATTGCCCATGTGTGTGCGTATATGTATATATATATATATAGCTCTACAATACATGTATATATGGACGAATAAGGTGATTCTGAAATAAAAGTCTCTTTTATCGCAAAACTTTTTAAAAGGATACAGCGTGAAAATGTCAGAGAAATTTTAGAGAAATCTCTAAGACTCAATTACATATTTAAATCCGACTGTAACTTCCCGCGGGTGCCTAGTCCTTCTTCCCTTAAACTTTTTCTTGTTTCCTTTTTCACTTTTGGGTAATTCACGCGAATTCGCCCTGGTTTCGGCGTCAGTAGTCAGGACAGCTAAAGCGGGGGATGGTTTGCCCCCCCAGGCTCTTTCCGTTTTATGAATTATTTTCCAACATGAATAATTCAAGCCTATTTACGACGTCGAACTATCTACCGAACTCTCGAAAGTCCAGAGACTTGGTCCGAAGTGGAGCCAGTACCGTCAAGTACCAGACAGCCAGACAGCCAGCCAAGCTGGCCTGGCGGTTACGTTGTATAGGCGCTGAGACATCGACTAAAGAAGTTAAAGAGTGTAAAGATGTTCCGGTAACACTCTAGAATATTTATGACCTGTAAACTTCGCGAAGCTCAACGGATAGGAAAGCCTCTTGCGAAACGAGCCTCGTTCCCCATAGACGACATTTAATGACGATGTACTAGTACGGCGAGATTGAAGTAGATTAGTATCAGCGCATGCGCGGACTTACGCGTGGGATAATAATGAAAAAGAATTACGAAGGGAAAAAAAATTTCATAAAATTATTATTTTTATTTCATTATATTCTCATAACGCGTATCTTGACTTTTTGTCAATGAACCCAGCATTGTTATTACCTGTAACTCTATACGTAGTAAAAACCTATTGCGATATGTTCTTTCTATGAATAAACTCAATCCCGAAGTGACAGACGCTCCCATGTGAACGAACTTAATAATCTCGTATAGGTTATGGTACATCGGAATTTGATAAAATACTCCAAGATCCAAGGGGGAGCTTATGATTAGTTTTAAATCATGAAATCTTTAGTGATCTATAATACAGTCTTCAATGTAGGGTACCTATATATGCCTATACGATAGACAAATGAGGTTCTATAATCAGTTCTCGATAACTTTTTTCCAAGTACTGTACCCAGTATACCTGTATTAAATTTTACTAGGAATTCCCTTTTAAATTACCTAGAGACATCTTTACAAAATCCAAGCTTCGAACGTTTCATTCCTGTTCTAGTTCGACGGGTGGCGATTCACCAAAGAGAAAATAAGTAACGATACTAGACGTTAAAAAGAAATCGATTTCCCGTGGGTAGATGCAGTCGGCTGTCTACATGATTACATGGATTCTCAGGAGTGAGATACCGGCTGAGAAAATGCGATAAAAATGTGCGTGCGCCAAAGGGACGTTAGATCGATATTCGCATCGTTATCCAAAAATGGGGTCAAAAGATTCGCTGCCATTACAAGGTAGAACGACGAGCGAGTCTCGAGGGGTGGTTTGATATGTCGTGTAGATGTTTTCGTAGAAGCGACCCTTAAAGGTTAAGTCCTAGCCAGAGTTTCGTCTCGCAGAATCATAATGACTTCTCTTTCGGAACGGCCATTATGGGGATGGCATCACGTGTGTGAAACACGGCTTTATCTCGAATCATATATATTATTTTTGTGCCACCTCCACCCACCTACGTAACATCGCAGGGTTCCAGCCAATAAATTCTTGATAGATGGAGGGTGCATAGAGGTATATCTATATATGTGATAGGGAACTATACAGTCGTGTAAGAAGATTTTTCACCTTTAAATATTCACCCTGATAAACGTTGCATTCTCTTCAAATAATTTTTGCGAAACTTTATCACAGGTATCAACGAACACCCATCACCCTTATCTTTGACGATATTTATACATCCCTATTTATAAGGAGGCTAGTGCCTCAGTGATTCATTGTGAGTTGCTAGGAGTCAAAGTGATCGTAAAATCTCCTAGGGATTTTCGTATCGATGCACGATGAAAATCCAGAGCCGTATCTCGTAGTTACCCTTATATTCGATTCACGGAGTACGATTTCTGGGATTTCTATGTATTACCGTCTACCCTTAGAGACACGCAGTTTCTTTGCGAGAAGATGAAAGGTTAGAGGGGTCTGTATTGTCAGGTTTCAAAAGCAGGAATCCCTTCGAATAGCAACACTACTCGTACGTTAGTCTTTCTTACGAATTTTTTTTGTAAATACTGGAGAGCAGAACGTGTTCCGAGTCATAAGGGATGGCTTTTAAAGGACGACTATGTCGTGTTAATTAGAGCAAAAAATGCCTTGCGTCCGCGACGAGGGGTCGAGGGGGAAAGCATAGTGGACCGAAGTGCTGATTAGGATAGGGGAGGAAAGGAATGACGTGGCTGTCTAGAAATTAAGGGTGAAAAAGATCGTAAACAAAGGGAACGTGTAATCTTAAGGCGAGTACGCGAAGCATCGCAGGGTGGTGAAACATCGAGAAATGACAAGGCGTTCTCTAGTGGCTCGATTGGGCGACTACGAGTGATCTTTTCTTTCTCGCTCTCTCTCCTACCATCCCTTGTGATCTTCTCACTTTTCCAGGTCAATCTCTTCCGATTCTTATGTACAGGCTGATGCGTATTAAATTAACGTCGATTTCGTGAAAGGAAGATTTTTATCAAGTAATATATTTTCATTCGCGTATACTATACGTACTGATTGTGATATTCGTATATTATAGATGTATTATTATTATTGTTATTCTTACTATAACAGCATTTAATGCAGTATCGATAAAATGTACGTTTATCGGTAAGATCGTTAATTCGTAAAATGTTCGTGAAAAAGGAAGAGCGACGCACGTAACGAAAGGGGCGTGATATTGGCAATTAGCAGCTAATGGAATACCAATTAGCAATTATAACATCGCGAGCGTTAAGATCCTCCAGCTTTGCGATCTGGCACATTTACTTTGTCTTCTCGCTGCTGTAACTATTAGCAGTTACCGTTATACGACCGACGTTGCCACCATTTCGATTTTCTCGTGATACGACCACCCTCTAACGATACCTCTGATTTATTTGATACTTTACCAAGCGTAACTACGGCCGTGACTCGGTATTGCCGTCGCACCGTGTGTCGCGTTAAATTTACTTGTTTTACAGAAATTAACTGTCAATTCCAAGTTACGATTGCCAGTCGTTCACGTAGTACTTCTATTAGCCTTATATTTATTTCTTTTACTTTCGTACATTATGGATATTACATTGTTGTATACTATACTTACTATTGATACGAGAGCTTTTCTTATCAGTTATTACAAAACATGATAAATCCCAAGCATAAGTATAATACTGGGACTGGTAATATCGTATTTTATTGATTTTCGAAACGAGCCGATTAATTTTATCGAGATATTAAACCAAAAACTGAATAAATTAAATAATGAAGTAAATTGATTTTCAGTTGGCATCATTCGTACGAGAGTATGTCGTAATACGGTTACACCACAGGGTAATAGTACTATTTCTTACCGAGGGGATGGAATATATAATAACAGGGCAGGCCGGAAGAATAAAATGAAAATGAGAGGGTCTTCTTCTTGGGCACCAACCTATAAAACTCTAACGAGACCGTCGGCTCTCCTTCCTACTAGAATTTTGCCCATCTTCGTTCTCTTTCTCTTTCTCTGTTTCTTTATCGTCCACTATATATATATATATATATCTGCAGGGCAATTGCGACCGATATTTATTACCACGAATATTCACGAAAACGCTTGCAGAGCTTCTCCGCGCAAGTCACCACGTCCTTCCCTGGTATTCAGCTTAAAGCTAACCCCTGAGGTTATGCAAGTTTCTATTAAAAAAATATAACGATCGCTATACCCCTCGTTGCAATAAACATATGGATATAATATTATTACTATGACGTTTATAGCTTTTGATGAAATTCATATTCTAGTGACTTTTTTTACTTTAATTTTTAATGTATTGAAATAAAAACAATGATTTTACTCAATCACGTTTGGATTTATGGTTTAGGATGGAGGCTTACGAGGATGTAGTATCTACTATAGGATTTGTATATTTGTACCTAACGTAATCTTGTTTCTATTTTGCAGTCGACATTAAAAGAGATTCTTATTCTCTTTGCTTTGTCGAATTTACAAAGGCCGAACGATCGCGAGGATGTTGTGAGACATTTTAATTGGGAGATATCCGGTATCACGTCGAATGAGGGTAACTGGTATTCGATTTCGTTTAGTTTCCTTTTGTCTTTTCAAGTTCTTAATTACCTTGATATTTCTCAATCTTTGTCCCGGTAACGAGGTCGAGATCGAATTAAGTTTTACTGTAGATAAAATATATATATACGTATACATGTGGTTTCGAGTGAGGTAGATATCTATCGGTTGGATTCGAAGAATTAAGTTTTTTATGTACTATATCTTTAACAGTACAATTAAACTTAATCAACAGATTTGGATTTAAGCTTTTAGATTTTCATCCAATACGTTTCTCGTCTTATTGTTATACGGCTGTCGCCAAATTTATTTTTGAACCTCTTTATCCTCTACACTCGATCCATTTAATTGTTTGAGCCATGCATTTTTTGAAATTTGGTACTCGGAGGATTTTTAGGATCACTGATTATGAATCTGAATTCAAAGACCAAATTTTTTCACAAACCAATTCACCAGATTTTTGTCACTTATCCATGTTTTGGAGACGATTAAAAAATGAAAAAATACGTTATTGGTTGCCAGTAATTAATTTAAAACATTTAAGTTTTAGCAAAAAAGGTGGGTCACTCAGTGACCCTCTGTGGCGCAAAGGGTTAAATTAGAGTGAATCCCTATACGTACTGATACACGTGAAAAACATCCCATAGTATATCAGTGACATGCTTCTTAAGGGTTATTTACGAGCTCATTTTTTTAATACTATAAACGCTCAGTAACCTACTCCAGACGTTACTATTATAGTAGTTCATCTATGCATATAACGCGAATACTAAGAGACACATTTACATTGAAAATCGCAAGAAGTGCCCCTTCAAAACAATGTACCGCTCATTGCATAAACGAATCGGAAAATAAGTATTTTTAGGAAAGGCATTTTAGTAAAAAATAATAAAAATAATTTTTTTTTTACAGTGCGGAGGATTTCCATGCACCGAAAGTGCAAGTCAACGCAAATCACCAAGGGTGAGTTTTATATTTTCGTTCTTCTTATACCCATTACACTATGCCTCATTTTTCATTCTATTCGCGAAATTTACGTTGCGAAACATTTACTCTGGCCGATGTAAAAGCTATTTTGACACTGACATTTCGTGGGGCCCGAAAGTTGTCGGCGTATAACGAGCTTTAATTCCAAAGCCAATGAGACATGTTATTTAATCGGTATTTATAGCATACACGTAATATTCACTCATTCATTAAATTTGAAATATACAAGTCAAGCACAAGTAGAAAAAGAAGTATGAAGGACTCTTTTAGTTGATATAATAAGAGACCTACGACTGATTCTATTTTTAAATTTATAAGGCATGCTCTCGTAATTCACATGATACTTCGTTTAGCGTGCGTCAACCTTTTTTAACATTATTTTTATTGGGTTACCGAAGGACGTACGTCAACCTTTTTTAACATTATTTATACGACAGAAAATATTGGCTTACCGAAGGATATCATGATTGCGCTTTGCATTTGTGCGTATTCTCGTGCCATCCTGACTAAGGATAATCAACTTACTTACATTCAATTAATACAATAGCTACCTACTTTACCGATCGATGCCTACCGACATCTTGGAAGACGTTGATTTATTTATCGCATATACGTGACAGTAATGGTATTGCTGTACATAAAATAAAATTCGTCCCTTGTAATGAAAAATTTACTGAGGACTAACACGCAATATTATTACTCAATACGTATATGTAATTTGTTCTATTTCATCCTTGGAGAGAGCATTGCTTTGCGGATGTGACGTCATTAAATTTTATTCATCATCCATTCTCGCGATTGCAAAGACAGTATATAGGTTCTTGGGATACGGAAGTCAAATGTATATTTAGATGTAATATAACTAGTTAAAGTCAAATTACAATATAACCAAATTCGAGATCAAACTAGACGAGGTCAAGATACAATGAATAGTATAAGGTCTTTCTTGAGAATTTAATATTAATATAACATATATGTTATTCATTCGAATAAAATGGAAAACATATGAATTTGAATATTTAGGGAAAAAAGGTGCATCATTATACAGTAACGTTAATAATTTGTCATTTTATATTTTCTGCTCACTATTCTGGGAAGTAAGTTAAAGGAACTCTATATGAGTAACAACGTTTTAACTGCTCTCTTTGCACGCATGGCTATACATATAAATTTCATTGATTTCACATTTGATAGAAATCTAATGTATAACATATGGCAAGGGGCTATTATTATACTTTATCAAATAAGAACCCACATTATCAGTGTAATCAATTTGTGGAAACATCTTTATCGAAAAGTAAGAAAAAAGTAAATTACAGAATGTCGGTTGTTTACGCTTAATGAATTTTAATGTATATCCACGTAAATGGGAGAACTTGAATATTGACGTTAGAGTCCTAGCCGGTTCCTTTACGACATGGGAATAGGATCACCAAAGTAAACCGCAAGTTAATTCATGGTTCCCCTAAAAGTCCAATAAATTCGATAGTGGTTTCGTATAAAGTTTTCAAGCACGGTGTAATGCTTCGATGCTATGTTCAAGTTAATTACTTTTCGAGGTGAAGGGCAGGCGCTGCTTGTGGTAGTACATGGTTATCTGATATAATGTATTAGATGTAGGATGATATCAGGATAAGATGTAATCAATTGTTTTATCAGTCAATTATATCGATGTCAATACTTTCTCTTTTCATAAAAAATAAATTATAAATAAAATGGTGTGCCTTAGACAGTGTCTCAATTGTCATTAGCATGAAAAATATAAAATTTTTGATACCAAAACGATTCGGTTGTTCCAGTTAGTTCAGCCTATTGTAATCCGTGGACTAATATTATGCATTATCAACAATGAAAACAAGGATTGTAGTTGTGCCTATAGATATACGTTAGACTCGTAAAGCAAAGTTTCATTACAAACGAGATTATGCTCGCGTGTTTATAATCCAAACAATTTTACTCGTTTCGCAGAAAACATGCGCCTTTTTAAACGTAGCCCAACGTCCTATATATCGTCTGTGCCAACGGCGTCTCAGCAATAATAATCTGCTATTGTTTTTACAACGTACGATCTGAACGTGGCCCAGAGAGAAGGTACGGAGGATACCGTATTCGTTAAAGCGTATTAAATCTGTGCTCGAAATTTTTTAGCTGTTTGCCACAGGTGGGGAAACCCTTGGAAAATGAGGAGGATCCGGAACTCGTTAAAGAATTATCCTTTGCAAGAAAAAATTACCTCTAAATCCCATGACACAGGGATAAATTTTATTCACATTGGAATTATCAAAGAGGTTGAATTTACATGGGTGTCTGTATAAATATATTATTTCGCTTGTAAAGAGAAGGAAGAGAAACAGGAAGAACGGGGGATTGAGAAAGATCACTTGGGAAACTTGGTCATTTATTCACAGCGTAGACACGCACTTGAAGTTCGGTAGCCATTAAACGTGCTTTGACCCATCAACCCCACCCCCCTCGCTCCCCCATCCAGACTAACAGAAGGGATGGTTCTGGCAAAACAACTGCCAGTGAGCTTGCACTCTCCCTTTTCGCAAGCTTTCCAGTGACTCTGCTTCGGTGGGATGCTGTGTCGAAAGAATGCAGCCCTCTTGACGACAAGGGATGATTTAGGCATAGAGGGAGGGACGAAAGAAGCGTGGAAAGTAAGAGACGGTCGGGAACAATGACTGCAACCCTAGTGTCTCTCAGTTTTTTGTAGGATCCTGCATAAATGGCCAAGAACGTTATAGCTGATCTGCGTATGGCTTATCGATTTTTGGATAAAGCCAAAAGGCCTAGAGTATACTGCTTTTAATTTTTGAAACAGTTTAACTGGTGAGTTTGGGTACGACTAATTGCACGGGCCTATACAGAGATGAAATAGGGAAGTCAATTTATTTATATTAGGAATTAAAAACAGGAGCAAACACTTAGAATGGTCGTCTCGAATGCCGATATTCGTGCGCTATATACATATATATATATATATATATATATATATATATATATATACGTCGTGAGAATATTCGCAAATATGTACGATTTTCAGCCTGTTACTTGTTATACATCATTCGTATTCATATATACAGATCATAGATACATAGGTTGTGTATGTACATAACATAGCACCAAATATAGATAAGATCGATAGAAAAGGCTAATAGACTTCTACCGTAAAATTGCATCAAGAGACGTACGTACTACGAATTTAAGGGATTTCAGAGATTGACTCGTAATTTCGATAGGTATCGCACGCTTAAGAGCCTGGCATTCTAAAAAGGCACTTCGTTTTAGTTTCTGATCAATCTAGACGGCGACCTATCACGAACCAGCCACTACAGGCTTATAAGGAGCTTTCGTGGCTGGCTTTCGTATTTCTAATACTTTATGTTACAGGGTGCGCGTTTTCCAAGAGTCCACTCGTGCTACTTGTTATCATTAATCTTTTCTTTTTTTTTTTTGGATAAAACTCAATGAAGTAACATAATTCATAGTAATATTATAATATATCTGTAATCTTTTTTAAAGCGATCTGCCATGTTTTTCGTGTAAAACGTTTTATACGGGTTAAAAGCTAATGGAGGAATAAACTAATTAACACAGATTAACACACAGACCTGACAGTTACTGGAAAACTCCGACCTTAACCCTTTCGCAGGGACGTTCTCTCTCACGCGAAATAGTTCATCATTTTTCTGCGAGTGTCAGGAGGTCGCATCGATTTTACTCTAATCCTGGTTTGATCTGAAACATACTTCCGGCCCGGAAGTGAAACGCGAATTATTTACAGAGGTAGATTCATCGCGAATTATCATTCGGTAAGTTCGTACAGTTAACACGACAAGCTGACGGCGCTGGTGTCGCTTTAAAAATAGCAAGTAGAAAGTGACGGAAGCGAAAGAGAACAGAGATAAAAAATATGTGGCAATTATGCTAAGAGTTTTTACAGCCTATAATCACACAATTGCTCAAGTTTCTTGAAAATTTTAAAAATCTTCCAGCCCCAGTAGAATTAGTCAAGATTCGACGCGGGAAATTTAAAAATACGAGGTGCCTGGATTGAATGTACGTATCGAAAACACGTATACGGGCTGCTTTAAGTGAATTCGGTGGGATAAGAGCACAAGAGGGTCGTTAAATAAATCACAGTGGTATAAACGTGATACAATTGTGTTTCCTCGCAAGTAAAATGTCAAACTGATATCAGGTTGTGAAAAGGGTAGAATCAAAGGAAAATATCAGCCAGTTAGCCGACGAGACTAAAACATAACTGATGGTTTTAGTATAGTACATGCGTATCTAATATATATGACTTATACAGATCCCCGTGCAAAGCTTAGGTTGCAGCTGGCGTAAATACCAGTTATACCAGTATGTATTTCTAAAAGACGTAGTACACGGTTGAGAAGCAAAGATTACGATAACAATGAAATTCAAGAATACACGGCCCTTTGTCAACATTCGGGAGTCCGTTCCAAGTTTCATGTTTTCGAGTATACCAGAACGAAATAGATATCTATATATACGTACATTTAAATACTTCTGTTACCTTAGAGGCACTGGGTAACCCGCATATACATACATACTTAAACGTGTATAATAGACATTAGAGAATGAGAGATTTCTCGCGAAATTCTCGCGAATTCTCCAATTTGGCAACGTCTATCCATCCTTCCACGAGGATGCTTCCAGACAGAATTACGAAGGGCATTATGCGGAGATTTGGCAATTTGCATAAAGCGGCAGTAGAGAGAGTGCCTACTCGAGATCTAACTGCCACAATCGCAGAGATTCCGACAAGTTTGCTAGGACGATGGATCTTATCAAGGAGAATGCATGATTTCATGCTAATGCACGCGGTGTATGTCTGCGCAAGTTGCACCTTGGCGTGCCTGGACGATGTGAAGCCGAAGTAGGTACACATATATTTTTTAATAACAAGACGCAGTCTATTAGCTATCCAGCAATGCTGCCTATCACCACCTCCTTTTGAATTCCTGACCCATCTGCATTTTAATGGTCAAGCGCAGTCCAGTAGCAATCCCGTAATATTCGTATCATCCGACTGGATGCTATCGAGAAATTTTCATCAATCTACCAAAAGCGAATTTCGGAGTGAATCCAGGAACCAGTCGACGAAGAAGACCTTGTTAGAAAATGTGTGCCACGTGTGACTGAGGTATCCATGGACTCATCGATTGCCCCGTGTCTTCCTACAGAGACGTGGGAGCTCATCGTCGAACAATTGTTGTCATCCCCTTTGTTAGGAAGATCGTTCATCTTACAGTATCCAACCCTTGGTCCAGTTCAGCCTGAGAAAATCGTTTCCCTGGTACCATACTAGTCACTTTTCCATCCGCTGTTCTTCAGTCTGATCAAGGTCTCTGGTCAGGACGAGATTGCACACTCTAAGGGCCAATTTCCTGTTCAAAGTAACATTATGAAAGTGGCTGTTTAGATTGACTTTTTTCCTGTGTTAGTTCCGGTAAAATCTTAAGCGTAAAGGTACTTTGAGATTCACTTGGATATTCGTCGGATAAGGGTTGCGTCGCAATATGAGCAACGCAGAAATGAAAGTTCATCCATTATCGAAGATATAGGGGGAGTGAAGTAAATCGTGCGATTCTCATCGAGCTCGGTGAAACGTGGCAATCTCCTGCTCGATCTAAAGATTTCCGGCTGATCTTCAGTCAGAGATAGAAAATACTCCGGGCGTTGGTCTACCGCGCTCTCTCCCTCAAACGGAGTCGCTATTTCCAGACGAGGCCGTAGGTAACCCAAAGAGCTATAGATGGGAGTCTAGATAGAGAAAGGACGGATGAATATTCGTTGGAAGATTCATAACGTTCATTTATGCACGGGTCAGTGAGTCATACCTCGGAGAGAATATCTATAGGTATCTATGAGATACCTGACTATGGTATTCTTGAGAAGGAATGGCAAGGGATGGTCTATATGTATATTGGGTTGACGCAGTCAGCTCGGCGCCGCGGTCGGAACAGTTTCTGTGTGCTCTCTGAAGTCGCAACCTATTTTCATCTAGGATTGTCAGAGGTGGGCGAACATGTTTGCAAAGCCTTTTGCGGCCTCTTCGAGCGAGCCGACGTTCAAGACAATGGCGCGCGAAAAGCACGGAAGTAACTAAGAGAAGCCGCGGCATAAAGGAACGAACCCAAGTCTTCGCGCTAGACTCCTTCGCCTGCTTCCACCTTTGCTCTATTGCGGCTTGCTCTCCTCCCGTCAAATACTTTTCTCCCTCTTCTCTCTCACTAACTCCCTATACGTATTCTTTCTCCCGTCAGCCAAACCAGTGCCTACTAGAACCCGCCCTACTTACTGTTATTGCAGGCTACGATTTTCGAGACTCCGCTACGCCCGAAATGGGATATTAACGAGAGAATCCTGCTTAGCAGTGACCGTCGCTCCTGGAAAACGCGTCTGCTAACACTCGCCGAATCGCATTTGCCAAACTGCCTGTGGGCTTTTCGATTAAACTTTCTAAAATGCTGATCTGCAACGTCCGCCGCTTGGAGGCTAGGACATCGGGCTTCGACTTACCGACCTACCGACCCCCTCTCACCCCAAGACTTATTAGAGTGGACGCTTCTACTTTGGTCGAAGTGGTTGTTACCCTTTGAAAGAATCGATGCCACTGACCACTGAAGAAAGGCTATACGTACACTCTACCTTTTACCTTCTACGTCATCAAATAGAAAAGAGTCTATACGGTTCGTATTTTACGTTTTGCTTTCTTCTGTCCAGTTATCCACTGGTTCGAAGGGATTCCTTTGATCTCGTGACTTGAATTACGACGTCCCATTCTTTCTTTGGGTTATACACTGGAATGTGATGCAAGATGAAGATTCTGCCTTGATCAGTGTCCATAGAAATAATTTGTAACAATTACATTCAGTGTTACTTTCAATACAATTTGTAGTCTGGGATTGGTATTTGTCATTTTATTGCTAGGGATACATTTGCTTTGAGGTCTGGTGAGAATTTAACGTCAACTTTTTTTTTATACTTTAAAAGAATCTCATGTATAAGGTTCAGGCGATGATGCGGAAGGATAACGAATGGTGACTAGAAAGAGTAGCTATTCCTCTAAAAGTTTCAATTACGCTCACGTAGCGTATCAGTGTATCCCAATACTCTCTGCTCCGGTAGAAGTTCCTAAGCTCCTATTCCCTAAGGATCAAGTCCATCTGATTACCGGTAATGGGTTTGTGTTTTAAGACTCCTTCCTCTACCTCGCCTTGGAGTCGCTCCCTTCGTATCATCTGTCCGACAGTCTGCAGTGCAACGGAGAAGGAAAATTACGGTTAATCCAAAAAGAAAAGATACTCGCAGGGATATCTCGTGTACACGTAGCGCCGAGGATAGATCAATTTTTAATTTGCGAATTTCAATTTACTTGTTCGGCAAAGAATGTTCCTTTACCCAAGAATTAATCGCTCATTCCATTCCTTTGCCTTCATCCTGTAAAAAAGAATGCTCATTCCCCTCTCAAGGAAGTTTCAAAACGAGCCTCGGTGCTTTCGTGATTTCCTTTTAAGTGTTTCTACCTCTTGTTCGCATTAAAGGCGAATTAAGGCACTCAAGGACGAAGGGCTCCATAGAATAATGTACCTCTGGCCTTGTTACGTGTGCGAGTGGTTAACCAAAATTGCCAGTGAATTAATTATAGAGGTTTTTTTTTTAATAAACAATTTTTTTCACAATATACCAGGAATAATTTCATAACGTCAAGTGTCCGACGAATGCAGTATGGCGACGCGAGGCGATCCTGTGAGTGTTTCATTTTTTTTAATTTTCAATTTGTTTATTTATCTATATATCCGCACACGCTACCCCACGGGGCCATTCGATTGCAAGGTTCGGCGAACGTCAGCAGATCGCGGAAACGAGATTTGGCCCGGTCGGAGGTAATTGGGAATAGGATTTGGAGCACGAAAATAATTGGTTTCCACAGCCTGTCCAATCGCCGGGCATCTAGCTGCCGTTTAACTTAGACCTATTGCTTTTTTTTCCCCCTTCAACCTTCATTTTACTCTCCTTATCCTCTATGAATAATCTTCACGTGGACGACGTTATAAATCTACTCGACTTTCCGCTTGAATCAGTAACGATAAGTCGACTCGACAGCTGAAAAAGTTAAAATTTAGTATAGATGGAGTTAGGGTGATCTAATCTTTTGATATGAGACTCAAATTTAAAAATTATAAACTTAAAAAAGACTCCTTAAAAAAAAAGTGTTGAAGACATTAAATACCGAAATGCTATGTCGAGGGTGATTTGAAGTACGCAAGGGTCTTCTTAGGGTCGGCTCCTCGTTCTAGGGTCTGGACATTAAAGATTCAACGTAGGTGAGTAAAACGACCCGTTAAGACGGTCTTCGGGCTCAAACACGGGAAGGGTCTACTAGTGCGTTAATGTGGGAATGCAAGTACGAGGACGATAAAATCACGGCTAAGGATCTATCGAACTGTTTTAGAGAAACTACGTCGAGGTAGTTTAAGGCCCTAAAGCTTGAGTTAACTCGAACAGCCACTGTGTACGATTTACAGGAGTATGTGCCTGAGTGTTTTGACATATACCAAAGTAAAGTAACTTCAATCTAACGATGATAAGAACTGCTTATTTTATTCTTTTCATCTCTCTCTTAATTTTCCTTCATCGTGCTCATTCCTCGAGGCTCTGTATATACGGGTATCCTTAACATGATGAATCGGTATAACATGTTGTTACTATTTCTATATTGAGAGAACAGTCAAGGAAATAGTGCAGAACGATCTTTGCTGCAAATGGAGCTACTCGTGGAGAATGATTATTTCGATTCTTGAGCTTTTGTAAAAGATCAATCGTACCGTTCGTTGGCAGGTACGATATCGATTCCAAGATAGAGTTTGCACTTGAAAGGCTTTTATATATAGAAAAGGTGGCAGGTATTTTGCGACAAAGCAGGTACGTTATTACCTTTTCTGTACGCAAGCTAGACTCAAATAAAAAGCCTCCCTGGAGTTTCTGGTTAGAAAATTTTTGGTATAGCCCGAAAGTCTCGACAGTTATTTTTCGTTTACAACATTATTCACTGGGTTAGGAGATGAAATTCGCCTTCTTGTAGTTTTATTTATTCGCCGTGAGCGCAAACCAGACGTATGCTGAATGCTGAGTTGACATTGCGAAATATAATGTGAATTCCGGGTGGAACCGTCAGCACAGCGTTTCTTTTCAATCCGAACATTGTCCGCCTTCTAACTCCGTAATCTTTTATTTTTCTATCGGACACGCGTTCTTCTTGACGCTACAATTTACCAAGGCCAGGATCATCACCATAGGATAGGTGCCTTTGTCGTATTTTTATGTTCAGGCTGGTAGCGCAACGGTGTCCTCGAAACTGCTTGTACGTGTGAAGAATCTTTGAAGCTTCTCAATGCCGATGATAATATTTTATTTGTTGCTCTCGAAGAAAGGGGAGAATCGACAATCAATTGACAGAGATTACTTTGTATCCTGGGATACCACTAAAGTTATTTCGGTCATGGTTTTCATCTTCGACTTTTATTCACAATGGATTACCAATGTTTTATCGCGAGATCAAATCTAGAGCTGTGGTGAATTCTCAAAGAAATAAATCCATACTGCGGTGAGCCTTTAGATGCTTTTAATAGAAGGAAAGCACGAGAATTGTCCTTTCTACAAGAGAATTCATTAATCATTGGTCCGGTCCAACATGGATGAAGGAGAATGGTTTGCCAATGGTCGCGAATTAATGAAGTTATCGGTCAATTCTTTAATTACGGTAATGGAGATTCATGATGAAGACGAATATTAAATAATCAATTCAATGGAAATATAGTACGAGATATCATTCCCATTCCGTCAGACTTTATCACTATACGCGCCGATCGTTTGTTATCGATGCAGATTTTATGCTGGCTGTACCTTAAATTAAAGAAAAAATATTTTTTATAGAAATAAGAAAAGTCGATCCCAATAGTGATGGAAATTCAATATCGAGGCAGGTGAATGGAAAGCTTCTCTTATATGATAAAGGAGGCAGAAACGTAGGGTTAAAAGGGCGAAGAAAAAGCCAAGAAAGGAAGATCCAGTCCTACACCTGTTTTACCTTTTTATTTTGCAATATTAAAGTTTTCGTAGGAAAATCTTTATGGAACAAGTTTTGTAAAATGAGGAAAGTTCCTGCGCTTAAATCGTTATAGAGCGTTTCACGGCTTTCGTGGATTTATGCTCTCAACCAGTGGCACCCTTAAGTAGCCACCCTTACGATCAGAACGCTAATTCGAAGCAAATAGCCGATCCTGATGTTCGACACTTACGGTGAGCCATTAATTTTTCTCCACTTGAGTACCGAAGTCGGTACTTTTTTATCGACCACCGGAACCCACAGAGGCACGTTCATCCAGGTACAAAGAGGTCATCGTTACACGTGGTGAGTTCCATGAGGGTCACCGGCTTCTCTTTTCAACCCTTATTCCTTGCCGTTGCTTTATTTCCCTATCCCTCACTCCTTCAGTCCCTTTCCCTTTGGATGATCGACCCTTGCCTTTACTCCTGTCTACAGAGGCACTGCTTGCACGTATACGCGACACATGACAAGGGATGCAGACTCGTGGTAAACTAGGCGTGAAACAGACTTTGATGTAGAAAGGAAGGAATTTGCGGTTAGAGTGGATGGAGCGTAGATAATCGCTATCCTGCTGCCCCCTACTACTCTATAGATGGTTGGTATCTGTAGGCGTCGAGCACATTCACGTAAAGATAGAATTGCGAGTGTATGGGGATGCCACAAAGGATTATTCGCAAATCGTCCTTGTATTCGTAAAGTTTTCAAAGTCCGTTTCGCTTTCGAGAATTTTATTAGAATCGGTGCCGACGAAATATCTCTGGATCATTCAAAGACTCAAATGATTCCATCCTAGGATTATAAATAAAATGTAAATATTTTATATATCATAAATAATTGTTTGATCTCCCTTATCACGCGTTATACATGCAAATATACCTTATCTAATAAATTGATCGACTGGTTAATGACTCAGAGTAGCGGGGACGAGATTGCCTCGTTATACGGCTGTCTACTGGAAAACGGAGTAAAGAGCCAAGGTGCAAGGTAGCAGGCCTAATAAAAACGGAGTGCTGATGATTAAAGTAGTTTGACGAAAGCAGACTAGACGAGAGGATGACAAAAATAGTAAAGATGAAGGGCAAACGATGATGCTGGTCGTATAAAGGATAAATAATATTGCTTCACTTCATTCTGCAATTGCATTAAACGCGCGGAGATTTTAACTTGCATTTTATTTATTCGTATTTACGTTTTATTCGACGACACGTAGCTGGATGTCATATGGATGCGCACACGTCAAAGGAAAGTTTGTTGAGCGGGCGATATGCGAATTTTTATATTTATATAATATTGTCCATTTTTTTTATTTCCAATACACGAGTCCACATGCGGTACAGTTACACCGAGCATACGTGTGTGGTACGAATTTAAATGACTGTCCCTATTTATTAAAAGGACTGTACCTGCCCAGAAATCAAAGGCAATGGCTGCTCTATAATAGTGCTACCTGTCTCTATGGTTTCGCAACGAGCACTTGATTTGCATCTAGAGTGCGAATGGAGTTTGGTGGATGAGTGTACTATGCTTGGTTGGGTTATAGATCTACATACGATTATGCAATCCTGTGCTAGGCTTACCGACAATATTCAGGCAGAATAGGCATCTGCTTATCGATTTTCGTTAACGAGCTTTCAAAATTCTTGGCGCAATCTGCTATATAACGATAATTGTAAATATTAATGTCGAACTGAACGAAACGTCGATGTTATTTCACTGAAGGAATAATACGGCGTTCGGACAACGGGAAATAGGAATCTACGTTTCAGTGACTGACGTAACTATAGGTGAACTCGTTCGTTCGTTCGTCATTCATGCATTCGTATATCCGTTAGGTTGGATCGGCACTTTCAATTACATTCGAATGAACGCGGAAAAGGGGTGCAATCAAATTTTGACGTAAAAGATGTCCTGGTTATATTCAAAAGAAAGATGCCACGAGAAATCGATCGGAATGCAAATTGAAAGACCCCTCGCGCGGTTTCCGCCATGACGATAGAATTTTATTATTTTCGTAAAGACGGACCAGGATGGGCTTATCTAAAACAGCGTAAAGCTTACGACGTTCGACGAAGAGAGTTGGACTGGATGGCGAATGTGCATGCGCGTTTGTTGTATGTATATATATATATAAAGATTTTGCATAGAATATATATATATATATATCTGTATGTAATGCAGAATATAGGGATGTTCCAGTGGCCTGTGTCCTCGTTACGTCTAGTGGCGCACAACCTCACAGTGGAACCTTTCCGCTCTCTTAACAGGTAGTACAAACATTTCGAGTACCGTAGCACGTGAGTGGTGGCCGGTGGAAAGAATGAGTTGAATTGTCGGTAGGTTCCTTACCGACTAGCGAGTTCGTAGATTAGCGACAAAGCTCGTTATAAAAATTTGCCAAAAAAATAAGAAAAGAAGAAAAAAATTCGTCGATTTCCACGAGTCAATCCTTGTGGCAAATATTCGAGGTTCAAAGGGGAAGCTCTGGAACAGAAGCGGTAGAGATGTTACCTTCTACGACAGTGGGATGAGAGGAGCGACGGTGGGAGAGGAAAAAGTTCGTAATTGGCCATCTCGCGAAAGAGGGTTCTGAGAAATTGGAAGCGGAACAGATGAGACGGCGAGAAGAACACGGCGAGTACGAATCCCTGGGCGAGATTCTGTAGAACGTCGGAGCAAAGAATCACCTATAGATTCGTACAGCTTCCGACCGGAAATCTCGACGAACGGGAGAGAGTCAAAACTGAAATAAAGAAGACGTAAGTGGAGGTAGATGGATGCTGGATACTGGATACGTACTCGGATATCTATATACCTTTCTTTAGACGTTATAAGATATGATGGTGGCTGTTACGTGGTAACAGGTGGGGCTACGGTACCAACCTTTTGGCGTAATTCCAGACGCTTTTTACGTCCGGTGCATTCCCTTGCCAAAAATGATTACACGACTAGACGGTATCCGTGCCAAGAGTGCACTGCCTTTGGCGCTTACGCCACCAATACTTTGCCACCTGGAAAGATATTCTTGACGATTAATAGCGAGAGTTCTTGTTCCGGCCTCCATAGGGAGAAGTCACAGCTTCCGGGTATTTATCTTCCGGAAATTTAGACATAAAGGCACGTTGGAAGTGAAAAACGATGAGATTTTTATGAGACGAGAGTCCCTACCTTTTATCGTGTATGATTCTCGGCAGCTGTATCTTTGGATGTCAGTTTGCTTAGTTATTGACATGGAAAAGCGAACGAGGTTACTCTGGCCTCGGTGACGTCACCGGAAAGCTGATATCGGGAATAATGCTAGAGCACAGAGGTGGATGTGAGAAAAAAATGCGTCTCGTCCGAATGGTGGTTGGTTGGTTGATACTGGGGTTGATGTGGGGTTAATCGCTGCGTTCACACTTGCCGCGCATCAAAGCCATTCGCACGGTATCTCTATAGATGGTTGGGTACGTCGAGGTTCGCGTAGGGGGTTGCTCATGTCGAAACGGCTAGCAGAAGGGTGGCATGCTGTATAAGTGGACCGAGGTAGGGAGGCTGTCGAATAAAAACTGGCGTGAGGTAATACTAATATAGATATAGAGTGTAGGAAGGAAAATATAATCGTAAAAAGTATATTAAAAATTTAAGGGATTAAAATATATTACTCTTATTGTGTACTGCAATTAATGACTATACTTGAATCGGTAGTAACATGTATTTTCGAGGGGGACAGCTTTTTATGATATTCAACGCAAAAGAGTCCCCTGGATCCCAGATTTTATCACTGAACAGATCCTATCTTTGTACAGCAATTTTGTAAAATGGCGGTGAGTAGCTTGCTTGAGTGAAGAATTTTAATTAATTTCACCATTTCTTCCTGAGATTCAAGTCGGTATTCCAGAGCGTAAAGAGAAGTGAAAGACTGTAAAAGATAAGACTAACTTTTCGACATGGTGGAATTTCCCTTCCGATTTCTTGACATTCTAATCTTTTTTGTTGCCTGCAACCAATCTTCTTCAAGGTATGCAGCCCTTGAGGCGTGGCTGGCCTTTCCATTCTCTTTTTTCTCCCTTTTATTCTTATACGACTTTTTCTTCCTTCATTCATTTTGTCTTTATTTTTTTTTTCTTTGACGTTCACACGGCCAAAGTCTAACATCTTTCGATAGTGAATTGATTGAGAAATACCGTTCACCCGGTATTTTCTCTTTCCGCATTACTGCCTGCTGCAGATATCGTCAACGTATCAAGAATATTTCGCAGTGCTTCATAAGACAGTATAGTCAGCGGTATTTCAGGAATAAGCAACAAAAATTCGCCAACTTCCTGTAACTCAGCTAATCTAGAAGCTCTGCGTGCCACTTCTGTTCATCGCTTCCTTAATCTTGACGTCACTCTTTCTTTCTTGGCCTAAAACGAAATTAGACATCTTCGAATAACCAGCAAAGTTGCCAACCTCGACAGCCTTTCTTTACCGGTAAAGAGAATACACGATTCCAGCTGAAATATACACAAGTGTCAATTTTAACGTTAAATTATTAAATATTGTAAAATCCTATGAAACGATCATCGTGACGTAATAAAAAATTATTAGTAACCTCTTACGAAATAAAAGTGAAAAATTTAATTTAGAAAAACCAAATCAGCCGTACTCATTGACATGTGCATGTACATTATCTCAAAAAGCTCGCTAATATTGCTTCAGATCTAATCGAATAGTTAAGTTATAAAAAAATAACAAAATCTTGAAACATACAACCTCTCGAATACAATAGGCGAATCGATACAACGCTGTTCATGCAGTCTAGAGTAGAAGTCGATAAATACCTGCCGCTCCATAGCTTACTCGACATTAGGTACATTTAACTCGAACTTTAGTTACCGATATGCGAATTACATTCAAGCGAAATATTGACAATGATCAATACGATTTGCGAATTGGTTAGAATTAAAGGAAAATGTATTCTTATTAACGAATTCGACTAAAACGAGTAATCAGTCCAGATAAGCTTGCTGAATCTCGTGTCTATAAATAAAAACAAATTCTACTTAAGGTGGATTGCCCTCATCCGCCATGTTCCAGCAGTCGTCAGTTGTGTTAAAATACTGTAGATTTTGCTATAGTCAAAGCACACGCTGACGATTACGATACATGAACAATGATTAAGTCATCTTCTCCATGTAAAATGAAAAAAATTTCAAAAAGAGACCAGCAGACCGACAATACAAAATCTACGTAAGCTGTACTTCGACATGGGATATCATCAACATTGGACTAATCGACATAGCTAAAGTGTCGGTGGTTACTCAGGAATCTTACTGACCGTATCTCGTGTTCTTGTGGCGGTAGTAATCCTCTCCTTAACCTCGCTTGTCCGTCCCTTAAATTTATGACCAGCTGTACGTGCTTTTTTTCAAGCTCCTAACCACACGGCTAGCTACGTTATACCAAGTTGACCTAAAAAAGCAGCTTCCAACAGGGACTTCATTAGGACCGGCTGACTACAAACAAAATTTGAATTTTGTCACAACATACTAAATGAATATCTGGCTTATATCTGCATGTACTTGCGATGGTTTTGAAACCCACTAATTTTTCAGACGCTTTTAACGTAATATACGCAAGGGATGCTCGCATAAGCAAAATCATATACTGTGAGGGGAGCATTACTCGTGAAGGTCAGACACCTCGTTACATTATAATTCAACATACATTCAACATTTGTCAGTGTGTGACAAAAGTAACATAAATAACAGATGTAGAAATTAGGCTAATTTTGAAAAAAAAAAAAATTAAAATAAAATGCAATTCAATGTCCAGGTAAAAATTTTATATAAATAATGAAAACAGTTCGTATAATACATAAGTCATTATTTCGACTTCGTGGATACACGTAATAACGTCTGTGCGGTTTTACGTTGGATCTTTTTGTCTTTATAAACTCCAATGATCCATCGCTTATCAGGGAAATGCGATAGCAATCAGTCGGGCAATTGAACTCCGTGGAATTAGGGGGAACAACAATATATAGATATAGCCCAATTATGTTTCTAATAACTGGACTATACTAGTTTAGGAACTTCATTACTTCGATTGGCTACTCGATCCCCACCGCCATCAGATGCATCTCGATGATTTTCATTATGTGGAAAATTAATGTCACTCACGTTTACATATATGCCGTTACGGTTTAACGAATGGGCAGGAGTTGGCTTACGAATTTAATTGAATTTAAATGCATTTAAGTTTGCTGTTATTAGTGTGCCTTGAGTAGGTAGATACGATTACTTGTATCTATGGTTAGAAGCAGTTTGCATACGGGATCTCAAGCCATGAGTGTAATATGATTAGCTTTCAGTACTGAGGCTGATTACGTAATCACGTTAATCCGCTATGTATGTATATTCGAATATCGGATACTATCAATATAGAAAACACGATTAATTTCGCGTCAGTGTAAAAGTTAAAAAAAAAACCTATGAAAACCAATTCCCATTATTATATGCAAATAAAAGTCTGTAATTAAGATAAAAAGATGTTTCGAATTAATCCACAATCGAAATTTCGACCTGAATAAATTCCAACGTTTTACTTCCACGAACTTCGGGGTCAAAAAAGTTAAACGTGACTTAAATCATAAAAAGTTTAACTACAGGCAGACATTTGGAAAGTTTAAAATAAAAGAGCGGAAAGAAAAAAGCCTGTTCAGCCTATTTTATCCACGAGATTGTACATACGTAATGGTACAAATTGAATATTACTCGTCTCCTGGCGTCGCAGACGTTTTCAATTTTATTTCAAGTCTCGTTATTCAAATTCAAGTGTATTTGGGTCTTCGGTAACAAAGATGGCAATCAAATAGAATCTAGTTGATTTGAGATCGTGCGAATCGCTTGTACAAGTAAAGCGAAATGTTGACTTGATTACATGCTGAAAAGTATGCGCGAAGGATAATACCTACATAGTTCGAAGGTTATGGAGAATCTAGGTCGATATATATATATATATATATATGTATATATACATAGATTCTGGTTACCCTACGACACGACCTGCATGCACGGATGTCTAGGTGGATGCAGTAAAGGTAAAGGTCAGGTAACACAAACTATCATCAGGTTTACTTGGAAATTCTAACCGCAGCTTTATGTCGCAGAAGGGGTCAGCATGTGTTTATTCTCGTGCATAATGGGGGAACTGATGGGAAATATAAATATGAATTATAATTCCTACGGATTTGAAATGCGTGTTAAAAAATGAAAGGGTGCACGAAAAATAAATGTGAAACAAACATCGTCATAATCAACAGCCGTTCAGAGTCTGACAAACGAGAAAATAATTACCGTCGCGTAAATGAGCCTTCGCAGTGAAATATTTGGTAATTAAGATAAATAGAGAATTGATAATTGATAGCTTCATTTATACGGCTTTGATTCGGCTTAAGGAATAACGTAATAAATAAAATAGTCGTTGACACTCGCTTAAAGAAATAAATCAAACTACGTATTCTCGATATTGCCCGTGCGTGATTATTACGTGTGTTTGCGTATCAAGAATGCTGTGTATGCCTTATGCGTGAATAGGCATCGTTATGAATAATGAATTCAGCCATGTACAAAGTAAATAACAAAGAGAGCATTGAATTTCTAGGATATAACATCGAAGGAACGTTAGAAGAGATAAATTATTACTATTTGTTCGCGCGCTCTCTTAATAGGGAAAGGTGGAGAAAAATATGAGAAAACAGAGAAAAATAAGAATGGAGATTCTGAGAATAATAAAGCATTATTGGGTAGACATTTTCCTTTGTGTGTGAGATACGAATTTCTTACATATGGAGCATATTCTTTCTCCTGTATGTCTTCCTTGTGTAAAGTGTCTTGCTCTTAAGGCGTGAATTTTAGAAGGTGATTCAAGTATTGTTTACTTGAGAAACAAATGTATCTTCTTATTTTTATCAGAAATCGATATGATGAAATTACTTTTTTTATTCTGTATTATATCGAGTCTGGAGTTATACAGCGAGACATTAATTTATATATACGAGTACGATTGATCGGTACAGTCGAAGCCAATAATTTTCTTTGATCAAATAACGAGTGCTGCTCCATATTCGAGGAATTAATGAATCTGCGCAGTAAGAAAAGCGCTGATCGATATACACGTTCAAGAGTGTGAAAGGTCATTGGTAAAATTATGAGGGAAGGTAAAAGTGCATGCTAGTCTCTCGCGTTCAACCAGGCAATCGATAATTCAATAGAGTCGACAGGAGGGGGTTAGATATTGAAAAATAAAATATGTGCATGGGCTTGACAATTTTTGTGGGATTTGTACTACATATACGCAATGCTACAAAAGCGAGCCTTTTCAGTTAAATACCGAATGGAAAGACAGAAGCTTTAATAGAGGATTTTTATTTGAAAAAATTATGTGACCTCAATGAAATTCACTTCACGTTCTTTGGCTGGTAAAAATTGCATTGGGAGAGGTCACTATTGAGAAAAAGTTAATCGAGGCAAATATTGAAAGACTTTTTCATTGAAAAATTTAATTTTGAGATCAACTCGGCGTTCCGTTGTTTATAAATTAAACAAATAAATTAATCACGTTGCCAGCAACACAGTAAGTCAGCTGTAAATCTGGTCTTCCGTGCGGAAAACAAACGTGGCGCATAGAACGAGACGCGTCCGTCCACACGAAGGCGTCATCGCTGTACTGTGAAAACAATGAGCAAAAGAGCGAAGCAAACAATTTAATCAACCAGCTTGGTTCATCGGATTGAACGTTAACGCGACGCTAAATACAAAAGCATACAAACGACTTTTGTCGTGTGCCGTAAACCGGAAAGTTTCATACTGGTTGGAATCGCGGATGAAAAGTGAAACAAAACTAGAATTGAACAATAGGAGCGTCGAGACTTTCTCGACGTCGTGGGTTTAACCCCCCCTCCCCCTCCCCCCCCTCCTTAGAGAATTGTTTTTCCCGAACACCTTAACGGGCGACCCTCCTTCAGCGAGGGAAAAGGTTCCTCCATGGTGATTTTCCTGTTTTCACTATAAGGATCTGCGAATTAACTTGGAAAGTTGTTACGACCTTGGAAATAATTTGGGAAAATCAAGAGATCAAGGGTTACTTGAATTGTGCAAATCTTGTTAACGTAACTTGGAGATAGCCCTTTAAGGTGTATAGACTATAAGGATTATATTGAAAGTCGATACAAAGCTTGAACGGAATAATACATAAAGGATAAATAATATTTATCAAATCAAACTTTTTCTGTCGGAAAATAATATTTATTAAATTCCATTGTCATCTTCACTGGTCCAGCATCGATTGTAGGTGCCAGCGTGTCGAAGAATGAAACTATAGGAAAGCTCTTTTTATTCAGTGGAAAGATTGCTTTTCTTCTCGTTTAAGGAAACCAGGGTTGGTCTGGCTTCTCGCTACGGATAGCTGATTGACGTTTTCATCCGATGCGATTGCGATTGCCACCAAGGTTTCTACAAATTGCCGGCCGTTAAGTTAAGGTCATTCGATTAGTCGTCGATTTGTCTCACGCGAACGCAAACCTCCAATAACCCGTCCTACCTTTTTATCATTTCCTTCCGTTCTTTTCGCTCACGATGGTCAAAAGATAAAAAAGAATTAAAGGGGGGGGGGGGGGAAAAAGAAAGTATTCCCGAGTACTTACCTACTCACGATCCTCCCATCCGATCGAGCCTCAGCTTCGCTTTTTATGCGAAGTGTAATGAACCACCCTATATGTACATATATAATATCTACGTCTAGCTCCAACTCAGTAGTAATAAAAACCAAGGTTTATCTAACCTTCCTTACGGAACACTTACGTGCTTCTTTAAAGTTTTTCCTCGAGCAGTTCTGAATGAACAAGACGAACAGAGTGAGCAAGATAAACTCGATCTCAACCGTCCAATGGACTCCCGTGGGTGTTGCCACTGGCATTTGAGTTCCTTTTCTTGATATTTGTTGAAAAGTCACGAATCTAGTTTCCCTCAGAACTGTATTAGATAGACTAATGAGATGAATACAGTCCATTTGTCCATTTGTCCATTTTTGTCTATTGGCTCAATGCGTTTTCGTTTACGAGTCTTCGTAACCTTTAACTTCCTGTCGCACCCTTAAAACGGGATAGCCCCTCGAACGATGTTAAGTTTCAAAAATGGTGAAAGGGCCTAGTAGCCTAAAGACTGACGACATTTAGGACAGAAAGCCAGGGAAGAACTTTTGGTCAGAAATGGGAAGGGTAACGTAAGAATTTAAAGTATCAGTAAACTTTGTAAAGGCACAAGGGCGAGAAGGGGTTCGCGAAAGGTAGGGAGGTTAGCGAGAAGCATAATCCCGAAGAAGCAAAATTCTGGCTGCTGAAGAAATATGCTTTAGGGGTTGGCTAAAATAACTAGTTTAAATAGTAGCGATAAATTGAAAGGATAATTTGTATCGTTACTAAATGCTCTATATATAGAAATAGAAACGTATCAAGAGCTGTTATTATGGTGCTATATAATGGGTGTTGAGTTTCGTTAAGGAGCTATTGAAAGTAGAAAGAGCGCGATAGAGCAGAAAATGCGAAGGCGCGAATTTCAAATGAGCAGATTCTCTGCAGAGGTAAGGGTAGGGTTGAACACAGAAGGGGAAGGTCGCGCTGTTCCTGGAGGGAGAGTAGCTCTCGATGTTGCCACGTGTCACCGTACACGCGGTGAAGGCAGCCCGGGATATTCAAAAGGACCTACTGATGTCTGATTAACTAATGGACTGATTTACGATATCCATTCGCGTTGACAGTTTCACCCCTTCGGTGTCTTGCAGATTCGTCTCCTATCATTTCGCAGCGATCTCCTTCGCAAATAACGATTAAGATTATGAAAACTGTTCTTGTTATCTTTTTCAAAAATATCTAGATCATCTGTCACTTGGTACTATACCGTTATGCATTATGAATAAGTACCATTCTGTTAATTTCCATGAACGATCATGGCTCACTTGTAAAAAAAAAGATCTCTATAAAATATTGCCACCAAATCTATAGCAAATTTAAGCGGTAGCCTGAACTTACGAATTGACCCAGTTTCTCATAAACTATACTGTCAATCGGATAGTGGATGGGGCACGTGGCACGTAACTGTTGTTAAAAAAACAGGGGGCGGGGGGTTGATTTTCAAAGATAGGAAGGACGAGAACACGTGGCAACATCGCCAGTAGGAGGGACGGCAAGAGGCGTGAGGGTGAAGGAAGAGGGTAGTAGGGGGGATGTACCGATCAATATGGCAGATGGAGAGGGTGTGGCAGGGGAACGAAGGGGAAGTTTTGAAGACAGGGGGTGGGCCGGTATACTCACGTCGTTCTGTACTGTGAATCTGACCTTGAGTCTCTACAGAGAGGGGGGAGTGGGGGGGGGGGAGAGGAGTGCTCAAGTTTTTCGATCCTAAAACGGGAAGTTTCTTCAGATGCATCCTAATGCAATTTAATGCAGCCACGTGGAAAGTTACATTAAGTCAAGTGTAACGCGTCACGACGTCGTATTAAATACACGTGAAGTAGTAGCGAATCCTTCAGCACTTCTCAAATAAGAATGACAGGAGGGATACCTTTGATCTTCGACCTTAATGCAGCATCTTTTCGTTATAAGCATTCAACTGTGTTACAACGTTGCACCCTTAAAACGTATAATTCGTTCTAATATTACTTTGCTGCAATTCCTGTTATCGATCCGAATTTCTACTGACCTAGAACGTGCGTTGCCGGCACACACTCTTTCTCGAATTGATCGTCGAATACGTAACACGTTGCACGTACGTTTAGCCTTGTGTTGGAGATGCACTTGTATCGTATAGGTGCATCCTAAGTAGGTGTGTATATATATATATATATATATCCATATATATTCTACTGCATTCACCTTACTGGCACTTAGATATATTGCATTGTTTGCAAAAGAAATATATAGACAATATTATTATAGACCATGGCCCACATTCTTCAAGTACATATGTCGTATACCTGGCTTGACTTTATCACATATATTTTATTTAAAATTGGTATTACAAGTCCCTGTGTCTTAAGTGTCAAGATTCTAATTGAATATCCATTCAGCAACGTAGATAGACGATCCTAACCTACATATATAGGCAGCGTCTTGAACATTTCCTGATATTGAAAAGGCGAATCAACTTCTGAGAAATCCTCCTATATTCTTTTCACTTCTCTCTCTCTCTCTCTCTCTCTCTCTCTCTCTCTCTCTCTCTCTCTCTGTTTTTTTTTTCTTTTGACATTACGCGAAACTCTCTCCGAAGAAAGTCTATTTATCGTTACTTCAGGTTCCCTAATCCCCAGAGTCCTTCGATCGCAAAGCCGCTTCCTAGGGAACGTCGGTAAGTCTGGCAGAAACCAACTTTCCTTCTGTACCCTCTAGCATCGCTATGTCGAATCAACTCTCTCGGAAGTGCAAAGCCGAAAACTCAGAATAAAAGGGAAACGAGTGGAGGCAGGAAGCAGGAGGCGAGAGAGGAAGAAAGAGGGCGAAGTTTGTTAACGTGAAGAGAAAAAGACGCGAGATGAGAAATATGTAGAAGTAGAGACTCGATGGGAGATATGTGAGAGCAAAATGGTGAGTTCAACTTGAGATTCCAGTAGAACGAGGTATATTTTATATCGACGTAGGAGTCTTGAAGTGAGCCACCTTCCTGGCCTTATCTTTATCGTTGAAGCTCATCCCCAGGACGATCTGATCCCATCCTATCCTATCCCATCCAGTAGGTACATTCCCATCCCGTCCGTCGCGTTCCACAGCGTTCAGGATCAGAAGATTTTTAAGGAGGCTATTTTTCTTCGTTTATCAACTTCCTTATCTACTTCCACTTTTACCTGAGTCACGTGGTACGTCCTGGTACGTTTACGCACACATATTTCATCCCTTTTTTCTTTCCACGATACATCTGGGTAAGAAAACGCAATTTTCGTTGGTGTTGTTAACCTCTATATCGCCGAATTTTTTGGAGTTTTTTTCCAATTTTTTAAAATATATTTTAGCGATATACAGTTTATTTGAATAAATAACCAAAGTAACCCATTCCGTCCCTATATAGAGGAGCCCAGCGGTCTAGAGGTTAATGAGGTGGACTTATAGAGAGGTTAGAGTACTAACCCCATCACATGCACCATAGATCAGTATCCACTTAGCTATGATCAAAGATGCTTTTCATCTTTCTTACCATTCCACACTTTTAGCCTGTCTCGAAAACGAATCGCTTGAAAAGTTTCTCGTTTCCCTGAGCACGAATTATCATATCTCATAGAATCTGTCGCTTACGGTTGGTTAGACTTCAGCCAAGATAACGACGTGCTGTTATATAAAAATAGAGGCTTCCACTTCGTATGTTATTTCGCGATCCTGAAGCTTTTCCAGGACTCCATATAATAGATATATTTCGAGTTTCTCTTACGGCTCCTAGTGACTTTCCATTGAACGACGCTGCGTCTATCCTCTTCGTTACATCGCGATCCTGGGACCTCAGTGGGATAATGGTCCTCTTTGTATTCCATGGAAACGACCAAGGGGCCTGCCTTGGCTAGTGAATATAAAGAAAGAAAGCATTCGATTATGGTAACGAAAATGCCTGTTTTTCTACGGGATCGTAAACTGGTCCCTCTAACTATGTATAACGGTGGACAGTAATTTTTTTTCATTTTTCACCGGTCCTGAGACACGAAAAAGTCATTCCCCCCTGACACGTCCCTTCCGAAGGTCTATGTTACAATATATTTTTTTTCCTATAAGAAAAATGATAGCAGAATCTCTTCGACGTTCCTAAATACCGCTAAAAATACTGAAGCTTCTAAACCAGTGAGTTTAACGCGGATATCCATGACGGTTCCGATCGATTTGGCTTCCGGCGTAATAACCTCTGTAGTATTTGACGTCCCGTGCCGGCCCTCACCTCCTAGAATCTTTCGAAGGGTTCGTGAACTCACCCTATGGAATAGACCCTCCAAAGCAGATCCATCTCTCTCTACTCCTATTCACGCCCTGTATACATCCGAGCCCTTGTGGAGTCGTTGACTTCCTTTTCGTCGTTTGATGATCGAACTTCTTTGCTCAGGTTCAACAGCAGCCTTTACTCTGTTCACGAAAGGAACTGCACGTCCACCCTGAATTAAATGCACTCAGTCTTCTGGGTAATTCTATAGCTATAGTATATCCAGCATGTAGAATTTTAGAAGGAAGGGGTGGTTAATTAAAATTTTAATTGCTATTTCAGAGCTGAGCTCGTTTCAGGAAGGACGACGCTATCACAATTAATACCGGTATACATACTGGCAGCAGTGTAAAGCATTGTAATTCTGATAGGCATTAAAAGTCCCAAAACTTCTTGAAATGTAAATTTATTAATTCCAAAGCGTCATCCACCTATTTCCCAACACTCGGAACCATGAATCTTCAAGCAGTACCCGCCGAACGGTTTCATCCCTTGTAGAAGCCTATGAGGCGTTCTGGGATAGTGAGGCCTCAAACGGCAACCGATCCCTCTGGAAACTTTGCATAACGACCCTTCATGCATCACCGTAAGTGTACACGAAAGAGGTTAGAGGGTTTGCCAAAAGGGTTGGTGAATGTCTTCCGTTGACGTGGCAGAGCCTACGGGATGACTGACAGACATAGGTATCTCCTGATAAGCGAACGCTCCAGGAGCGTCACTATGGCGAAGAAGAGTCAACGGAAAATAATGCGGATAGACGTTACCTTAGGAATTCAAGACTTTCCGGAAGTCAGCCATCTTCTTGGTAAATGACTGCCCGTCCTCGTCGTATTATCGTCGCACGGGAATACCGTCGCATTCGGAATAAGATGAACCTCTGCAAAATATACCAGCTTGCTGTTGCATCTTTCATTCGCTGCATTCCGCCAGGTTATCAGAGCCCGAGCGTAGATTTATTTCAAGACTTTGAGTATCGATCTTTGATATCATTTTTCAATGAACCTCCGCGACTCCGATATCACGTAGTAGGTCCTTGTATTTTTCTATATCTCGAAAAGACCTTTCGCACCCTTTTTCAAAAGTTTGCTCAAGAGTTTCAGTTCAGGATTGATACAAAAGAAAGTTACTTTAGTCAAGTTTGTCCAAACCTTTTATTTTCATCCGCTAACACAACACGTCACGTAATATCAATACATTTTACGAATAATAAATACACCAGATTAACTATACACGTTATTTGCTTTCGTTATCGAATATATTGATGTGACTAGTGAAAATATTCCGTACTGACTTGTATAACCGTAAATTGTGCCTTGTCGTAATATAAATCCTATCATGTGTTTCATGTGATCCACCATTGAGGAAAAGTTTGTATAACACTATACTCGTTAGACAAAACAATGTATTTCGTCGGTTCCAGTATCGATATTTTACACGCAACAGTAAAGTCCAGCAGCTGAATAGGTGGTACAGCGAGTCAAGCCAGAAGAGTCCTTATAAATTGGCCATGATGCTGAGGATCAAAAGTGATCCTGGAGAAGATGTCACGGGTCTCGTCTTGAGGACTAGATAGGGGCGCACCGGCATACAGCTCATTCAGAGTGAACAAAAGACAATGAGCCTCGACTTGCTCTGAAAATAATCGGTTGTCCTTTACCATGAGTACCGAGACAATGGGGTTCCCTCGACTGAATTTCTTCATTTTCTTATTTAGTTCGTGCCATTTATATTTCTTCCTCTTCCCTTCCTTCTTGCTCCTTTTAATTCAAATGCAGCGCGCTTCCTTGGCGTTCTCTTTATTATCTCCGATTTCTATTCCTTTCATTGTCGGCAGTGCACGGATGGATGCTAGAAAGCAGAATGGACGTCTTTGGCGGATGTGACGCGAGGCAAAAGCTCCAGTTAACAAACGGGCGACGTTATCACAGGTAATGGCATCGGGCAAACTCCCGGGACGTTGCTCGGTCGGTAATTTTTCACCCGGTCTGTTTTACCGAACGGAGCTACGGGTAATTATTTTACCCATCACTCAGTCTACGCGAACCCCTCTCTCGTCGCCCCTCCTTTACCCCATCGCTATTTACACCCACTACTTATCCTCTGGGTAATGCACGATGACGTGCGATAACGTTAACCGTGCACACACTGATCGATCTATCAGGGACGGATGTCGGTAAAAACGTGAAGGAAGTGGAAAAAATATAGGAACCCCTTCGATTTCAATCTATCACGTACTGGAGCTCTTATAGGGACAGCTGCGGGTATCAGGGGGTTCACTCGAGGGTCACTGAGATAGAAGGGCTCGACTAATTTTGATGGTCGCGTGTACGTCGAAGGACACTTAATCAAGAATTCTCGTTAAATTATCTGGAGACTAAGCAGGTAGACTCGGTCGTGATCTATTGCGGCTTTTTCTTAAGTTAATTCTTATAGCTCTTCTTTTGTGATCCGATCGTGAGTTACCTATCTCGTGGGTAGTATGTGTATGCGTGTGCGACTTATTCCTGGCTCTACGATTCTGGCTCGATCATTATTAATTCAATCGGAGTATAGGGATAAAAGGGAAGTCAATTGAAAATGAAAGGGTGTGCGAAAGGGAATAAGTATGGACAGAACGAAAAGGCAAGGTATAAAACAGCCTTAGATAACTGGGATCAAGGAAACGGGGGACAGGAAGCTGGTGGGATAGAAGTAATTTCCGGATTGAAAGAAGCCAGTGTCGCAGTAAAAACACAATCAGTGGGATACTTAAAGTTTCTACTTTATAGAACAGTCGGTTTATCAGCCTGATGAAGACCGGATGTTTCTCAATTGAATTTACAAGGGACGCCTCATACCTTTCTTCTAATTGGTGTATGTACATATGTTACAAATCGATTATAATTACAATCATACAGCACTTTAAAAGTCATACGAGCCCATTATCAATGATTTTATGTTCAAATAAATATGATAATTTTTTGAGGGTCATGGGTCATCATAGAACCGCCATCTATTTTGCTTATAGGAATCTCGAACCTCAGGGTATCTAATTTTATTAAAGAACTTCCTCGTCCTACTGGCGAACCTGATTGTTCAAGAAAAACAAAAAAAAACAAGAAAAGACTCGAACACGAGTCGACGGTACCTCTGGCTGCTGAGGGTCGAACGGATAACGGGCTTATCGTGCATCTAAGTTTCCGAGAGTTAGTACTTTAAAAAGTAGTTTGCATCTAAATTCGAATTTTAAACTGGTGGGTTTAAGGGCGCCCTGGCAGAAGGGATGGAACGGACGGAGATTGCAGTGAAACCCGAGTAAATGAAGGATGAAGGGCGAACTTGAAATTTCTCTAAAGCAATTTTCAAACGTATCTACTTTCAAGATGTCGTCTTCATACTCGTCATCACCCGTCACGTGGATCCATTTTCGTTTTCACCTTTGGCAAGTTGACCCTATTAACAAGGTCGACCTTTGTACCGACAGAGCACGCTGTGCGAAATACTGATGTATCTTACACTTTGGGGGATTAAAAGCGTAACCCAAATTTTCAAAATTCCCAAAAGATCTGCACTCTACTATATCCGTGAAAAATGATAACGCTGATAACAGTGAATTTGAGTATCACGTGACAGCAAACCATATGCCAATCCATTAGACAAAATCAATCGTGTCCTTGCACCGGGTTTCGATATTCTGGACATATTCAACGTACAGAAAGTGACCAACCCCCTGGGAATTCCAAACCACTATAGCACTTTGTATATTAATCAAATTGCCATTATTATAATATTTACATGCTGTACCAAAGCATTCCTATAGTCAATATGGAAAATTACACTTAAAAATAAATCCATGTGCCATGACTCAATTTATATCGACTCCACATTTATTAAACGATTTATCGTATTAATATTTTCTAGTATATTTATTTACAAATAAAGATAATTTACAGCAAAAATTTAAGATTTCGAGGTTCGCCCTCGATCACGCGACGAACAGATTAAGATTTCGGAAGATTGGAGCTGGCCCATATATTTCTCTTTTTTTTTCAATCCTAGCTCTCTTCCTGGCACAATCATTAGCCAGCGATTACCGTTCTCACGTGCCCACGCAGTCTCACGAGTAAGCGAACCTTCGCGTTCACCTTTGAACCCTACTTTCTTTTACAACTCACACCGCCTCTATTATCTTCCTTAATAGAGAATCAAGTAACAAATTCCGAGCAAAAAAAATTCTGAAGAAAATATACGTATTCTTTTTTAATCTACGCACAATCAGCTGACACGGTACTCGAGCATGATCAATGCTACTGTGTGTGGTACGTTAGAGCAATCAAATTGGCGATACGCTCGATGGTTGGCATTACTGTCTGCCTATGTCACCCACAGACGCACTACATTCGACCAGGCATCCCTAAACCATCGCCGGCAGTCATTTGCATTGCCGAGTATGTACCTAGTGCCACGGTGAATGCAATGCGTCGCCTGAGCGTCGTTCCTGAATCCGTTATGTTCGATCATAAATCATATATATATATATATATATATATATATATACACACCAGGACAATCCGTTATCTTCAGATGCGTGCAGGGTCAAACGATTGATATCCACCTGTATGTACCCAGGTGGAAAAGTGATATATGAAAAGTATGCAGATCATATATAGTTTATACACGATTTTTCTCACCTTTGACTATGATCACAAACAATTCATATATTTCTTCTCCATGTTAATGCTTGATATATTATATTAACAGAATACATTAATTTAAGGTAGCAAGTAGTATGCCGCGTGTACTTTGAGTATGCCACGTGTGTTGTAACCTTCAAATATAATTATGTATATCCATTATGGTGTGTACCTATGGTTAGTGGATTGTTGTTTTATGTAGAAAGAGGCTTTCCTTCCTGTCTTACTAAGTATTAGGCAGCCTCTTCTATAGAGATTCATCTTACTGTCCTGAGTAGAGAGGCTGACTGGGGTACGTATATCTTTGAGATTTTGGCCTAGTGTCTCGCGAGGAGAGAGTTAATGGAGCTGGAAGATTTCAGATCCTTTCTTCCATTGTGAGAGGCCCCTTTAAGTCCCTTGGCTTCTACTTGCCGATTTATTAAATTCTACGAATCACAGGAATGACGAAGCCAGGGAATGGAGCGAAACTGAAATTATTATCTTTTCCCCTATCCGCTCGCTCTTCATGATCGTATTGAATCGTTTTCTTGGGGGGGTGGTCTGGCTATGGTTGGTGCTCAAGATAAGTTATAAGAATTCCAAAGGCTCGTAGGGCGGTAGAAAATATATACTGTCGGATCATTAGTAAATAAAGGTACGCTGACTTTTAAGGGACGTTGTTATATGAGTATGATATTTTATTTTTTGTCTTATACACGAAATTTATTTTATTTTTATTAATTTTTTACACTCTAACGATTATCGTTCCTAATGCATTCTTTAGCTGGATAACCTTCCGAGTTATCTCGTGTAAGATATAGCCTGTCTTCGCAAGAAATATAGCATAGGATTAAATAAACGGCGCTTATTAAATAAAGGTGGAAATCTCTTTCTAGACGATTTTTCTCGGTAATAAGTAAAGGAATGAATTTCAAGTGGATGATAGTTTTTAATTCTACGTTTATTATCTCAGCCGTGCAAATTGGTGGAATGCGAACATTCTTGAATTCTATATTTGCTTTGAAATAAGGAGATCCCATTGACAGAAACAAACACAATGACGCGAAGAGAAAATTATAAAAAGCGATCTTCAGAACTGGTATGAGAATTCGCGCAGAGAAAAGTGTATAGAAGTACACAAACATATGCAGATCAAAGGCGATGGATACGAGGCTCTACGTGGATTCTTAATCGTGCGACAAGTTCATAATGTGTACGTAAAATCCAATATTTCAAAGCGATTGGCTTATTTCTGAATTCCTAAAGGAAATTCCTTAGATTTTCCAAGATAATTAAATTCGTCGTGGAAAATTTGTTCATTCTGATCCAAAGGGTTGTTCGATCGCATCCCTGTCACAGTGCAAGCAACCATACAGATACAGGTTGCTGGTATGCCAGGAACGGATACTTCGAGCGAATTTACGTATTTCATCATTATTTAATGAACAATGGTGAAACCGAAGAAAAGTGCTCTTAAGGAAATAGGAAAAGATTAACTGCTATGAGCAATCTCCCTGTTATCTTTGAAATTCTAATTCAGCAACAACGCCGCTTTTACACCATAGCAACGTCTAGGTATCTGATACTCAAAAGCCATAAAGTCCACCCCAGCCAAATCGTATATCAGTACATAACGGCTTGCACTTGGCCAAAGGATAGGATAAAGTAGAGCCGGATAACGAAAACATGGACGAAGCCGTTCTCTCTGTTTACCAAAGCAACATCCGTTTCCCACGTAGCCAGGACGCTCAACAGCATCCTCGTCCAGTATAGCCAGGCATTTGTTATAATTAGCGTCACAGACACCCTGTCAGCCGCAAACCACCGCCTAGAATTCCTCTGCATTCCCAGTCAGAATGCCAAGCTCGTATATGTACACTACATATCTACTCCCTGGCGCATATATCCGATAGAGAATCTAGTTACAGAGTACCTGTAGATGAGGATCATCTTGAGAAAATGATTCAAAGTAGAACAAAATTTGTTTCAAAATCGAAATAAATTCTTGGTAATTAAGTAAATAATAATAATATATCTTGAAGATTCATGACAGTCCTGGTACGGTTTATGTCACGGGGTTAAATACATTACAGGGTGAAGTCCCGTTGTTGAACAGGGTTAGTGCACGTGTATGTCTAGGATGGTATCTATGCATGGACACGTCACCGAGGCTTTGCAGGGATCAACCCTAATTACGATAAATTACAGAACTGGAGCCGTTGCTTGACGTAGATTGCAACCCTTTGCTTGGCGAGATGGAAATGTACGATATCGTTATTTTTTGCTTGTTACCTTGTATTCCACTTTCTCTTTTTCTTTTTTTTTTCCATTACTCGCACATGTCACGACCTTCTTTAGTCTCCTTAGCCAGTCGCTTCTCTTTAAGAGAGCTGATAATCAAGGTCCGATCTGCGTGCAGGTTTTCCCACCTGAAAAGCGAATGCTCCGCTTAACTGATTGACGACTCGTGAGCCACTCGGAGGAAAATTATTTTTCTCGATGCGAGATTGATAAAACGTGCTTACGATAATGCGGTCCCTTTGCCGATAATGAAAAAGTATGCGCGGAGGATGAAACTACCTTGGAGATTAAGTTTCCTTTTTGAATTCAAGACCGAAAGGACTACGTGACAAAAGCTACTAATTAGGCCCTTTTTTATATGCAAGATAAACGTAGAGTGAATTTTTATTTTGTTTTAACTTTTATCATCACTACGGTAGATCATTGATAAGCTTGATTTGTCATTCCGAGGATTTAACGAAATAAAATACGTACCTGAAAGTAATCGTAAAGATTTTTGTAAAACGCGATATTTAATTTCTTCGTATGGACGGAAGACTTTGAATATTTTATATATAGACTATTCTATGATTTATATTTTACATATAGACACGGTATTATATCTATATTCTTATAGTATCTGGCTCTTACTATATACTTTGAATACACCTAGTGTAATATACATATATTGCAGATACTTCGATTTGTAGAGCTCTTCTCACGAAGTACTTTTATTCGTTTCTCAGAATGTATAGAAGGTAGTATAAGACGGAGGCTCAATTTCAGAAACAAACTGACTTCGTCCTCGCACGTAAGCACGTTCCCTTCCCCGTCGTTCCTTCCGTCGATTTTGCATTATTTGTTGCTCCAGACAAGGGATTCAAGAAATAGACATATATCTTGACAGTCCCGTTCGCTTTCGGGATGAATGTTTCTTGGTGAATTGACGAAATAATAAAGAAAGAAGTACAGTGAAACTGAAAAACGTTCGAGTACGGAAACTGCGATTACAAGCGGAAGAATGGAAATGCTGAAGAAATTATAACGGGAGTTCCGGTCTTGAGAATGGGGGGTAGGATATTATAATTATGTTACTACGGAACAGAGACAAACCAGTGGCAGCCATCTTTGCATTGAAATAGGGAGTAAAGACTTTTTAAAGACTTTAAAGACGTGGGGGAAGAAGCGAGGACTGAGTTATTCATCGCGCCGGAAGTTTAAGAAGCAAGGGGGATGTCCGTGTCAGTTTTTAGTATCTTCGTGGTTTATCATTGTTGACAGATTTTTGTACAGTGAATGAGAGACTTTGTTAAATATCCTCCTTCTTTGATTTTACTTTCTTCGTTTTCTTCTTTCGCTTTTCTTTATATCCGGGAATGCACCTGGACCGGAAGTAATGAAGATCTCAAGAGTAGAAACGAGTCTCGGACGTTTTGATACGTGTGTAGCTTATCTATGGTTTATAGGTTATATTATCCCTATAGCGTACTAGTACGTGCTCTTTGGATTTATCGGATTTATATATTTCGAAACCGTTTGTCTCTATCGATCATAGCCAGAACGTTAGAACCTCGATAAACTCTTTTACGGAATTTCCGGTCATCACAAAGAGACACTTTGAGTGCATCTAAGGACGTTTAGTTATTGTCAAATAAAACGTCGTAACTATTCAGGAAGTAAATTTTTCTGTGAGATATTGAGTAAAATATAATTCTTGATATTGGATATGTTATTTATTGAGCCATATAGTTGTAACAAAAATACCTATTGCACGTGCGAATATTTTCAAGTAATTATTTATATCGTAATTGCCACGAAAAATATTTATTGATGATTTAATGAAAATAATATCCAATAATATTCTCACAACGTGCCGTATCAATTTGTAGCTTACACGTGTGACAGAACGCGAAATATTATTAACGCGAAATTTTGTATCCGCCCTGATACCCGATTGGAATAACAAAGGAACATCATTATTCGTAACAACGTCCACCATAAGTTATAGGTTATAGGTTATACGCGTATCGCTTTAATGTATTTGAAATAGACTCTGATAACCAAAAAAAAATGCTCAATCCCACCGAGACGATAACCTCCATGGAATATTTTATTTTACGTTACTTTTCGCATTTTTTAATATACCCGACGAACCAAAACTCCCCCACGGACTGTGCTTGCAGCTTCATGAGGATTCAGGGGAAAGCTGGCATATTGGATTCGTGCGCAAAATTTCAAAGCGAGGATATCGAAGTAACTTTACAATTGTGAACATGTATTACATACATGGCCATAGTACATATACATATATATATTTAAGTACAGAGATTAACTATGTATGATATAGAGTAGGTTTATAAAGCTAGAAGTCCGAAAATATATTGGTATCATTATCATGACCAAATTATAAATCTGAGAAACGCTATACGTTTAATTATAATTGTCATGTCAATTAAATTGATTGAAAATTTGTTTCCACCGAACACGACATTCCACGGGATCAACAGAATTATTATGTATCTGGGGAACTCCAAACTCTAAAAGGGTCCCCGTCGAATATTTAACATTTAACAAAGATATAATTGAACGGATTTATAAAGAGTCTGCAAGGCCATATTACTGAAGCTTTTTTTTTTAAATATAATTTCACCCTACATGATTTTTGAACTCTGGTAAAAAGTTTTTTTTTAAAAACTCGCTTAACATAGTTTCTGAACAATGCCAGAGAAGTCGACAGTCCATGGAATTCATTTTAGTACGTAATATTACTCCTAATAAAAACTTGTCAAGTAGTTAAAGAAAAACGAGATTACACCAAGCAATGTCGGAGAGTACTTTGTAAAAGGATCTATGAAAAATGGCGTTAAACAAGTAATCCATGGAGTGGTAACAGAGCGAATTTGGTCAACCATAGATAAAGAAAAAAGACACCGCATCAAACTTTGATGAACCTATACATACATAGGCGATCGGTTCAGCTCGAGTTTCCATCGTTCGCACAAAAGGTACGTGAAAAACAAAGGGTCACACCCGAGGGAATTAAAAAGCAATCGTCCACGAGATAAATAATTATCGACGGAAATGGAGACACAGCCGATGGAAATCGTCAGTTCGCCAGGGTTTTGCGCCTCGCAGAAACTTTCCCAAAGGGTGAAATGACGTCCGTTTCGTTTCTGTCGCGACAGTACTGAAACCCATTTTAATCGAACGATTTAACTAATAGAATGAGAACGTGCCGTAGCCCGTTGCGCTACATTGGTTTCTCTATTGAGCCACCAGAGCTCTCGCAATCGCATCGCAACTAAAAACTTGCCGCAGTGAATTGTGGGTATGGGAGAAGGACGCCTCGTAGAAATTGATTCAATTAAACGACTGTATAATTGACAGCGACTCAATTATACAAGGCACAACTGGGAGTTGGGTAGTGGTGGCTGTACATTGGCAGCGTTGCGACATCTACTGATGCAATTGCTGATACAAGGGTGCGAAAGGGATAAGGGTGGTTTTGCGAATGGGTCGAGAGCTAATTATTGATAATATACACAGGTAGGGAAAGAGGGAAGGGATGAGAAATTCACTAAGGGAAGAAGGAATAACAGAGTGAGAAGGTAAGAGAGGGAGAGAGAGAGAGAGACTGGTTATGAAGCTCTTAAGGAAATAGAAACTTCAACATCGTCGTCGCTGTGGGTAACGAGGCGTGAAGAGCGGCTTGTGGTTTCCGCCGAATTAATATGTCTCTACGTATGTCACTATGAATCCGCACGTACACGTACGTCTATGGCCAAAGACTGAGTAGACGTACTCACACAGCCACCCTTGGTGGACCTAGTGTAGTCCTCGAAAGAGGGTCAGGTGTTGGAAAGGGTGATCAAGAGAGGGAACGTACCGTAGATATGTATTGTCTAGGTAGCTATATATATATATATATATATATATATGTACCTGAAATTCTATAACTAACGAAACGTGGCTGAATGATCACGTAGCGCAGCACCAATGGGCATCGCCGATCCAGCATCCAACCTTCCATCTGTTTCCCTGTCTCGCTGGGTTACACGAAACTTTATAATCACCGTATAGACCAGAGAGCAATTTCATCCGGACAATTGTTAACCTTCACAGTCTGCGGTGACAGTTGATTTAAATTCAGACATTTTCAAGAAAACCCTTCGAGAATATAAGGGTCGGGACGATATTTATATAAATATGGTATTTTTATTGAATGAAAGAATATATTTTCAAAGGATTTGAGTATAGATAACTATATAGATATTTACTTGAGTACCTTATCGTTAACGGTCATTGGACGATTTTCTCGTAAAGTGTCAAAAGTCGGTAGTATCCTTCCCGTATCCCATATGTACCTACTTGGAAGAAATTTATCGCTCCTGGTTGCCGATCCTCTCTAGAATTACTATCGCCTTCAGACTATTACCACGGAAATCTCGTTGGGCTGTCCTGTTTACGATCAGTTCTCGGCTATCGATCAGTTCACCCAGAAAGATTACATTCTTCATCCTGGAAAGGATAATCTCATCCCCGTCTACTCTGGAAAAATAATGAAAAGTGTCCCGACGTTACAACCTGCCCGATCCCTCAGGAGTAAGGAACGAACTGAGATAGAGAACAAGATGGCCGATTGTTCTTTATCAACAAAACACAAGACCGTTCCCTAAAGCATCTCCGAAGAGAGAATGACGGGTAGGAAGTTAAGGGTAGTATTCGTAGTTAGCGGGTATAGCAGTCTTGGTATTGGTTAGGCTGAGGGTAACATGGTGGGCGATGCTGCTAGCTCGGCTGTTTTCTCATCTATCGTCTAAGTGGGGTAGCCACGTACAATGACGCGGATGAGATAAAGAAACGGCGTGAAAAACCGGGTCGAAGCGACACTCGGAACTGAACCAGTAGATACGTACCTGCCCCTTACCGGAAGCTCGGGTTCTGCGTCTCCATCGCCAAAGAGGAGAACAAAACAGGTCAAAGCTCTGGCAATGGCCTCCCGCAAATAATTACTAACATCATCCATCACTGCATTTTCCTTTCCTTTTTTTTCTTCTTCTTCTTCTTCTTCCTTTTCTTTTCCTTCGACCACCTTTGTCTCCTCGTACAGACTCGTGTCCAAGCTGCCCTGCAGTGACTCCAATATCCATCTCCCTCTACCGTAATAGGTATAGCTTAGCGTGGGTGGTGCACTGTGTACTTCACAGAGCAAACTCCTGGGAGTAGTTACTCCTGTGCAGGATCAGCCCACCACGTCAGTTTAGCGATTAAGATGTGGGACTAGGATATTTTTTCTCCGTTCCTCAAAGTTATACAACCGAAAAAAAATCCATCGATACTTTATCGTCGTTCACAAAGGAGTGGATTGAAAATCGAATTTTCTGGCTGAATCTTTCTATGTGTAAAGTATCATTTCTGTGAAGTTTCCAGTGGTATCAACCACAAGGGGAGACGAAGATAACCATTTTTTTCTTTTGATATCTCAAAACTCCGTTTATCGAGGCGAGACGCGTCTATATCAAGAACATCCTCGATCAAGGCAGACCTGGAAAAAAATATATCCGATTTAGTAAAATCGTAAACGGGGTCCGAAGCAAAAGTATAACCTCGATATGCGATAACGTAAATATAGGATCCTTTTACGAGAGACCGCGATATGCGAACGCAAAGTAGCTACCAGTAGAAGCGTGCTATTCTGGTATATAGTCTGTTTCAGTATGGAGACTATACGATATGATACAAAAGAACTTTACTCCTTCGTACAGAAGCTTGAGAATTCGTGTATTAAAAGTCGCTTACGGGGAGAAGATCCAGGTTAAATCCTGCGAGGATTACGTTGAAACGATAAAAAAAAATTAATAATTTTATTAAATCCTTTAACCAGTCCCATCGAAGGAAGATCAAGTAAACTTATCAAAACCCACTGCTGAAAGTGTTTTGCGGATTATAATTTTGTTTTGAAATTTCTAATTCCCTGAAATATTTATTCGCGTTCTTTCCATTTCGAAAACACACCGCAATATACACGCAAGAGTTTCCGTACCTTGTAGCGTTTAGAAAATCATTAAACTCCTATCGTTCGTATCTCACGATATTGTGCCCATTTTATGAGAAAATCTATTCTCGTAACAACCACACGATATTCCGCCTCGCGATCGATATTAGTTGACGTTTAAATATTTTAACAGTCACTACCAACTTTCCTCGCATTCTGGACTAGTTGAATTTACAGTGAAATCAATGACGGGAATAACTCTACATATGTGTATGACAGTTAATAGGTATTTACGTACAAATTCCTATCTTTAAGTATTATTAAATCAATATTGTGTTTACCAAGACTAACTAATCTGTAGCATCCTTCATTAAATCGACTAACTTACCCCCTCGCATCTTTTGACAAATTAATCAGCTCTCTTATCAGTAGAAGTCAGAATGCAGGACAAAGGACGAAAGTGGGGCGGGGGAGGGGTAAAGAGTTGAGCTTCGTAGGGGGTTAATAAGGTGGTAAGAGACGAAAGGCATACATGGAAGCTAGTAAGCAAAAGTATTATTTTGTATACGTATATCTATTTATGCATATATATACTACAGGATTGTTATGTTAAATGGGAGTACAGAAAAGATATATAGAAATTTTAAATGGCAGCCTTCCCACATCTCATAAGCTTTACCCGTTGTTATTTTCATTCGGATGATAATAATTTCATAAGAGAACTGTGTATATATATATATATATGTGTGTGTGTGCGTGTGTGTGTGTTGGTGTGTGTAGTTTAACTGCGCCGAGCGCGTTGGAGAAAAAAAAGGTTTACTTAATTAAGGAATTGTAGCATGTCGTCCTATCTCACTTGGTAACCGAAGACTTATAACTCTTTCTCTCTCTCTCTCTCTCTTTCTCTCTCACTCTCTCTCTTCTACCTTTTTCATGCTTAGAGCAGCAGAGTTATCTTATTTTCAATTAACTTCTTCGCCGGCCAATTGCCGCTGGCTGAAAGTGGCTAGAAGGGTTAAGGTCGCAAAGCGTCGGCGTCATGACGTTCCGGAAATGCCGGCGCGCTTGTGCCTTCAGACACATTAATTTCGCCGATTAAAATGTCCCCGGTTGGCAAGGAAGAAAAGCAAAGAGTTGGGTCGAGGGTCAAACGTGAAACGGACATGCGGCCAAGCGATAACCGGCTTAAATAGTATATATCATTTATAACTTATGAAAGGACTTTACCATACTGTAAAATTGTATGCTGGACTGATTAAGACTTTCTGTGTACCGCGAGGATACACTGTTCGGAGTTATTAATTAGTTTACATTAATATACAACTTTTAATATCAAATGTGAAATATGCTACTTTAAGAAGCTTCATGAATTTCATAAATTATGTTGAGTATAGTTTATCTGCAAATTTTTTAATTAAATCATCAAGACAGTCTAAAAGTCTTTCTGAGCAGCAACCAGCAGTGGTTGGTCCATAGGGATGACGGACGTCAAAATAAATTATGTTAATCTAAAAGAGCGTTCGATTAGATTTGAGTTTAAAAATAGCATGCTCCTTTCACAAAGAGGCTTTAGGATATCATTGCGTCATATAAAACGTATGGATCTCACCATTTCACTCCAATAAATTGAATTTATTTACGGACACAAACTCGACCGATATAGTATGGATGACGATACAATGGATTACGTGTGCACGGAATCGATCACTGAACCCGTATATGTATTGCACGTCCATATAACTATATTTATATTTACTATAGTTACCAACTTCAATACAGGTTATACCGTCCATACCTCGGATATTTTCTCCGTACGTTTTTCCGATTTCCTGATATTAAAACATTCAATATCGAATGGAGAATTGTTATGGGACCGAGGACCCCGGTTCGTTGTGAACATCCCTAGAATTTCATTACGATAAGAGTAACAGGCAAATTTGTTTGCACCGTAAACGTATGCGCATAAAGAGGATACCGAATTAAAATTCTTGTACCTTCCTCAAAACTATAGATATACAGATAGTATATATTAAAAGAAAAATACTAAAAGATATAGAGACAAAATCTGTATAGAATTTATGAATAAAGAATGTACGATTTACAAATTATAATTTTGATATGAAAGGAATTTATTATAATATCGATGATGGGCATGAAAATATATGTTGACATAAAGGAACTCTGTGAATAATTTTTTATGTCAGTTTAAAGATTTTTGTCGCTGGATCATTTTTGAAATCCTGTTGGATCAAACTTAAAGATCTTCTAGTCACTCGGCTGGATAAATGAGTAATTTTAACAAGGATTTTGGAAGATTCAAATTTTAGCTTTAATTTTAGTCACGAATTAGTTAAATTTTGACATCAATGATTACACCAGAGATGATCGCAGCATCTTACTCGTGATCCTCTTCCGAATGATATTAAAATTAATTCGTATTAAACCTCGTCTCTTAATCCTGTTCGCATGACGAGACGTGCCAATGAAATTATCTATGAAAATAACGCGCTCAAGTTATTACGAATAATACCAAGATTCTGCAGAATATCCTCCGTATCGCAAACAGGGGCTCTTCTTAAGTACATATCCTATCTATAAACAATGCAAATCCCAGCTAGCCGGGTAACCAGTTAATCTTTGAAATCGGCGAATTATCCGTGAAAATTCAACACAGCATGGGTAGACTGTGCGTCTAGAATATTGATCAAAATATACAAGCGTCTGGTATAGGCTGCCGACTACGCATTTAAATCTTAGACTGTGTTAATATGACGTAGGTAAATTTAACAGTATTTAGGTACCAAGAGAAATCTCATACAACTTACTGAACACGTAAGCACTTTGGTATTTGGTTACTTAGTAGCAACAATTAATTGGACACGTTGCTCGTTATACATATAAACTTAGACTATCTAATATCGGTGCAATTTAATTATTCATTTGATAATATGAGGCGGAAAAGGAAATAGATTTTAACATAGGTCTCTAGTTATATGATAACATTTCAACAAATAATATACAAAAAACAGCAAAGGAGATAATCTTTGTAACGATTATATGGTATAGGATAATGATGAAATTTTAACGAAAAACGATCGGTTAATCGTAATTGAATAATTCCTTAAGAATAACGTAATCGGAATTTACCTACTATAGGATTGGGCATCAGTTAATATTATTCCCTCACGTTTTACCGCGGCAATTTCGCAAACTGCGCGTTAAGCTCAGGGTCGATTAGCGAATGTGTATATGCTGGAGAGATAATCGAGGGTAGAAAATGGCATATGGTTATTTCGGTTGCGATAGAAAAGGTATGTTATACCATTTGTATGGGTATTTTAATCGGCTTCGTTCTAGGGGGTTGTATTGCGTAAAGTTACCAGATCGGACCGGCACTTGGTTATCTTTCAGTTATTCTCGTTTACTGTGTTTCTGAAACGTGCAATAGAAGGTTAACTCATAATTTTTTTACCTACACAGACTATAATTACGCAAATTATCGTCTAAAAGACAGGGACAGTTATCAACTTGTCATTTGTCAATATAAATTGGCATACACGTATAATTGTCATATATGACGTACACGTGTTATAGGTATATGCCACGTGCAGTATTTTAATGCACGCAAGTCGTGATCATATTATATTTTATGCATGTCATGAGAATAATTATAGATAATTTGAATTGATATTTTTAAACTGATATAAAAATTTGCTCATCTTTCAACATGGCTGAAAGAGTGTTCCAACATTTTTTTGAGATACCGATGAACTTTTGTCGCCGACTGCACATAAAAGGCATAAACGACACGTTTCGCTGATCGCATTCATGCAGGGTTTTTATTCCTGATGGTTTGGACAGTTAACTTCACGGCCCACTGTGTCGAATGGAATGATCATTCTGTACATATGCTATTACTTTTTTGTCTCCTGGTTTTCAAAGTTTTCAAACGAATCCGCAGATTTTTTAGAAACACTATTCATCACTGCATACTCAATTTCCAAATAATCAATATTCGATATTTCATTTTTTAAAGTTAAAAATAAATAGTTTGAAAAGGATCAAATGTATCGGGTAAATACTGCAAATCGAACTGGACGACTATTTTTGAAACGAGAGTTTCGAATGCTTTATATGGGCAGTAACCATTACTGTATGCTCGAGTTAACAGTACAGTTCTTATGCGTAGGTAACGTATTTACCAAGTAAATAGTCGAACAATATTTGACGGAAAAATCAGTTTATCCCTTTAATTCGTAAATTGAGGGATGAAAAAAAATTGCATAGCATCTTTGAAGATAAGGGAAGACACTTCACTGGGTAACTTAATTAAGCCTGATTCAATGGATTGTTGAGGAAACGTAATTCAGGAGATTACACTGGAGTGACGCACTACAGGTATGTATAAGGACTAAGGGTAGTTTGGTATCTAAAAATTTTACCCACCCCGTTAAGAAAACCACAAAGGGTTGGGATCGGAGCAAAGGTTGTAATTTCCAGTGAGATACTTGACGTCGAACAGTCGATAGGGGAAAACCAAAATTTGGACCATGGATAACGAGACTATGGGATGAAATAAACTGAAAATGAAAGAGATAACAATTTGGTAAGGGGTCATAAGGGTGGCTGAGCACTTTGAGTAATAAATTTGATTCTACTGGAATTCTACGTTTTTCTTCGTCATATAGAAATGCCTCATATCGCTGTTGGGCTTTTCGCAAGCGACTCTTTTCTTCCCACCTTTGCTTGTACCTATACTTCTGCCGCCACTTTAGTCTCTGTTAATTTGATCGACAAATCAAATAACGTTGTTACTGCTTGCGAGAATACCACAATTGCCTGAGAGAAAAGTGCCGTTACGCGTCCTTGAGTCAATATAAAGAATTTACTTAGGATATATGTCATTTTATTCAAATAGCAAAGCTACTTAAAAAAATAAGGGATTATTTCATTAGAATTCAGTATCCTCAACGTGAGATTGAATTAGAAATATATTTGGTTAGAAATGTAGTTAGACACTTTATAAGAGCTTTTTGCGTGTCATGCAAATGCGCGTAAGAAGAAAAATGTTTCTGTACCAAATTGGAATTTTCTGTTCATTTTATCAGAAATCCCTACTAAGATTTAGTATGGGGTACTGCAAGTCCATATTGAGATTGAGAATATGATTTATACCATGTAATAACGTAAAGGACATTTCGTGCACCTGAATCTTATGCGCCTTACCTCCATTTTCAAAGAAAATAAAGCAGTAATACTTACGTCTGGCTAGGATTTAGTAAGAAAAAAAATTTCAGACTTTCATTCGTTCCATTGGACAATTGCCAGAGGGTGTACAGCAAATCGCCTCAAGCCTGACTATAGGACGAGGTAAAGGATAAGAAAATAGAAGATGCAATAACTCTTTTTATTAACCTTGTTTATCTCCAGGTGACTCGGACAAGGAGCAATTTCTTAATAACGTGACCATTCCCATATTCTCATATACCCCCTGTGTACTCAGATGAGTAGAAAAATCCTGCCCTCACCTAAATTGAGTTAACCCGGGTATAGTCGCGCGAATTTGTTCTCCATTTGAAAAGCATTGAGCTGAGGTACCTCAAACACCCAACGCGCCTACTTCCGGTTTAATTGCCTCTCCGTTGCAATTAAATACGATGAGCTCAAAACAGCTTTCAATTGAAATGCTTAATTGAAGAACCTAATTATTTCAACCCCTAATTAATATCATATTAAATGACATTACAATGAAATCAAATATAGCAACACAGATGACACCAGTGTAATCAATTTTAAATCGGCTGATTATTCTGTATTAGCAAAATTTTAGCTCTTTATTTTTTCATTACATACATATTTCATATACATATTTCATAAACTCCATTTTTCCAACTGACTCTGATCTGGTTAACAACGTTGGTTCTATTTTTTTTAGCAATTCCAATGTGGTTACTAGTGATTACTTTATACGAGTTACGAAATCGTTATAAAACATCCCTCGTGATGAGCGACATACAAAAATGCTGTACTACCCTCCCTACACGTACATTACAAAGAGAACAAGCGATGCGTCCCGCCTGTACAATTTATCAGACATTCAATGTAGATACGAGATGAAATATGCTTACGGCGCTCTTGACTATCCAAGGTATATAACGTTTACCCCGATTCCTATAACTACCCTCGACAACATTAAGCGATACCGTCGCGACGCCCTTACTGCTTGTCATATATTTTTCTGGCCTCGAGACAGTTCGTGAAATTTCGCATGCCTTATCGGTTTATAATGCCCTAAAAGTACACAGCATATACCACAGTATATATGTATCATATATCACATAGTATAGTTATATTTCTTACAAGTCGTCTATACTGTTCTGTGGATAAATTCATTCTCGCTAAATCTCTCGTTGAGAGGTTAAAATTAACTGCTTCCATTAAACGACATATTGATGTTGTATCGCACGATGCGAAATTCGTCTTAATTTTCAAGCATCTCAGACACCCTAATTACGAACCTCGATCGCAAATCAAATCGTTCATCGACTCGATTCTCCATTGAGAGTCGAAATGAAGGTAAACACAATGGCGAATTCAAGCCAAGGTAACAAGGAGAATCCACAATGGATGCGATAGTAGTAATCTCGTAAAGTCAAATTCCTATAAAGTCCATAAGCGGAAATGACCTTGATCTCTTTGACGGATGTTGCGTTTGATTTGAGCGATCGAATAATCAGGCTTCTCGACAGTGGAGACACCTGGTGCTAGATGCTTGAAACATTTTCACAGGGCTAATAACATTGCCTTCATAGTGCGTCAATTATTTATGACAATAGACACTCTGACGTGCTTTGTCCAACCTTGAAGACATTCTTTCCCCCAACTGTCTAATTTTAAATGCCTTCGAAAGTGCCCTCTTTTTTTTTACAACTATATACTATATCCACCCTCGACGAACATTGTATCACGGCGATTAAACTTTCCCCAGAGAACTTGGAGCATTTCTATGCCACCCTTGCGTTGCTATCGGCAGTTGCGCGGGCGAATCTTTATTTATGTGACGGATACATCGCAGTGGGATAAAGCTGGTTTTAACGACGGCAGAAACTTTGAAATTCATGGAGTCAGCCTTGTGCCTTAAGCTTTTTGATAAATATATGTCGATGTGTGTCACGCGTGAAGCGTGAAGCGAGTAGCCGAGGCGAATAATTTTGAAAAAAAATATATGTGAACAGGAGTGAATATGAAAAAATATACGTACAAGGTTTGGAGAATTAAGGATTGATATTATTAACTTTGAATCGAATTATATATGGGAATTTAATTTTTCCCTCTCCCTCACTTGAGTAAGATGAAGTATTATGGATTGCAAGAGGTGTCACTCTCCAAACTAGCAATATATTAGAGAGAGCACCGGATGAGAATCTGTGATGCCGAGTAGGTAGGGGATGCTGGGAAAGGACCGAGGAAGTGATTATACACGGAACGATATTACCCTGGCTAACTTCGATGGAGGAAACTGTGTTCTGATGCAACCGTGGCATCGTTACGATCTGTTATCCCCATGCTGACACCAGTCGCGTACTTTACCTTCTGCATGACCTCTCGTCATCTATGACCCCTTTAGGCATTAGCTTATCATTCTGGATATAGTGATTATACGCTGATTAACTGCGCCTCGGTTCTCTCTCGATTAGCAAGATGCATTTCTGGTGCAATTAAGCTGGCGTCTAAGCTGCGCCTAAAGCAGTACTAGTTAAACTGACCTGAATATATTTTAAGACTGATAATTTCATTGACAACAGATTACACTTGCTGATAAGGCTTGTAATAAATTTTATCAAACGTCCTTGTAATATTAATATAATGTTATAATTCGCGTAGAACTTTCAGAATATCTCAAGGGTACTCAACGTTGTATTTCAGGACTTAAGCCAGAATTCTTAAGCGTTCGCTAAGGGTGGCTTGCGAGTATCGTGTAATCTTTGTTGCATTTCTGCAGATCGCTGTCTCAAAAGCTTGGAGAATTAGACGGATAATCCTTAATATCCTCGACATCCTTGTGTCTGCAACAGTAAGATGTACGTAGGTACAGCAAGAAGGTGAGGGTAGACAACGCAGTAAAGCTAGGTAGAGATGACTCGAAGGTAGAAGGTTGGGTTAGGTAATGGATAATCTCCCTGTGGCGGGTTGCCTTTTTCATCCCTCATCCTGATACTATAAAACGTCAGTTTTATAACCCTGGCCAGTGTAATATACGTGCAACGTGCAACCTGCACGGCGCTAGGTGCAATGTGGATCGTTCGAATTGTAGCTGCAGCCCGATTGGCGGCTCTTTTCAAATCGCTCTCTCGGTTTACATAAATTTCACGAAAGGTGAAGGAGGCTTGGCAGGGAATGTGAGAGAGTATATATATATATACATATACATATAAGGGTAAGTGAGTGGTCAGAGAGTCCAGGGGAGATGTTGACCAGCGTCAGGGAAACGCAGCAGCAAATCGAGTAATCTAGTGGAATAATTAAAGTTCCCTTCCCTTCTCGGTACTTCCTGAAAATTGAATAAGTCCCGAGGAAATTGCTCGGCAATTTATTGACTTGAATTTAATAGGTAACATTCCACAGCGCTGGACCCACTTAATGGATCCGCATGTAATATAGGTATCCGTACCAACTTAGTTTGCTTGGTATCTATAAATGGTTGCCAAAGTATCCACGCTGGTTGGTTCTCTTCACACGTTTTCCCACGTTTCCCTGCTTATAAATCCCCTGAGTAAAGCCCTCCTTCGTTTTCATTGAGATCGGAACCATTAGCGAAACCCACTGTGAGTCCACGAGATGTCCTTTAATGAGCTCCAACCACTCTGGGAATAACTGTTAACCCATCTTACCTGTCTACCTATATCCGCACATGAATTTACTGTCGAAAGTACTAAAATATAAATGCGAACGAAATATCCATTCTTTTCTAGTGGGTTGGGGGGCGGGAGGAGTCGAGGGAAAATTCTCAAAGAGACAAATATAGTGCAATTATGTAACCAGTTGGAATGTTGTGGATTCTACTGTTTTTATTCCGTGTGACGTCAGTTATTTATAACGGGTAATATTGCTTCCTCTTAATCGTCCTTCGTGTATGCAGAACTGCAACTGCAGGTCCTGCAGAGGATTTGCGTCCGATGCACAAAATTGTTATCATCAATGCTAACGCATGATTAATTGACGGGGAATCATGTATCATATATTTTCTCTTAAAAAATTTATCTGTAAATATATTTAGATTTTTTATTCTCTTAATTTCGCTTTCTGGTAATGCTGAGTTATCGTCAATCTCGGTAGTCGACACGTGTGCACCTGTCGCTTTGCCTACGAAACTGCAGCCATGTATAATGTGAAATAGCGGCCATTCCAGGAATTATGAAACTTTCGGAACAGAATTGTATAACTGTTTTACTTAATTACGAGCATCTTCCGAAGTTATCCTAAAATAATTGGTTAAAACCGCTTAAATGTTAGCATAACTTAAAAACTATTAGTTCCACTTTTTTTGCATAAATAAGTAAACTTGAGAGACACGTGTCTGCTTTTTTCTATAGAAAAATGCTTCTTGTCAGGGTATACCTCCCCATTCAAGGATGATCTTTGTACGTACGTATAAATTTCCATAAAGATGGCGTATTTACATTTATAAAAAAAATGTAAAGCAACAGACTCATCGTCTCTGAATTTAAAAAGGACACGGATTAGCACGTATAATCGAATGACATAGCGTAACAAAATAATCGAGATAAAATTCTTCTCACATTTGCATAGCTTCCGGTAGCGAGGCCTCACGCGCATAAAGGCCAGAAAGGGCGCCAAAGTAGAGAAATCCAGGAGAGCTAAGGTTGTTCCTTGGACTGCGTAGTAAGACGTAATGAGAACTGGTTTCATGCCTTGACTGTACGACGTGACCCTGGGGAAATCTTGCCCATCCACCCTTTAGGACAATAATCTTCGCGAAACTCATTACGGGCAACTTTCTGCGTTAAAGACCGTTGCCAACCAAGGTTAAGAGAAGAGACAAAATCTCGTTTCTTCTATCCATAACAGGGACTCTTATTTTTTAAGTGCCCTCCTCGAACTTCCAGGGACTTTTCTAGGGACCCTAGAAGGCTATTAAAAAAACAGTGCACTTTATGACGGTTCCAACCAAGGATTGGCTGTTACTGAGAATCTATATACATTCGCTAAGAATTTCTTGGGATATAATAACATTGGATACTATGGAACATAAAAAATAGGTAAAACAGGTAAAAAAAAACACTTCAAATGTTTTTCTAATAATATCGTGAACGTCAAAAGATTTTTCTTCTTTCAGAGCATCTACTCGTCATATTGAAACGTTAAAATGCTCTAACCTCATTAAGCTTTGAGTTTCAGCCTTGGGCTACGGTTTTTTCTTTTCTTTTTCAGCAACAACATCAAATTGACTATTCTATAGATGAACAGGTCATTCCATATCTATATCTGGGAGAAGGTGCTCATACGCAAAGGATCAAATATGCTCTGTGATACTTATCGTACGTAGTAATATGTTAACCCTTTGCACTCAATATTTCCTCATTTTCTATACACTTTAGTGAGTAGGGACATTCGAGTTCAAAGGGTTAATATCTCTAATTGACAGTTATATTCCAAATGGGATTTCATTGAGTTTTGAGATAAATAATATAGACAAAGATAATATGCAGTGTTTTGAAAAATGATAAAATTCAAACATTATCATTCGTTACAAGGAAGATCCACAATTCCTTGAATCTCTTGAATCTTGTACCACATAGCATAACGCTCGTCAGACCTTTCCCGCATTCTATTTTCATTTCCACAAGACACCTAACCCACCTCTGCCATCATCTACTTGGACACTTAAAACGAAACGATGAAAAAGTCAACGTAGACCCAACGCGAGTCAACAGTGATCTTTTATCATATCGATGAAAATTAATTCTAAAGTTTAAAAAATTGATTATAATAGAAGGAGCAGCTGCAATTAATTGAAACTTGCCGAGAATTAAAAACCCGAGAATAGTGAATTGTACATTAACCTTCTCCTTATCTTATTTTATCTTTCACTGGAATTCCCATAAACCGGCAGTCGCCCCAGGGATACTTCCTCAGAGTAATTCGAACGATTTAATTAACAGCCTCCGGTAACTGGGCTCTTTCAGTTTTTCATTTCCAGGTATATATATATATATATATCTTATCTTCGACTCCATTCATCCGTATCGTTATGAGAGAAATAACTTTCCTGCGAACTAATGAAGAATCTTTCGAATTCTCGATTTAATTGATGTACCTTTGGAAAATATGAATCGACTCGTCCCTTCCATCGTTAACCAGATTTAAACACACCCCTATTATTTTATCCTTGTCCTCCTGCCAGCCAATTAGAAATCACCGCCTTAATTACCACACCTCCTGTGTTAGTTAATTGTTTTATGAGCTAATTAGTTTAGGCCACGTTCACATGGGACATTTTAAACCAAATTACGATACTATGTAGGGGTAACATGGTCATGTATTAATGTTACATATTACCATTTTATAGAAACCATAACGAAGCTATAAATTTATCAGTCCTATCAATGTTATGTCTTATGCGAATAAGGGACGTTCTATGCTCGTTATCCATATTGATCATTTTCTTATTTCATCCCTTGACCACATTACTGATAACGCTAGATTTTTCTCCGCCCTTCACGCTAGGCACTCGAATATCTCGGAACACGAACAGGAATGGATGTATATGGTTTTAACTAGATTAGGTTTTCTTGTCAGGGTGAGTAACGGAGCGAAAATTTCTTGCGGGTAGAAAATATCAGTATATCCACCCTCGTAGAAGGAAAAAAAAAAGTATATGTACAAGGATAACTATTTACTTTACCACATGTCTCTGGGATATTTATGTAGTAAAGTGTGTTGTGCAGAACGTTGTAGCGTTTACAAAGTTTGTTAATTACCGACTTCAACAATGACGCCCAACCGTGCCCTCAACTTATATGAAACCTATATTACCGACAGGATGCAAATATCATCTGGACCACAGTCATGTTTCCACAAAGTGTTGGCTCGTACATTTCCCACAAGTTTCCAAAAGCAAATGACTCGATATTTTACTAAATACTCTCATCTCTGTGTATAAAGGGAAACCGTTCATATCCCTGCCTTTAAACGAGAGAAGGTTCTCTATGCGAAACCGGTAACCACACACTCTCAGTCGTTAAAGCAATTAACCCTCGCCTTCCCTCCCCTCCCCTTATAACTTGGAAACTAGACAGTGCCTAATTAAAGAGTGAAACCCTTTGTATTTTGGAAGCACACCAATTTGACACCCTATCCGGTAACGTGAAAATAAAAGACGCGCGAACTGACCTCAGTTTATTCCAAAACTTTCTTGACACTCGATATTATTAATCACTACTCCTAGAATTCCAATGTCATCTAGTTCCATTGATTCATGAATAGACGTATTTTTGTGTGTCGTGACACGTAATCATTTTTTTTTTACATTCTTGTGATAATTAAGAAAGCGTAAAATGTTTTCGCGGACAGTTAGAAAACGAAAATCAGTTAATACAAAGCGTATGTACTTCTTTTAGTAACTGCTCGTCTTGTGACTTTGTCTGCAGTTCGTTATACAGAATATGACGAAAGTTTTCGAACTACAACGCTTCTGGGGTTGTCACGAAGTTTACAATATACAGAGTCTTCGTGAGTTTCTATCCAATTTCGCGCAGCGCCATCGCGACGTCACGGCCGGAGGCGTAAACGCGGGAAATTGAACGAATCTTCAATTTCTGTGTGAACTTTACAATCTCGAATAGTCGCAAGTCTCTGATTGTTATTCTAGTTAACTATAAAGATCGACAAGATCGATAAGTATAGAGATTAAGGACGAATAGGATTACCAATCTAGGTGTGCAAAGAGTTTTACGAACAATAGTCACTGTAACGTTACGTTAAAGGTAATATTAAATTTTTAATTAAGCTTTATGATTTCTCTCCTATTTGAATATGCACCTGAGATTGAGAATTAAGCGTGTATTATTTACAATCAGACATAAATTCTTGAAATGGTATAAAATTCCTCTATTCGCGTACATTCCCTAAAGGGGTAATAGTTCACGAATTCAGTGTATCTGTAGCCTGGTCTTATCAAGGTTTGCGATTGCTTCATCCTGTAATTCTTCTTCTGTTCCTGTATCAATCAATAATGTATTTTCTGACGCTTTCAGAGAATTCCCTTGTAGTTCTAGTCCCACGCCAGTCACAACGTCACAAACCATCGCCTTGTTTATTTAGTCTGAACGAACGGTCTAACCTCGACCACCAGGTCGTGCGCTATCTACTGGTCAGGTTCAAGCTCGCGGTTCAAACCAAACAGTACTATGCACTAAACGTAGTTTCGCGCATGTACACATTTGCTAGGGTAGTTCAAGCGTTTAAACTAACTGTTGGCAGTAACGGGTTGAACTCGTAGGACATTGGCTTATTTATTGCTTTAGTTTCTATCATGTTCACCCTGTCCTTTGCTACTGATGATTTAGTTCCGAACGAGACGTGAACTTGCAGGTGTTTTAAGCAATGTAGGTGTAATGGTAACAGAAGATAAATATATTGATTGTTGAGACGTTTCGTGCGAAATAAACATTAGGTAAATGCCTTGTGAAAAGTGTGGTCGCTCATGGAACTTGTACCTGTTGTAGTGTTTTGAGGCAACGTATAATTCGACTCCCAGTTTGGGTCCTGAAAATGTGGAAAGATATGAAGATTCCTGATTGAAAAAGGAGGTCAAATACTGGGGGGAGAAGATACCAATTAGTAAGTGAGGGTTATGGTGTCGAGATGGTTGAAGAATAAGATGCACGTGGGAAGGATGTTGCGTAAGATTCTGGACATTGTCTATATAGTGGTAGGTGCGAAGAATTGGTTGCCCAAGTACTTTAATTCTGTTCTTTGGTATAGAACGTGGGAGGAAACGATGGTACTGAGACAGAGGACGGAATGATAGAAAAGGATGGTTGTAGAGGAACATGCGGCGTAACAACCATGACGAGGCAAAGTTCACTTTATTTTATCGGTGCTGCCCTCCGACGAATTTTCGATCAACTGTGTCAGACGGAAACCCGTGTAAGGGTTTGTGCTGAGTGAAACGAGGATTTTCGGGAAGGTAAGATGTCCAGAACGTTAAATTGGAATATTTTCGGGTTTTGAGTAGTTGAGATTTTTTTGTATGATATCGTTGAAATTTTTTTTTTTCAATATCGATAAGGTGTGGGCGATAGTTGGGATTTTGTTTAGCAAAGTTTTTATGAAGGTTTTAAAAAATTTCATCCAGCACTTTCTGCTTACATCGCGGACTTGATTTACTACAAATTAGATCGGCTGATTTATTTGGCGAGTGTCGTTCCTGGAACTATGCGATGCTGAGCATACTTACGGAACTATTCTTCCTGCATAGTTTGTAGCCACGACATGGCATTTCCTGTGTATATGGATCCTTTGAGTCTTTACGCTGCACTTTCGAAAATTCCATAACACGCTTGATTAATGGCTGTTAACCACATAGTTTTTACGATAGCTAACATGTAACAAGATTAATAATTTCGTAGAACATAAAATATGTTGAACAGTCTCAAAATGGTTATAAATAATATCTAATATTATCTTTCATAAAAATTACAAAATTATTTTCACTCTTCAGCAACATCATACATGACGACTATGTACTCTTTGCCTATGTAACAATAAGGGAGGAAATGCTTACCAACTGTCAAAGTACACAGATTGCTTTGAATTGGTGGTAATATTTTTATATAATCAAAAATAACTAAGGTATTCGTACCGTTCCTAATTTACGAGACACCCTATACGCGAATATGAAGTTAAGCTACCCTCACCCCAATGGCATTCCAATGCTTGTTCATTTAAAATTTACAGCTGCGAACAAGAGGAAATTCGAGGGTGAAACAGAATTTTTCATACATCAGACGCACTCGCTGTGCTCACGACTAATTACTGAAATCCCAACCTCACTTTCGCGGCGTTTGCAAAGTTAGCCAGACTGGACTGATTCGTCTGATTCTACTTATAACGCTCGGAAATAATTGCAAGCAATTTTTTTTTCATTCTCAAGCAAATGATTTAGGCATTTCAAAAAAACGCCACTACCAACCTATAACTTTAATTTTTTTTTACCAAACCCTGTACGTCATGACTCGACTGAACGCATGTCCGTTAAATTGCGGTATGGCAATATTCCGAAAGGTGTTTCCACGCATCTAGTATTATTATCCTCGTTCGGTTACGTTAAATAACTTGTGTATCAAATCAATTATAAATCAAACGTTAAATACATTGGTATTCATTATTCATGTAAAATATACAATTTTCATACCAGATTAAACAATTTCACGATATAAGTATTATGCACAGTACGGACGCTAAAAAAGATCAATACCACAGTATTGGTTAACAATGTTTGACTTTGAAATTACGTTTCCAATATTTCATAAATGCTGTTCATACTCGAATTTATCTAAACTTAGAACCACTCATAAGTTCAGTCCTTATTTTTCCTTACGCACGTCACTAGCTAGTGCAGAACCTAGGTAAGACCTAGGTTCATACCCATTATAAGTTACAAAGCAAAAGTATCGATCAATAGTTTGAGAGTATATAAATAACTCATGCCCAAGTACATTGTACCTTTGGTTACAAGCGACACCTCCTTTCACGCATGTATTATACATATGTATATACGTATGTAAAACGTAGGAAAGTAGAAAGCAGGTGGCAATGGAAGGAATCCGACACGGTGGATGGTAACAAACGTGTTACACATACGAAAAGAGAAATATGGCAACCCCACTGGACCGTTTCGGTCCGCGTACACCTCCTGGTACATTAATCATACTTCTACATAGAGCTCAATTTCATACGGATTGTTAATGAAATTTTCCCTAGAACTAATTGACGTCCGGCCGAGCTCGAGCAAATTACATTTTCGATACCATCGTACTGCTTTTCCTCGGTAGCTAATCCATCGTGTTATAACGAGAGACGCGGATACGCCGCGACGCCCGGTAACGAAAACCTTTTAGAAATAAGAGAGGGGGGTTCTGAGAAAGAAAAAAAAAGAAAAAAAGAGAGAAATATTAGGCAGGAAAAAGAAAAGTCAAACTCCTGGCGTAGGACTCGCAGTAGAAAAATCTTGAAAGGTGATACGTGATGTGACGCCGTGCAGGGACGCTTTGAGGGGTGAATTAAGGCGACGTACTGCCAACGAGAAAGTTCAATATTTATGCCCGACTTCAGAATCTTCCTGGCAACTTATCAGAAGTTGGCACGTTGGCGCTACGTATACCGCGATGGAAGAACTTGGCTAAAGGTACGCGTGTGGATGCTGGAACTTCGAAGCTTAAGTTGGGATCTTCTCTTGGTGTCCGTTGTTATCGCTCAGAGATAAATTCACATACTGCGACAAACTTTATACCCACAAAGACGCGTGACTACACTGATCCGTACGGTTAGAACTTGAGTACCCAGCATACAGTGGGTTCAAAGATACGTAAGAAGTTGATTCCCTCCCCCGGTCTTTCCATATAAAATTTCACATAAAACAAAGTGCGTCCAAACAGTATCCCACAGGATTTCAGGCTTCCGGTTCAGCTATACATATGGATACATAATGAGACACGTGTCACGACTCTTCAGATAACGCAGTTTTCGCTTTCTGGTTGGCTGAAGGATGAGCACAGCTGTGAGACTGCGTCATCTAGTACCATATATATCGACACATCGAATGTCACCCCGTACACGAAGGTAGTCAAACCTGTTCGGTTCTAGCTCCGGATAATCACAACCCCTAGGATGCCTGTAGCGATAAATCAAAAGTTAGGGGTTGATTTGTTCAATTTGTCTCGGGGACGATCTTGGAAAGCACAATGTAAATTAGAAAGGCCACATCACGTTAGAAAGTCAAAGTTCGCGGTTACCTTGTATATAAGAGTGCCAATAAAAAATGCATCGCAGTAGGAACGTTTGTACAAGGGTTGTATCTGCTCGGGGTTAGATGTACGTGAATACACATTCCCACGAGCAGTCGCTATTGATTGTCTTGACGTGAGGTGAATCCGCGAGTCGCCGTGCCGGAGCTGTGCTCTGAATCCGTTATAGGTAAGGCGCGCGTATACTGCAGATAGAAGTATTTCGCCTGAAATAGTAATAAAATATAAAGGAAATAGCTCGATAGGAATCGCGTGAAATTATGCACGAGTGAGTCGAGTCATTTTTACGATCATTTTCTAGTCCGATGTACGTCTTGCGCCTTTCCTCGAGTATGTACTACGTTTTAATGCATCAGACATAGGTACGTGTGTACTATCAGTGTCTGGACCATTCGCAGATATTATCTACTAGCGAGCTAGTTAAAAGAGGTTACGAAGAAGATCCACGTATTGGGTCAGGAGGTCAACCGCATCGCCACGTTCTATCATCGTGACCAAACTATCCTTCTGGAATTGGCCCTGGGCCCAAGATGAACCAAGATGCTGAAATCTTTATGTCTCACTACATCTCTTCTCTTCGCTTTCTGTATTTTGTATACGTACTATATATGTATATATAGTATGTATAAATACGAAAACTTGCATCTTCCTTATCTCATTTTGCACATCTTCCTTGCTCGAGGAAGCTTCGTCCTGCAACCCCCAAGGATATCCAACTCGATTTCACCGGGATACGAGTACCCCGTATCCCCTAGGATAAACAGGTTTCCTCTCTCTCGCTCAGGCTGTTGATCGAATTGATTTTTTATCCAATTTTTTTTACCTGTAATCGAATTCGTACAATCGTGGCCACACGTCACGCGCTTCATTTAATTGCTCGACTCGACGCCTTCCGTACCTACTGCCACTATGGTATTATATCGTTGAACAACCTCACGGTAAATACCTGCTGACGTTATTATTACTAAGCTTTCGTTCAATGTGTGTTTCAGAGCTTGCGGAGTATGATGACGGCTAACACGACAGACGCTTGCGAAACGCGTGATCCGTGTCAACACGGCGGAATTTGCATCTCGACTGACAGTGGCCCTATTTGCGAATGTCGCATTGGAGACTACGAGGGTGTTTACTGCGAGAAAGGTAAGACAATCGTAGGCGCAACTATAACATATGATTTATTTCATATCGCTATTTGATAAATTGTGCGGCTTAAGAGCATTAAGAATTTTTTGTTGGGTAATCAAAATTCAAATTTCGGATCGGGGAAAGTGTGCTTTGGGGGTATGTGCGATTAATCTCAATTAAGTGAATTAGGGTTACACTAAGCCTTTTTGGCAGTGGGATATATCGTTAGTTACTCTCAGATATTTCATGGTTCTATATATCTATATTATTCGAAGACGTGGCACTTTAACCCCAAGCACTCGTTTGTCTTTCATATCCCATTTATTGAAAGACGTACATAATGCCATACATTTCGCTAATCTATTCCACATCGCGCCACGACGGACTCTCGTAAATTCGAAAGCACCCAGATATAAATTCATCATCGTCCAAGTAACCAATCTGAAATTTTGATATGTTCCTGGCAGGTACGTAATCTTCGTACATGCAAAGTATCACAGAGATTGACCCTTTTACGATATATACCCGGTGAAAACAATATAGTATCCACAATACAGATATACTTGCCGCGTTAATTTGACATCGTGTATTTCGGCTATCAAAAGGTAAAAATTCATGAAATTTTTATATGGCAATTTATTTGACTTTAAAAGTAATTATCGTATTTTTTTAATTAAGATAACTGAAAACTTTTTACAATTCTTACAACAACACTTCTTTAAGTTATTAAGGTCTTTATAACATATAGTTCGTCCCTGTTGGTACTTATGCTGGAGACTGCATAAGATTTATCATCCTGTTTCCTATACCCACCCCCTATATCTATTCCGCCCTTCGGCCGACCAGAATTTTGCGAGAGTACCTATATCTCCGTCCCTGCGATCCATTTAATATTCGTCCTGAAACGGTTCTTCTTTTTTTGTTTGATACCCTATATCTACACCACATCCCTTAGGATTACGCGTGCGCACTTTGTGTAATTTAAAGTTTTTAACAAGAACAAGAATGCTTCAACCTCTAACTCTCCTATCGAAGAGTTCGAAAAAAATTAGTGACATAATATTTCACTATCCTTGATAAATGGTAGTAGCTACCTGACTGCGGTCTGAAATACGTATATGGATTACTATATGAAATTACGTAAGATTCCATGCATAGTAGAGTGCCGTCTCATCCGTCAAAATATATTCACATTGTGTCACGCAGGAGATCAGTTAATAGGAGAAATGGCTTTTTTTTGTAAGCACCTGGGTACACAGAGTTACGTACGTCAACGAGTAACACGTTGCCGATGTGTACCCTTGATGGATCGCTTCTTTCCTAAGTAGCTCTATAGATTACTATAGAGGTAACATCCCTTCGTTTCGCATCTCCTCTCCTTGGCCCTACTGTTTAAGGGGTACCGGAATATCCCTACTTTTAGCGGCATTAAGCAAGGGCGCCTCGAGGCTCAAATTCAATTGAAAAGAGGGATTCACGCTAATCTGCAGACCCTCGACGACTGACACTCCGAAGAATTTAAAAGCGGCCCATATTTCAGCCCTCTTATTCCGCGCAGTGCGAGGTAGACGAAAGGCATTAACAAGAAGGGGAAAAAAAAAATAAAGAAAATATATGCTGAGAGCACTTGGAAAACTTTTTCAAGAATGAATGCTTCAGGGAAACTAGATCAGACGATGTAGATTTAAATATAATACAGGAAAAGGGCCACTCATCGGATTTCTAGAAATGGAAATTTTCACGAATTAATACATACAGGAAGAGAATTTCAATAATAGAGAATAATTGGAAATAAATTGAATTCTTTGACGAATCAAAATATAGTCGTATTCCAATCACGCGATACGTAGGAGTACGATTTGCAGCGGCCAATCTCACGGAAGTCGAGGATAATTTTATTTTAATTTGACCCAGAAGTTAACGGCTCTCTTTCACGAGTTGCCGCTCTTTGCCTGCGGATTCTGTTATATACGATCTAATGCAATTATGGCAGGTTAATGACTGCGGCGAAAGCAGCCGCGGAGGAGCAGAGAAGATACCAAGGATGGTCGGAAAAGAGAGCCATGCTAACGTAGCCAAACCCTTTTAGTCTGCTTAGTCGGTAAAGTAGAACCAAGGTACTGGTTCGAATAAATACAGAAACGTTAATATAACCATAACTGTATAGAAAATGAGGTTGTTTCCGTAACATTACTTTTTTAAGGTAAAGACAAATTGTATTCAACTATTTTAATGCAATTCTTCTTATTTAATGCCTCTTTATATATTCTCGCTATCTAAGTATGTACTATATTCGACGAATCCACTACTGCATAAACATAAAATAAAGCGAATTCATCGAATGGCTGGTGTATCCAAATCGGAAGTGCAACTTCCAGACGTTCTTAATCGACAGCCACTTCCGCAATATGATTATGCAAGAACATGCGCTTCGACGTGCGAACCTGAACCACCTAGCAAGTGTTTCACCAGAGGCCTGAATCTCGCCGTACTTCGCGTTATGTATACAGCGTAATTTATGCCACCGGAATCATAGTAAGTAGCACGACTCCGGATAACCTTCTCGTGCTTGATTATCCTCAACCGTATGTTGATGAGTGTTGACGTCATTATACGAAACGTAGGCAAGTTGAGTAACGAAAAAAAATATTTCAAATAATTGCAATGCTATTCGTCATTTTCGCAAAAAAATTCAAATTTTTCACTCATTAAATTTTTTCCAGCACGCAATCAACGTGGTTTTTGTATTTCTGTTAATATTTCTTTATCAAAATGAAAAATAATCCTGGTAGTTTCCATATCACGAAATTATTAACAACAGTAATTGCAATGTTAAAGGACTTGACATGTAGAAGAAAATAATGAAAAATTTCCAAGCTATTTCAAGTTTGAACAGTGAATCGACCTAGAATAATACAGATGTTCATATCTTATGCTTTTCTTATTTACTTTAAAATTCCATATTGACTGTAGCATAATGGCAGGTTTCTATGTAGAATCAACCTTATCCATCGCTTACGCAGTATACATAGATACTTATTTAACATTTATTACCTCGTCGCTCAAAAATAAGTGTGCAACGACGTTACGATTGATCGTCCCCTAAGGAATCTTTATGTACCGAGCGATCATCGCAAAACGTAAAACTTACGGTATTCATGAGATTAATACTTAATGTTAATTTCTTTCCTAATTACGGCCTTAACGCTGTTTACGAAGATGTTGCGAATCGTTGGCATATTATAGGTTATAGGGTGGCGTAAATATATGGCATACGTGTCGCACGATTCCAACGTTATAGAAACTTGCGGGACGGAAGTACAGAAACTTTATGAAAAATTCACTTAATGTATAATGGAGCATAGGAGGAATGTGGAATGCAGAAATCGTGGAATGCAGAAATCGGGGATGCAAAAGGTGAAAGCGAATGCGAGTCTCTTCGCAAGACGCTTGATTGCCGACCCAGTTCTGCATTCAGTTTTGCCTTCATTCGCTACCACTGGGTTACACATATACATATGTATCTGCATTCAGGAGGCAGTTGGAATTCCGAAGGAGAGTTGGTAATAAGATGCAGTTAACGTTCAGTGAAAAATTCGCATGGAAATTCCAATGCTGGCGACAAGTGTCAGCAGGCCTTAAGAAGTAGTGACAAAATGTTAATGGAGATACGGGTGAAATTTGTATGTACATACATACAGAGTTATTCAGTAGTAACGCACCACCTGAAGTTAGGGTATTCATTTGAGTCTTATGGGAAAACCATATTTATGTGGTGCGTTTGGGCTGTGTCGCCTGGTATATATACAATACATAAAATTGTATATACGTATTTCGTCTTATCATAGTTATTCATAGTTTTATGAACTACTTCTGCCGATAGAAAATAAGTATTAGATGGGCAAATACGTGAAACGTGTAAATCTGGAATCTGATTATGCATTTCCATTTTTTATGAAAATTCGCAAAGTGTACCGAGCTGCTAGCTGCTTTTTGCACTACATTGTTTCCTCTTGTCTTCCGTAGCATGCGAGTGGCTGGCGGCTAACTACTTTTCTTATCCCCATTAAAATTAAATAATGAAGGTCATGGGATTGAATATTGCAATGTCTTTTTTTAAAAAAAGGACTACTTTCTACGAACAGATGAATTAAAGAAATGTTCATTTTCAGAACATTAGTTTTGGCCACTAGCTAATTTGAGGAGAACAATTTCATTTCAGGAGATAGAATCACTTTGGAATATATCCGAATATTACGTTTTATGTATATTTCGAGGATGATCCTCAGACTAGCCTCGTAATTGAATTTACTGGCAATATTTCTGAGGACGTACCCCAAAATGAAAAATTCAGGGTGTCTTGAATTCGGCCCAATGCTTGACTGTGTATATTTTTGTGACCAGTTCGAAAACTAGCCCATAAACTGAAATTTTTGGAGGTCCGAACTCGAAACAGTCACATATCCAGCATTCGATTTATTGAAGTAATTGTCCCCGCAGTAAGTCTTAGGCAAACATATATACAGTTAATTAGAAAATATTAATTAAAAATTAATCGATTTAACGATAATTTATGGATTCGTTATTTATCTTGATATCTTGATTACATTATTGTCCTTTTGCAAGCATTTATGTATAAATTGTAATGTATGTAAAATGGAAATTGCCGGCAATCGGTTAGCCACATTTGAACACGGTAAATTACACTATCGTTCCCCAACCCATTTGCCATCAATGTACATTCTCAGAATCGATAATTCTCATCGGCGGTTTAATCCCTGGAAACACTGGCGTACGTATAAACACGTGCAAGTCTAATTGCATCGAAATCACTAGTCTCGATAGACGATACGTATTGTGTAATATTAACCAAGAGAAAAACATGAGATCGTTAAATATAACATTTACGAGTAAACGGACCCTTTTGAAGATAAAAATAAACAGGTAACAATGATACGTTTGTTTTACGGTAATCTGGTACTTACAGTCGTTCATTTGAATTCTCCCGTCATATATAGTTACAGCCCTGGGGCTAAAGAAATCTTTTGCAAACGCGCCTAATTAACCAATCTCTTAGTTTTTTATATCGTACAACAAATACTTCATAATTTCTAACTCCTTACGATATCCTGCGTTGCAAAGATAAGAAGCGTCAAAATTATTTAAAAATTCGATAAATACGGTGGGAGGATTCAACGAAAACCCCATGGATATCCTGTGTATACACATAAATAAATTTATATGTAATTACAAAAAAAAATAAGGAAGTGAAAAAAAAGCATGGTTCATTTTTTTACGTTCTCCTTTTTCTGTTTTGTGCTGTGCGTAGAAGCATGGAGCACGGTGCTGCCCACGGCGGGTGCTGGTGATTACTGGGCATGGGATTACAGTGAGTTTCACTATACTTACTAATCTAAATTTCGTCATAATCAATTCGGCGTAGATAAGCTACATTCATCTAGCTATATAATTTGATGCTACTGTATACGAAATGGACCGGTATAAAAATGACGTATGATCCCTTATATTATTCAAGGCTTACAGTCACGTGATATCTCATTGATAGTGAATCATGTAAGTAATTACCTAAAGTATATAATTAATCATCGCCGTAAAAAAATCTTCACCCATACCTACCCTAATAATTTATTTTTAAAATCCTCACGAGATGCTCCCCTTTCTTTCGCACCTTCGCTCCCTTTATTTTTCCACTATTCTTTCTTCTCTTTCTGACTCGCGTTGCCCCTGGCGTCGTCATTCGCAGATGCGCATGCGCGCTATCGTTAAACACCCTCTTCAGGGGGTTGCGTCGTATTTCTTCTGCTTTGTTACTCCAGTAATTGCGAACTCTCGCTGTTTTCTCTCGGACAAAACGGGCGAAAGAAAAGTCGACGCTCCTGCTACGTGAGCCGTTGTACCCTGCGACAACACCCCTTCCTCTCCTCCATCTTCCTTTTTTCCCTTTGCTCTCTCTCTCTCTCTCTCTCTCTCTCTCTCTCTCTCTCTCTCTCTCGCTCTCTCTATCTTTCTTATTCTTTACTCTCTCTCTCGCTCATTCCTCGCAAGCCGCTGCTTTTCGGGTGCAACTCAGGATAACAGGCGAACACTTTAGCCAAGCAGGGGTTAAAGTTCCTAGGAAACGTGTAATATTCTCAAGTCGGGATTTATGCTGCATGTGGGACGGGGTCGGGAGTCGTGAGAATGATACGGGGCAAGAGGGGGTCAAAGGGTAGAGACGTAGATTATAAACGGTTATTTTATTGCGTTGCCTTGCAGATGTTCCTTGTGGGCTCCTTTCAGAGACAGTAAAATAGAGGTAGTATAAGAGAGAGACAGAGAGAGAGATACAGGATATTCCACCGGTGTCGACTAATTAAGTTTTTGACGTAGACATTGCTACTGCTAGATAAATCGTATCCCGACTGCTTGAGAAAGTTTTCAAACCCCCTTCTATAACACCCTGTAATGCACTTGGGTACATAACTGAAACAGTTTCGGTCTTAAATTACAATGACGTACTACATAACACCAAGTGGAATTGAACTTGCGACCAACTTAAAGATATTAATTCAAATCTTAATGCGATCCATAACGAGCAAGTCCCCATTGGAGTTAAGTAAATCAGGAAATTCAATGGCAGTCCAGCATATCAAGTTAAAGAGAAGGAATTTATCAGTACTTGTGTGCTACGCAAATTAGTGTGTTAACATTGTTGAGGCAATACCATCATCGATATTAAGGACTTCCTTGGCACAACTTTGTATTCCATTACGCATTTGGTATACCCTTACCATTCCTTAAGGTTGCTGTAGTTTCGTAATTTTTCTAATTGCATTGTTATTATTATTATAAGAATTGTATATAAAATTACGAAGGATATAATTTTCGCCATTAATACGATTAACAATTACCAGGACTTCTCCATGCTGATTAGTGTAAGTAAAAAAAAAAAAAAAAATATCACAAGAGAAAATTGGATCCAGCTAGCTAAGCTAATCTGGACACCCTATATATAACGTTTATAGCTCCACGGTAGATGGTACGTGGGCAAAAGTAATATTGTTTGAGTGGCAGCGGCGCTGTCCACCATCCCTCTGACAATTTGCGGCTACCGCAGTGAAGCTGGGGTGGTTCACCTCTGCTGTGACGTCACATCGTGTCTGCTACTATGCTTCTCTTCAACCGCCATTATCCTTTCAAAGGATCCCAATCATTCTTCCATCCTTGAATTCTTCTCGATATCGAAAAAAAATTGTGGCATCAAGATTCATCATCAATAAAAATCGATAGTCTATATCTGTGTAATCTAATGTTCCAAGTGCTAGGCAACAAGAAATCCAATGACGTTATTGCAAGGTACAAGATCATTTATCTAGACATGAAGTATAAAGGATATGGAAACATTCGGGATGCGTTAACTTAACCTCTAGGAACGACAATTTCTGCCTTATCAGAACTCTTAATGCCCGGAGGACATGCACCGGGACTCGGGTATATACTACACATATATATGTGTGTGAAATAGGGTCAGTAGGTATAGGTCAGCATTGTCTGGCACGCAGTCTATTGCGGCATTTCTCTAGCCATTTCATGAACTGCAGTTTCATGGAAAGGCAGCAGAGACATGCTTGACAGGCAGATATTGGCAGGTAAAGAAATACCATCGATGCATTTAAATACGTGACCTAGGTATACTACGTGAGTCGAATATACGGCTGCTGCATAGGTTATACGTATATTTATAGTAGGTGAATTAGGTATGACTGGTGGATATGTATATGCAATGTTTTTTCACATAAGGTAGGCACAAGCACGGAATAGAAGAACAGTCGAGTAACGATAGTAACTGAATGGCCAATCGTTGCATCGATCCAGAATTTACAGACTCAGGACATTTTACCAGCTGCTCAGCAGCCGCTGTAGTCGAGCCACCTCGTGGACTACCTAAGCTATCGTATTAGCATGTATATTGCGTCACGTCGACACGTGGCGGCGACATCGCTCACCGGAAACTACCCTGAACTGGTTCTGCACTTCCCTTTTGCCTCGCGTCTACCGCGACCTAACACGACGCCATTGTGAGGATGCCAAGACCTAACCGGATCCCTGGGGAGATACTACGTCCTCGTCGTCTTGCTGGTCCTTGTCATCCTGGTAGTCGTCGTAGTCATCGGCATTGTTCATCGTTTCTACAGTAGACTCTCCAGAGTATTCACGTCGATCCACATGATAAGTGTCCTTATACTCAGTATAGAAACTAAGTGTCTAATATACTCTATAGAAACTAACTTTTTGATTTAAGAAAATGAAAGACACCTGAAAATTTTAGATTTAAAATTTTTCAAAAAAAATCCCGAGTTTTTTTTTAATGACTTTTTTATGCTTTGTCCGATCCCCAGTCGTACCGCACTGATTATCTGTCCTCTCACCCCTTTCGTCCTTTGGGGTAAGGATTCAAAGATTTTTAGAAAGAGAAAAGGACATTACTCTGTCTTTCATTCTTTTCTTCCTTATACCTAACTCGAATAAAAGATGTGTTTCGACAGTAAAAAAAGCATAAAATGGCTGACGTTTCGTCTCGACTCTGTTTGCTCTTTCTACCGTGTCATTCGGGATGACCTTACACACGGAAGTTATCACAGACAGTGGTGACTCTCTGTGCTCGGGATCGTTCCCTCGAGTCAACTTACGACATTAAAGCCAAGAATATACAGTTTCTAAGCCATACGTCTTGTCTGAATAGCGTTGCGAAAAGTACGTAAGTAGATGTGGCCATTTCCTGGCAGACGCGACACGTTCCACAATGGCCGATAGACGCTACTATATTGTTCGTACAAGCTCTGTATTCTAGCTTCAGAAAGCAGAGACCCGTCGCGGCGGTAGATACTCATGAAAGCTTTCCTAAGTGTAGTGAGCACAGGTATAGAACAGTGTATTGAGATAAGGGTGGCTACCACTAGCTAGTTACGTTAGCGCTATCGACAGTCTCTTAGTATAAATACTTTGCCTGCTAGCTCAAACCCAAGAAGGAATATTGGAATCTTGTCCAGTAAAATTGACTACGTTGTAGGACATTACGATTTTTATTATCGAACATCCACCTATGTAGCATATATATGTATATATATATATATCTACATAATTAAAACTCTCCTCTGATTTATCCTCTTTCAAAGAAATTCGAAAACTATCGGAATTCCAGAAAGATTTTGAAAACGTGGAGTCAAGTATAGAAATATCAAGAAACGAGCATCTGTCTCGTCTAGATTCCGAATGCCAAATTCCTAAACAGACAGGCATTCTATGAAAGAATATTGCAATTAATTAAATCCCTCTAAGGAACATTTCTCAAAACTTTAATATTAATAAACTTTCTTATAATATTTATTCTTACAATATAATTATATAATATGTACTATAAATTAATTTTAATCTATATATTAGTATATTATACTCATCATTAAGTCTATACAAATAAAGAGAATAGAATAGATGTGCCAATTTCTCTTCTTAAAATTTCTACGTCTTTCGTTTCATAGACCTAAAAGTCTATAACTGTAGCTACGTCCTTGAATGGCGGTCGAGATTGCTTCGTCCATTGTTTTATATATCACGGTATCCAACAATGGTAGGTACTAGAGATTTACGACAAAGCTAGATTTAGACTGATTGCTAGTGAGTGCTCACGTGGCTCTGAGAACCACTGCTTCAGAATTGTAACCAAATAGACGGATGGATGGGAAGTGTACATACTACATATCTGAGTATGCTGCTACGTATTTGAGCACAAGAGGCAGGAGACAAGCAGAGCAAGGTAATGACGGTCTAGTGCTAGGTTCCTAATGAATGGCTGGTGCTTAATTCGAACGCGTAATACAGTATAGTAACCCTCTTACATGGGGTGGTACTGTGCGATATAACATATTCATACAATCTACACACATAAGGTGACCTCATAAAGTAACGATCACTCAGGAATAATTTTTTTAGGAAAATTGTATTATGAAATGTCCTGTATATCGATTAACATGTACCAATGTCAAAACATTAACGAGGTAGTAATGTATAATTTTACTGTATTTCTATTAATTAAATGTATATAGACTGAACCACACAACTTTACCGAAAACGACTTCGAATTGCGATCTATCTACATAAAGGGTGTTCGATAAATCTAAAATACTGTTACCAACAGTGTTGCAATATACTGCAATGGCGATAGCCCGTGTACCTACCTGTATATGTTATTACCTACCTGCTTACAGCAAGTACCTACCGTGCCAGTAGTAATGACGCGTTGCTACGAGCTTAATACACGTGGACTATATAATGCAGCAATTATCACATCGTGCATACCAGTAGCATTAATGATACTTTGCATCTCTTTCATCTGTATCGTATAGGCAATTACCTGAAACGCGAAAAATCGTTAATGAGTCTTTTTAATGATTTTCGCAAAATTTATCAGCATTACCGCAGCATTACTAAATGCTGTGGTTTTTTTTTAAACTCTCATAGTTTGATATGCTAACAAAGAATTTTTATGAGTGTTTTATTCCCTATTCTTTTAATGGTAATCACTTTTCACACACTTCCAAGTGTATTATTTCTGCATATTCTAAAGTAACGATAACACACTTATATCTAAGTGTGTATAAAGTGACTACCATAGGAAGGATAGGGAATGACACACTTGGATTTGCAGGGTCTATATATAAATTGCTTTAATTTCTGCTTTTTTTATCAAATTTGAGTTTACTTTTTTTTTTTACTTTAACGTGACTGTAGTTGGACACTATACATATGTATATATCCTGAAACGAACGCAGGGCGCCACTGTAGTAATTACGTTTCTAATGCTGTTAAATTGTTACTTAAATTTATTAGTACAGCTTCTCTCATCACAGTGATGTACCATAGCTAACAGCGTAGATAGAACCTGTGAGGACGTAATTCTGCTACTTTGCCTCTCTAGGCATTTAATGACATACATGTGCTGCCAACGTATGCGCATAGTTGTATAGATGGAGGAAGGTAGATTATATATATATATAAGAGTAAAATAATAGCCTTTCCAGGTTGCCGATGCTAAAGGTTCTCACGACTTACCAATACTCGCTAACATGCACGTGCTGTGAACGTCACACACATCGAACGGAAAAGCGGAAATCTAGTAAAGGGGGTTGATCCAGATAGACCGTCATGATGGCGCAGTCCTCCGTTAGTAGAAAATTGCGTTCTCGTAAAAAAAACTAGATTACCTGCTTATACGCTGCCAGACAGTATATGTACCTAATTAAAGGAAAGTTCGCGAGACGCTATACCTAATCACTTGTTGGGCGAAATAAGCACGAACGCAGTATTGGAAATTTTACATAAAGTGTATGTAAGGATACTATAATATGATGTATGGTGCAAGTAAGTTATATGGTAGAGAGTATAGACTATAAGATCTAGTTGCGTATCTGTTTAAGAAAATATTTTTCTTTCCATCGTTCGTTGCAGCTTATGCTTTTACTATATGTATATAGTCGATCGATACAAATCGTCTTATCTTTTATTGGTCGAAGCCTTTGTTTTTCCGACAGGATGGTATCTGATTGTCATTGAGGAAGAGGCTAAAATTTCACGGGAGTCTCGGATGATTTGCGAAAGTAATGAAAATTTCAATCGACAACTCCGCGCATTCAACCTTTCCCGTGCTCTGGCGACGGGCCAAAGCCATTAAGCCATCTTATGGCCTTTTTGTTCTAGGGTGGGTGCACTTTTGTTTGGTCGTCTGATAACAATGGGAAGATAGGAAATAATGAGGGGGAGGAGGGTGGTCTTGGATGGGAGATGGGGTGGAAATCTCACAGCGGTCCAAATCGACGTCGCGATGGATTTTAGGGTCGAATTGGCTTAGAATTCTCCGAGACAAATCGAACGCTGAAATTTAAAATTCAAATATGGCTGCTTCCATCGTTATAACAGGGTTCGCCAGGAAATATCTACAGATAATATTGTTATCGTAGTTATCATTGTTATTTATATTGATAATTTTATTACGAATATACTTGTCTTCTGTTACAGACAAAGCACCCTCGGAAGCGTCCTTCAGAGGGACTGAATATTTAACGATCGACCTGAGCAAAGGGGATCCGATTCTCAGTACGCAAGAGTCTATCAGTCTACAGTTCAAGACCAGACAGCCAAACGGACTTCTCTTCTATTCAGGTTCGAAACATAATACATAATACTCTTACTGCCTGCGTTCGTAACTAGAATCGTTCGGGAACGATTGCTCGTTATAAGAAGATAAACGTAAACGAACTTTTCGCATTAACTATAATATCGCGAAAGTGCCCACATTGTTTGATATGCATCCATTGTCCAGATAAACGATTGTCTATTTGCATACCTTCAAAGAATACATATTACTAAAAGTTGTTCTATTAAATCTAACAGTGCTGCCATCTACGTCGCATCCGTCTAACCTTGCAAGAATGAACCTTCCCATAATTTACGACATCAAGACCAGTAGAATTACCCAGGCCTACAGACAAATCCGTCTAACAGTAACTAATACGTACATCCCTTATTCAACCCTACGCAATTGACAGTGTGGTGCGAGTCGGCGCTTTTGTTCTGTAAATGCCATACATCACGCAAGTGACAGTAATAATTTACGTAATCACATGTGTCAAACATATTCTGCCGAACGTATATACAGTGATACAAACTGACAGTGGCATGTGAAATACCTTCAGAGACATAGCCCATTAACCCCAAACTATCTTTGTCGTAATGAATAAAGTATATTGGATCTTTTAAGGCATACGTCGTATCGTTAGTCAGTATAAAAAGTTCGACAAAAAATTAACGAATTTTTTATAACAGCAAAAGCTAAGTGAGTAAGAAGGCCGCCGCAGGAAAAAAAAAACCAATTCATTAGATGGCGTGATCTTGAAGGGGATGCGCATAGGGGGAGTGGGTGCTCCTTATACAATGTTGCACACGTAATCCAAATGGGTAGTTTATCCTGAGAATAAATGAGCAGCTGGGGTATAGTATAGCTACTGCGGCGGTTGCACACAGCAAAGTAGAACGGTGTACACGTAACGGCAATGCGGACTGGGCAATACGGTTCAAGCGTTGCAGCAGCCACTGCAACTTCTACTTGCAGTTTCTCTAACCATTGATCTTTCTCCGTTATAGCACGCGCCGCTGTCCCAACGACGTATAATACGCGTATTATCATCCAACTTTTTGTGGGCGTACGTACGCGCCACCCCGTAGTAACCGCTAGCTATGCGGAAACTGCCGTACTACGGCAATTAAGTCTAAAGTACCGTCTACCTCTTTTACATATACGACGTACGCCACTGTGGATGCACCTTTAAATGGCCACGGTATAATTAGAGTCATGGGATTGGATAGCGATTGGAACGAGCACTGATAATCCAGAGCGGCTGGTTGACAAAATCATTAATTTTTACATAAAAAATATTAATAAACGTTGATACCGTATGAGAATGCAGCGAATGCGATTAGGGGTTTCCATGTTGTGTAAGGTTATGGATCCAAACGGAAATCAATATTAATAATGAGTATGCCGAGTAACAGCGTTAAATTAAGTGTATAGGTCTGCAGTGTACTGGTCGGATTACTATCCTTATTAAGATCGTAGCCAGTACGGGGTGGTTTTGTGAAAATAGGAATTTGCGATCATTGTTGTCGTCTACGTTCCAATTCGGCTGATTGGCTTGTTAACGTTAACCGGTAGCTATATCGTTAATAATTATCGAGTCGCTGACTTCGTACCGGGGATAATATAGAGACAGTGGAGGACAGTGCGAATCCGCTTGGATTATCTCGCTAAGGGCAAGGGGGTGAATTATAATGGGAGCGCGGATTAAGACAGGGCAGCAGCTAGTTTATTTTTACAATCGCATTAAAAGTTACTGTTACTGTAATGGAAATTGCGTTATAACGAACGGCAGCGACGTGCCCTGCACTTCCCACCCTTATTTCCGCAATTCCCTTCCTTCGCAAGTACCGCCAAACCCTGCGATTCCGTACCGCAGAGTCGAGCCGCCCCGTAACCCCCTGCTGTTGTTTCCTCTACCGACAACAATAATACTTAAGAATCGGTTAAGTGGACAGTTCACCCCAGCGAGTATAAACCGTTTCTTATCTTACAGGAGAGGGTGGCGATTACTTGACGATATCTTTAAGAGACGGCGGTGCTGCAGTCGGTATGACACTGGCTAACGGTCGACTGGATCTTCACATAAAACCGGCAAGGGTACGATTCGATGACAATCAGTGGCACAAGATCAGCGTTCACAGAAGGGTCCAGGAGGTGAGTCATTTTTATATATCTTTTTTTACAATATAATAACTTACTATAATTAAAGTACTTATACTATAATTTAACGTGCATTCTGGCCTCTTGCGGACGACTAATTACTTTTTACACGGACGGAATTGTTTTTCTAATTAAAATATGACCCCTGTCGTATCTACTTGGAGATAGGTGATCATGAGCAAAAGAAGCCTATGCCCCTGTCGTTAAAATAGGAAATTCAATCTTGCAGGAATTGCGTATGCACGCAAGCCTATAAGTACGTCGTACTTGCCATGGTGCTTCGAAAGGAACATTTTCATCTCATTCGCCATGGTTATGTACTTTAGATAAGTTTCTCTTCCTTTACTCGTGCTCTCTTAAATTTTCCCAGCATTCGTCTATAGTTATACGTGTTAACCTATATATCTATATCCCGCTCGGCCTTCTCGACGAGTGGCTTGATATAGCGTTCGACCTCATTAGAATTCTTAACGAACCCCCATGCAGATTTACCATCCCTGGGAACTCTCGAACTCTCACCCTCCCAACCCGTAATACTCAAGTACCGCCAGAATGGACGACATTTATATAGCACGTAGGTATACCTACGTTCATCAATTCACGGATGAGAATTTCTAAGGGCATCTTGATCGAGTAACACTCATTACCATATGTTGGCTGTCCGGCACCTACATGATTGTCTATATGATTACGCAATGTACACGTGGTACGTACACGTATGTATACATCATATGGCAAATATACAGCGGATTTGATATTGTTCAGGTGTTTTGTTGGACCCGTTTTCGTTTTCGCACAATACATATATAGATATAGATGTTACCGAGAGAGCTGGCTGACTTTGCTGAAAAGAAATAAAGGGCCGCTCGTAGATTCGCAAGATGAAAGTTTTATTTGAATTTTTTAAATTGCCTACATCATTCTGCCCGGGAAATCCTTGGAAAAGCCAAGGATTCGCCTTGTTGGACGTGATTTTTATACCGTTCCCATTAAATAAGGGACTGCAGAGATTCGAAGTCGTTGCCGTCCTACGGATCCTATATACGAGTTTTATACGACTTGTCGAATTGATCTTTCTTATATGGCTAAGCTCGCATAGGAAATCTAGGCTATTCTGCTACGACTCCTTTATCTGTATTAGGGTAGTTATTCTCGTAAGGCAGCGAATAGCGAGAAACTGTTAATCAGTCAATCCATTAGCCATTTTATATAAGCTGGTAAGGTATACCAGGATTTCCATAGATAATTCAAAAAATTGTATGTTCTAAAAATTTTGGAAAAAATGCAAAAAACAGTTAATTGTCCAAATGTCGGACTTTTGAAAAGCATTTTAATCCTTAAATTTTTACACGTACGAAAAGCGAATAAAATTGACAAATGGCCAAAAGGGGCTGGCATTGGTTGTGCAATTTCGTTAGTGCTTCACAGTACAAATGTAACGCTAGTGCAACGACATTATTTGCACTTTGCTGTGATGACGCTCTCCCCTCGCGCGACTGTTACAGTTCGATAAAGCCTGATACACACTAACGGATCATATCGATTCACACATTATAATTGTATACCCCACTGTCAGATCGAAGTTAACCTATGCTATCACACTGGTATATGGTAGCTATATAGATAGTATATTTACTAGCTGATATAATGGGATATAGATTAATGATATCGTATATAGTATATGTACAGGTACTTATATACATGTATAGTACAGTTACTGAGTACAATGAATTAATTTGGATCATTTCTGAAATGACTGAAACTTCCGTGTATGCTATACAAATTTGGTGTAAAACTTTTGCTAAAACTTGTATTCCCTCTCTGTGGCGTACTTAAAAATAAAAAGTTCGTAAATTGGCTTAAAATGTTGGTAAAAATTCAAGTGCAACCCCTGGAGGATAATTATCTGTCAAATACGACCGCTAATAACTTGAGTAAATTTTGTTATCAAACAATGTTTCTCAGAATACGGAATTAAGGTGCGCAAAAAGGAAAGACTCGTTGCGTGATTACTTGCTGGTTTTTTTGTAGGTACTTACTTCGTGATTACATCTAAAACTTATAAGGAGTCCATGAATATAGATATATTTTACGGAAAGCATATACATAAATGACGTCATGAGTAACGTCTCGCGAAAATGGGCAAAATGAATCGTAGTTATTTTAAGGAACTGTGAATTTTCATCCCCTCGTAAACGGAAATCTTCCGCAGGCCGTGGTAAGTTTTAATTACAGATATTACAATTTAAATGTTCAATTAGCACAGGGAACAGCGTGATCCCAGTGTTGCAAGGGAGTCGAAGCTACCCGTTGAGAATAACTAACATCTCCGGAAGTTATACGAGTCCATCGTTCGAGCGAGCGGTTTCCGCCTAAGATTTCAGTCATGAAAAGATAGTCCTATCGGGCGATCCAAGAGATTAACAAAGATACGAACGTTCGTTTCCTCCCACTTGTTTTTCTCTGCTTCTCTATGCGGAGCGGCTATAAATAAATTCTTTTGCCAGAGACTGTCTTAAGCACGATTGAATTCCAAAGGACGCGGTATACAGTCGATCAAGAAATTTCAACAGTTTAGAAACAAATGTCTCGCCATCGTAGTCGATGCACGTAGGAAAGTTTCCTTCGAAGTTTGACAGCTTCGATCCAGCCGATCATTCAGCGTATGCGTACAGACATGCCTAAGACTCTGCCGAAGTTATGGTGGAACAAGAAACTACGCAAACGACCGTCTCGACCGAGCGAGCGAAACTGGAGTGAACGAGCGAGGAAGCGAATGATTTGCAGGAACTTGAACTTCTTGACGGACAAGCGAACGAAAATTATCCAGCCACGTACTAGCCAAGCCGCGAGATCCAATCTACATATTTTATAAGCAAATTGCCAGATAATACAGATCAGAGTTCCGTAGCTCTGGCGTTACTATGACGTAGGAAACGTCGCGACGATTGGACGGCTCTCTCCAGCAGCAGGCCTGCGGATATGGAGATATCGGATGCAGTCAGGGTAATACCGTTTCGCTATCCTCGTGCCGGTTCCACCAGGTCAGCGACTTTGCGGATTACCAGCAGATTACTATAAGACCGATTATTCGAATGGAGATTTGAGATTTCTAGAAACACGTAGTTATGCGGTTATCCCCATAGATTTTATTATGGTAATGGGCTGTGTCGCGCGATTCGTAACGATGGCTTAGTCGCTTCAGCTGAATATATCGGTGGGTCCGACGGGATTGTCAGATCTTGATATATTTTAATAGCTGTACTTTTTCTTATTTCGACACCTGACAGGAATGATTTAACGTCGTGCGCGTCATCGACGTAAATAATGGCGGGATTTTCAAAATGTAATGGTTACGTTAACGGTACCCACGCAGCTCGTAACATTCGTTAGGTTTCTCGTTCGCAAATAATGACGAGGGTCTTTGTCTGGCCCTGCGTAGGCAACAATCGTCCAATTTCAAAAGGAACCCACGACTCATTCGGTTAACGTTAACGTCCTTCAGGTTATTTGGCCGATCGGAAACGAGCGGATCAGTTTTACAGCTGTGCCGATGACCCTTTAAGGGCTCGTAAGTGTGGGATAATGGCGATCTACGTTCAGTGAGGAGAGGCGAACGCGTGGGATCCCTCGCGGACAGACCTTAAGGAAGGTAGTTGCTGTGAGAGTGTAAGGTTGATGGGAAAGGGAGCAGGAGAGAGGAGGAGGGAAACAGATACGTTGAAGAAAAGGAGAGTTTGTGTGCAAGAATTTTGATTGAATAAAAAAAAACTGTTTGACTTCATTAATTATTTTTTTTGCAGAGAAATTTATTGAAAATTGTATCCTTGCCGATTAGAGTGTATCTACATGAGAATTTGGCTTTATGTATAATTACATTCGTTACGCCTAACGCACTATACTTGTACAGCACCTGTCGTAGAAGCAAACTGCCGCGGCTATTTCTACCAGACCTCGAGCATCGAAGTGATACTGAACATTTCGAGTGCGCTACTGCTATCCGCAGGCTTCCGCGATTGGGTAAATGGCGAACCGCACGTTTCCGGCAACACTTCGTAACGGCGATGTCACCTCGATTTCCCTTATTTGCGTTTATCCAATTTCCAGTAATCGTAGCTGAACGTTTCGACGCGTTTGGAAACTGTCGCTCGTTAACGCGATCCAATGCATGAGTATTAATTGTGCCTGTCAAGCAATATCGCGTTTCATACACATACTGGATGTACACTCTAATTCAAAAATGAGTATACCTCCGATAGATCTATAATAATTGATCGACCAAAGACAAATCTCTAAAGAGATAATCTTATCATGGAAGATAGTCTGATCCATAATTATTAGAGTATCAAATACCTCCTGCATATGTATATAGATATCCGGCAAGCGATGGCTCCAACTCAAATCTGTCCATGACAGTCCAGTTTAAAGCTTTAGATTTTGTTCGCCGAGCGTCGCCATGATTGATGGAGCCAAAACGAGAGGAATGGTCGACCAATCGGACGTGACCTTAGCAGGTTACGTTATCATGAAATTGACAGATAGATAACCCCAAGCGCGAGTTCAACTAGTACTATATATATTATATATATCGCTTGATATGGCATATAGCGACTCTGGGCATACTTCCGTGCGAAAAATTTGCGATTTCATCTGCAGTTGAAAACGAGTGCAGGACAACTCTCTGAGCAGACGGTTTTTTGGAAATGGATTTCCGTACATTTTTCCGAGGATATATCACATTTTATTTATTTTCAACACCAAACTTCACTTCAACAATAAAAACTTAAAGCGATGACGTAAAGCTCCCTTTGCGATTTTTGCAACGAGCTTCACTGATTTTTTGACTGCATGTATTATACTATAGGTACACGTATCTCCTTACGCTCGATGTACCCATCGATCTGCCTGCACACATTTTACATGTCGTTGAAAATCGCGCGAGTGGAAAATGAATATTTTTATATGAGAGATACGTGGAAGCAAAAATAATCTATCTATAGTTATAGGCATAAAAGTGCGATGAAAAAATGACGAGTAATTTAATGTCAAATATAATCTATATAGTTATACATATTCACGTATGGTGAGTTATAGTAGCACGCAACAACCTATACAGTGCACGGTGCTTGACGTTCGACTTTTTATTTTATATCCAGCATCTGCGTGATGCTGCATCGCGTTATAACCTCGGGCTCAACAAATAAATGAATAAGTAAAGGAGAAGCCAGCAGGAAAAGCTCTTCCATAAATCTTCCATAAGCCGAGGAAGAAGAAATCTACGGATCTTTTTTTTCCTTCCTCGAGCAAAAGGCTTGCTTAATATAACGCTAAGCAATTCGCTATCTGGTAGCCATGTTCGTTAAGGCCGACCGACTTTTGTTCTCTTCTTTTTCCCCTACGTTTCCTCAATCCACAGCAGATTCACTCAGGTGCACACAGACCTATCTCACACACGCGATCATTCCAAACTGTAAATACGAAGACTATTGTGTGCAAGTGCATTCCGCATATCCAGTATACTATATGTAATATATAATATATATACACATATATATTAAAGAATGTAACTTCTCCATTCCAAGTTGCGATTCCCAAAAGAAATTGTATTTCAGTACTCGAGGACTTTCGAGTTTCTTCAAGAATTCCTTCCGTGCCGTCCAAAAAGCTTTACAGTTTCCCTACGTCCATCGTCTCTTAGCCCGCAGCGTATCCAGCTTCTACAGCGGCGTATGTGCCTACTTTCTTATGTACCTGTTCGGTATCTAGCTTATACTTAGGCTACGAGTATAAGACATATGTATGGGTACCACAAGTATATGACTGAAAGATCCTATGATATAATATACCTTACACCATCATGCATGTATATAAGCTACAAGTGGGTCCGCATGTACTTCGTTCCTTCCTTCCGTGAAACTATGCCTGTTATGTAACACATACCTATACTAGTTCATAAAGGCGGATGAGTATACCAGGAGTAAAACGCAACGAAGCAGCCAACTAGGAGGCTGTCAATGCACGTCGGGGTCAAAGGGATGAGGGTTGGAACGTCTAGACATCATCCTCTTCCACCTTCTAACCCTTATAGCATATACTATATGCCATGTCAGATATATATGCCTATACTGTTCTTTCTGTTCAAGGGACCAAAATTATGGGTGATAACTATAGTTATCGTCCGTATATATCGTTGACAATATACCATTGTAGACCCTCTGTCTTGTAATATTTATCACCGTCATATATGGCAGACATGGATATGCGTGAGCATATGTTTACATGGCTTCTGGAACCTCTGGTACATTGCTCGAATTTAGCTAAGGTCAGATTATTTCAGTAATCCTGGGAAATGTTGAAAGGGAAAGTGAGCTGGGTTGCCGTGCTGATACTGGGCGCACGTTACCCTTACTATTATCGTTGGGAAAAATCTTTATTGTCAAGGGTGAAGGTTCAGGTATTACGATACTTTGTAGAAATCGTGTAGGTATCCTTAGGTGGGATTCGTAGATAGGTTATACATAATATATAATATATATATATATATATATATGTATGAGTCTTGTCTGATTACGTACGTACTGTCTTTACTGGGGATAGTTTTTTTGAATTTTTTCAGCGATCAAGATTTACCATCTGCTTCCCTTCGTACTCGGTAATGGCTGATTCCGTTGATCTGTGAAATGCAGACACGTATCTGTATGCTTCTAACTGAAAATAAAAATCGCGTTGTTCTTATACATAGGTTAGGTGGCACATCTAGGCGATGTATCACGAAACGTAGCAAGTTATTTGCCGAGACTCTGCGTGCAACACTGGACTGGGGTCGTAACCTGCAAGGAAATGGACCCTTGGAGAATTTGCCTCGAGCACTATTCCCTGAGCCACCCCAGTGCTGTATTGCTTGACTTTTCTCAAAAGAAGGTCGATGTCCGAGTTCGATAAAAAAAAAATGAAAACATACTCGCATTCCACCGAGTGTGGATTTCTACTAGGAACTTTACTAACTTCTATATACCTATATATAGACATATACAGATAAGTGTGGGTCTCTTGGAATCGACGCAAGATACCATATCCACCCATAGTCCAATCTCCAGTCGATTTTCTGATTTATGAACGTCCACGTAACTTATCCGGAAGATATTGCGTTCCGGATATCCGGTAAACCTGTATCGCTATGAAGCCCTCTTTCGAGGCTTACTTCCGTTTGTTTTATGCCTCGATAGCATTCAACCCCACGTGCCTTTACGATATATGTTCAGCACGAATCTTGGAAACGCATGAAACATAACCAGCTGTATGTGTATGACACTTCGGTAATGATCAAAGACGAATGAAAATCGAAGATAAATTTGCACATTCATGAAAGTCAAAGCTGCCAATCCGACGTGACGTAATTCCAATTTATACTTGCTGCTAATCCAGGAGGGCTTATCACATATCTACAGTGTCTTTTGTATTATACTATACCTATATATGTATATATATCTGTATAGCGAAAATTGGTGCAGAAGCACGTAGTATCGTCTCTTCTCTTAGGTACCCTATAGTTTATTACACATAGACAGTATGGCTTATTGGACATTTCGCTCGAGTATTATGTTATCCACCTACACGATACTGTGACATCATATACGTAGACATTCGGAAGTACTATCCAGTTAACTTCCGTAGTCACCGCGCACGTACTGGGAACACAGGCTCCTCAAATACGTATACGCGTATCACTGAAATCTCTCTTACCAAGCGATATTGATTAAACTCGTAAAATTTACTAGCGCTCTCCCGTAGTTCGAGGAACGATAACCACGTGTCGTAAAGGACACTTCTGATAACGATCAACGAGCCTCCACGTATGGTTACCTCTGTATACTTTTTTCAAGAGAGATGTATATCATACACGGTGAAGCATCAGAGATTATCGTATAGGTATATATTGAGACACGGTAAGGGGTAGTGTAAAAATTTTCTATGATCCGATCGTCTGTGTTGCGTAGTTGAAATAGCTGGGATTCCATCAACTGCAGCCTCCCAAAATCCTGCGGCCTCCAGATCGAATTGGCATCCCGACGATGTCCGTAATAAGCGTCGATGGATAACGTTTTCGCGGGTTACTCGATGCCTCGAATCCGAAGCCAATTAGGCAGATAACCCATCAGTAGTAAACAATGGGATGCCATCCTAACCTGTACCAGAAATTGATGTCAGGACTCTCTAGCTGGAATCGCTCCTGTACACACAGTAGCTGCAGACTCTGTGCACATCGTTGCGTCGAAGTACCAATATGCAGTTGGCAATAGGTCGTCACGTCGTTGCTGAAAGGACCTATAGGTCTGTCAAATCGCTGGTTCGAGTCGATTCAGATCCACTGGACAATGTTCAACGACAGGATATTACTGCACTTCGTTCTACCTCTCGGATGACGTTCCCGTGCCACACTCCTAGCATTCCTTCCTGTCACATGCGCTGAGTTAATTAGCCAATACCGCACAACGTTAGTTAATTACAAGTAAAGTGGGGTACACACTGGTTTCGGGTTATACCCACTTGCGCAGCTGGTCCAACTTGATGTGGTTAGATATACTACGGTGTGTACGATAAAGTGTGATAAAGTCACTCTTGTTTCATCAAAAGAACGTATGTTACGTTCATAGATACCTATGTGAAGTCTGTGTCCTGGAAAAACCTAAAGGCACGTACACACGATCGCGAGAACTTATAGCCTCCTGAGCACGCGAACCTTCATCTATTTTACAAACGTGATTTTTACCCGTGAACAAATCGCATTTACGTCAAATGTTACTTTATTTATTTTTTTAACCCTCGAGTGCTGCTACATCTTCGCTTCTCAGGACTCCAGGAGACGGATAAGGGTAATGAGAAGGTTTTAAAGGATTTTAAATTGAAAGTGATTGATACGATAAGACTGTGACTCTGATACGGGATCTGATGATAAGTTTTCGGTGCAATTGAGAGAAAGAAGAAAAATTTATATTTTTCGCAAATATATAATATTTCTGTTTTTAGCTTTGTCATATAGAAATACAATTTGGCTAATTTTATAATCGAACACGTTCGTGTCATTCAAGCTAATTGCGTAACGCGTGATTTAAGCTCGACTCTGGAAGTAGCTTCTCGATAATCGCACTTCAATCCAGGAGGTCGTAATTAAGAGGATTTTACGTAAAAGCTCGTTAGCGTTAACGCGCGCTGAACGTTTCACGCATAATGTAACGCACTGTTATGCGTAGCTGGTTGCGTACGCGTAACGATGTAGTATCGCTACAGAAACAACCCCGAAGCGAAATCCTAATGGTATAAATTAATGAGTCATTACGTATGTGTAACAATACAGCAGTTTTCGTCGTTGAGACGTTACCCAATTTTCTCACGTGAAACGATATTGTTTATTCAGCTCTGTACGCGGGTAACGTGATTCGTCAAATAAATTGCAATTATCGAGATAAAAAATTGGCTATTTGAGATTCGTGTGGATTCGGGTAGGAAAAGGTAAAATGAAAGTTAGAATATATTTGCGGCTACCCAAAGTAAAGGGGCGCTCCCGCAAGTTATTTCGCGGGGTTGGATGTAAATCATTTATAATTGACACATTTATACACGGCCGGTTTTATTTTTCATCGTTAGGGGATACGAGCTCTGGAAAGAGCTTCTATAACTCATTGCATTTCTGGATACTTTTCGAAAGGGGTGGGTTCGGTTTGAAAGCACTGGACCGTTTGGGTACTGAGGCACACATGTCCACTATCTACGTACGTGCAGGTATACACGCAAGAAAGAAATAGCTCATGGAACTGTGGTACAAATAAAAAAAGAAAAAAAAAATGATAAAAAATAAATTTTTATTTTGGCAATTTTCTTTTTTTTTTTTACTATACAATTTTTCTTACACGAAGCAACGAGTTAGTTATTGTTAATTAACATAGCGACGTTGTAACTAATAGTTTTATGGACTTGCCTATTAGGTACTCATATGCGTTAATCGACGCGTATACTATATATGCATAAAATAAGCATATGCTTCATTGCTTATGTATGAAAATTCGTGTATTCATACATACATTATGCATAGATGCATTATACATTACACATATCTGATATATGGATTTTGAAAAACAGGATTTTCTGTGTCTGGATAGAAAAATAAACATAAGCAGTCCACACGAGCGATTCGAAAAATACGAAAAGCACACAAAAGGAGCTTCGTGAGTGTCGCTTTATGCTTTATGTACGACCCACTCAGCGTTTTGATAAACGTCGCAAACTTCGCAAGCGGGCATAATGGGGTTTCTTTTTATAACGAAATGATACCCCCTGAGGAAATCGTCAAAGTGATCCTCAAATCGGCGACACGTTGCGACGATTATTGGAGGAAAAAGTTTTGCTCAGTCTCGAGGCCAGAAATGCTCGGATATTTAATATCTGTGCTAGCATCTCAAGTTTGTATTATCAGATAGCCATTGCTGTAATATATGCAGAATCTAGATGGAATATGCAATTTTATCTTTCTGTTTCAGATTTCATCGATCACCAGTTTCTGCAGGGTGAGTAATATACTGGGTATAAACGTTTAGCACTTATGTCCTATGTCTATAGTACGCGAGTCCAATGTGTTCTGTTTGGTTTTGGTTATGCACATGTTTGGTTTTCGATAAAATATATTTTATTTTTCAATTTTATGCACATATTTATGTTATTTGATGGAAAATCACGTGCGACTGGCTGAGGCTCGCATTGCTTACAAACTGTCAAAAAACACGTGTACGTCGTGGCCGAGTATACGTAGATAGTAAACCTACAGTAAAAGTACAAGATTCAATAATGGCTGGAATTACGATCAAGTATCAGTAAATTATCGGGAATTTTCATCAGTCTTGCTTAAACAAAAGCGTCACTCTATTCAATTTGAAAATTAATGTTATATACGTCACGTGATAGTTAAGCTGAACGTCATTAAAATAAAATAATTTTATACACTTATATGATATTTCTGGATAAACGTATAATCGAGAACGAAATTTATATTAAAAAATTTTTTTTAATTATGTAAGGTAAAATTAACGATAATTCATTATTCGAAATCTTGTATCTCGTATTATATCTTCGTATTATAGTGCGACTGAAAAGTCAATTTAAATTACGGGTTTAAGTATGGTAATATCTCCCGGCTAGATTGCACTTGGGTACCGACGCCAGACGATTAAGCTTCGTTTACAAGTAAACCCTTTTTTCTTGCATCAACTACATCGGCTACAGATTGCTACGTCGTCCCGCATAATGCATAATTTACGAACCTCAACGCCCACGCCAACCGTAGAGAAAACCTTAGCTTTTTATTCTCTAATTTGTCTGTCCATTTATATCTCTTTTATCTTCGTTTTGACTCACAACCTTCTTGCTCGCACTCAGTAGCCGTGGTCGAGGGCGTCGATTTTTCTCCAGTAGATACCACCCATCAGTAGTCAGACTCATTTAGGCCCAAGCCGCTCATTCCGTCGTTTAGAAACCGCGTCCAATTTGTGGGGATAGAATAGGTCCTACAGTCCAGGTCCAAGAAAGTGAGAGGAATGAAATCGAAGAAACAAATGAAAGAGAGGGGGAGAGAAAGAAAATGGCGGCAGATTCGGGTCGAAGCGAAAGAATCGACGGGATGCGCAAGTGACGTGACATACTGATATCTTTGTGAGCTAAAGAGGAGGGAGGAAAAATCGTCGAAGGTGAAAAACTCATAAGAGTCCAAGAGCTTCGGGAATGTGGTGCGCGGTACATACGTCGTTACATACAGCTACGTAGCTACATAAGGGCTGCCGGGAGGACTGGGAACGCGGCATAAGAACATAAGCGGATGGATGGTGGGAATCTTGTTAAAAATGATCACCATTTTTCCCGAGCGAAGCTCAAGAGCATTCTTCACTCTTTCTCTTTGGCTTTCTTTTGGACCTTTCCTTCTATTGTCCTCTCTCTCTCTCTCTCTCCCCCCCCCCACCCCTGTTTCTTTATTTGTCTTCCGTACGTCCTGAATTCCACATCCTGGTTTCCGGGACAGACGAATCAGCAGCTTTGTTGTGAAGCTCCATGGTAAAGGCTGGAAAATCATGGAGGTAAATATACACGGTGTACCTAACGTTTCTGAGCTTAGCAATACCGTAGGTACAGTCTTGCGGTAAATTTTTTATTTTTTTTATTTTACTACTTTTCATTCTGGAACGTTACCACTCGGAGTCAAAAGTCTAAAACGCATAAATACATCTGCTTTGCTTTCGGAGAGGACGGCTTCGTCCTTGCGGTATTCGAATTAGCATATACAGGTCCTCGGGGCTCGCTTGGAATTTCTTCACGTAGTCCACGTCACAGGATGAAAGGGAAGGATTAGAGTGAAAAGTTAGATGATATGCGAGTGGAATATCTACTTGAGTAATGGAAGTCCTGAAGCGTGATGGAAAACGATGCGTCGTACGGGTAATCTAACCTAACCTAACGTAACAGCAGATTCAAAGAAGAGTTATTAATTAATACTCCTGCTTAGCGGATTCATACAGCAGCAAACCTGTTGGCTTTTCCTAATGCGATTAGATCCTTATTAAAGTAATGATGCCGCCCTGGTATATGCGCGCATCTCAAATCTGTTACTTACGCCACAACGTGGGAACAAAGTCTACCCTGACACTAATTAATATTCTAAGTGAAATTCTCCTTCCTAACTACAACATTCGAAAATATCAAGAAATCAATACTTCGCCTTAGCTTAGAAATCCCTTTGACGCATAATGCAGAGCTTGATGAAAAATTTAAAAAGTACATATCTATACAATAATTGTATAATTTTTTTTAACAAAACTAAATTCCCACTTAGCTCGCACCGATCCAGCATCCCATAAATAATTAAAAAATTAATTCGTATCTTTAAATTTCTAAAGTACCTAACCCTAATCTACCAAGTTGACTGAATTCCGTGAAATTGTATGCCAACCGCCAAATTCACGTGCATCGAATGACGATAGCGATGAAAGGCCGTGACACAATTTTGACGTATTTTCAATGCTGGACAAGTTAACCATAACGTGGATCTTATTCTAAAGGAAAATTGAAAGTGATATAAAATATTACTTCAACATCGTAAATTTGCACTGACCATGCTACACGAGTGCTTTTGTTATATCAGGTAACCACCGCGTGCATAGTCCAGTCAAACGAGTACGCCCGTATTATTTCACAACGATCCACGTACATTGGAATAAATGAAATCAAAATGCAAATCATTCTGAATTTCGTTGGGCGAAAACGAGAACGCGAGTATAAAAAGAAATGTAAGAGTAAAAATGAATGAATTGTCAGAAGGGGTAGGTACGTGAGGGTTTCGCGTATAAAAAAAACACAGACCGCGCTTACCAAGCCATCCTAGTCTGAGGTACGTAATATTATTTCACTGAAATAAAAATCTCCTGGCATAATTTCGCGAAAACATTTACTCCGTGTCGTCCGTTCCATTAAATGCTCCCTTCCCGTCCGCCGTACCCATTTGCCACGACAAGCCCAGGAAAAGGACTGTTCGCCGATGCAAAGTAGAGAAAAGTTGGGTTGAGCTCTTAAAAATTCTTTCGTCGTTCAAATTCACCACGAAAAACCCTTAAGGACCTGACTCGAATCAACAGCTGTCACATCCAACGAAAGTCTGGAAGGTGACGGTTCCCCCAGTATAACCTCTCGACGATACGTGACGATTTGGTTTTATAATATATTTATAGGTACTTTTGCATATGCCTTAGTTTCGATAAAGAAATCGAAAGATCCTTTTTTGTGGTTTCGTTATTTCTATACAGCTTTTTCTTATCTGTCTGAGAAAAAGAAGCAGAGAGAGGGTGGGAGAGAGAAAAACATAGAAAAAAATTGACGTTAAGTCACGGTGCGGGTGCTGTAGGGGAGAAAGTCGGAGCTTAAGTCGACGGAGCCACATTATTCGAGTGCGTCTGAAAGGAAGTGTGTGGAAAAAAGAGAACGAGAGACGAAAGGGAAGGAGGGAGACTGAAAAAAAAGAATAAGAAAAATGCTAAGAAAAGCGAAGGTGATGCCATAATTCACCTCTGAACCACGACATGTTCCCCCCTTCTCCCATTTGGTTTACTTTTACCCTAGAGTCGTATATTCTCATGAGAGCTACACGACATTTAATTGCCACTTCAGTCATCTCTACGATTATGATTCTTCTTTCAATTAAAGTGGCATTAACTTTTTATCTTTTGCTTTACCATACCTTACCACTGTTTCAATTAATGAATAAAATTTCTCTCTCTTTATATATATATATATATATATATATATATATCCCTTCAGCCTAAAGAATAAAGAATTCTTGCATAAACGTGAGAGAAATAGTCGCTCTCATTCTGATTTATCATCCCAGAAAAATAGTTCTCGTTCTCGCAACGCAAGGACTCCCGTTTGATAAAGTTTCGTCCGCGTTTTACTTCTCAACATTCAGCTATATATTCTAATGGTCGACCTGCCACGATACTCGAGCGATTAACGGTGCACGTTTGCGCGCGCAGCCAAGCCTCCCTGGCTCGAGATGCACGTGCTGCGACGATGAGAGTTTCCAAGAGTACGACACTTGAATAAATTTGATGGCCGACGAAAAACTTTTCTTCGAGCTTGCAAGGCACTTATCAACATAGAATGTATGATCCTCGTTAAGGAAAGTAGGCAAAGTAAATTACATACTTACACGATACGGCAGCCTGTGATACATTCAAGTGGGTATACGCATTCGTGACCCAGCTACACAGTCAGCTATAATAAATTTATAAGTGAATCATTTGGATTTCATTATTTTTCCACGCAATCTCATTTAAAGATTGCAAACGTATGTATTACTATTTAGGAAAATATTTTTTATATTCAATACTGTGCGTTCATTCGGACGCTCGAATATACACATTTTCCTTCAGCAGTTACATGCAGACAGTTACTAGTACTTGAGTGCAGTGGTATCTATAGAGACTTAGAAACCTTGTACCAATCTTTTCATTTCATTTGTGTTTAAGTTTGCCAGTTGATACATTGGCGTAGATATTATTTACTGTGACGTAATTTTTCGACTCAAGGTCACAAGGCGACTCCAGCTATCAAGTCAGACAACGTTCTTGCTTTCTGGTTCCCTTCGAGGCGCCACCCTACTAAGAAGCTACGCTCTCGGGTTAATTCGTACGGTTACGTCAATGTTCTCGAAAATATTTTTTATTGTTTAGTCGAGGTGCTCGAATCTGCCGTGGAGAGACAGGCTCGACGTATCGAGTTGCCCGGCAGAGGAGAGTATCCGACGGAGACGTCTCCACGGACCGGCAGAGGTCCGGGTGACATATCGGCACCGCGTCCGAGAGAGGCAAAGGGTTGTAGAGCGGGCAGAGATAAGGTTTTTGATATGGTTAAGGGCAGTGGAGGAACCCCTTGACCCGAGTTGAGGATGTGGGTGCCCAGCTGTCGGCCGATGCCCTGGAGAAGCGGCTGTGGAGGATCTCCAAGAGTTACGTACCGATTCGCTAAGGATCGCACTCGATTTGATTTAAAGGGACGATTCGAGGGAAAGGATAAGAGTTATTGGCTATAAGGATCTCGATTAAACAGAATGATTGGTTTCCGAATTTGACTATTTTCAAAGTCAGTCTGTCTTGGGACACCGATCGGGGTGCCTCGAGCTGCCTCGTGATCCCGGGCTGTTTCATAGTTTTTCTATACGGTATAGAAAGTTCCCGCTTGTGCAGAAAATCCTATAGATTTTCTGCGCGTCTTTCGGAGGTGCAATACTGTGCTATGATGCAGTGTCCACCTGAGTGTCCCCTGGATGCGATTCCCGGCCTTCATGAATCAGCTGAACCGCCTCCGGTGAGAACTCTCGTCTGCTACGTTCTCGATCAATTGCTCTCTGCTTGCGGCACTATTTACCTGTCCGCTCCCGTTCGTGCATTCAGTTGCGTTTGCTGATTTTACGGGAACCCAAATATCAGCACCTAAGTTTGCGTTTCTCGATTTTAGACGTCCTCGAAAATCGACATGATCCGTTAAGCTATCGTCTTTTCTAATAGGTTCCGTTAAGGTTCTCGTGTTGACGGAGTTGATACTGTTCCACCTCAACTCCCAGGTCATACCGGTTCGTCAGTTCCCGGTGGAAAAAGAATTGGCTGCCGTCCGTTTGGCATGCAGATGCAGGCACAAAGGGCGGAAGGCCGAAGATGACGTAGGTCAGTTCTCGGATTTTCGTTATCGGTGTCGGGTTAGGAAAATACGTTACAGAACGAAACTATAGTTTCTACATGGATTCTATAGAGTGTGGTATACAATAGATAGAAACAAAAGAACAATAGGACAAGTAATATTACGGCGTGATACTTTTGTTGAATATCAGATAAAATTCATCTGATTGGAAGATCTTTTCTCAGCCGGTAACTAATGGCGTTGAAGAGCATACCCACTTGACTTTACCTCATCTCCAAACCCACTTCGTAGCCCCCACCCCCTCCCTCCTCCACCCACTGTACGCTACGGAGTCCGCATTTCCGTTTGCTTCCATTTACCTTGCGTTTATTTCCGACTACATTAGTACGTACTAATACAGGTGTGACATGAAAATTAATGTAACGGTTAAGCTGCACCACATTGCGCAACCGTATAATTTACCACGACGCCTACTCATACGTTTCGCATACACACTGCGCTAATTTCCATGCAGAAATATCACCCATTCCCACTCACTTCAGCAATGTTTCCAGGATCCCCTCGAGCATTGAAGTTATTTTCGCAATGCTTAACGCTCTCCGTCTACTAAATCATTATTGACTGTACGTACAGTGTGCGTATATTCTCGATGTGGAAACTGTAAAGCCCTAGGGGACTCTTTAGCTCTGAAATTCATTTGAAGATGACCCCTCCGTAAATACGTACTAATCGCGAATATCCCGTGACTAGTATTAAAAGAAATTAAACGAATAATATTTCAACTTTAGAATTTAATATGAATATAACAGTTTTTGATATACTTATGCAAATAGATTGAGTATGAATTTGAGTGACGCCTCTTCACGCTGCACTGTGTATTCACTATGACGAACTTTACAATCTTTTCGTGCAAAGCCTTTATTACACGAATCAAATAAAGTTACCATTTAACTTACTTACTTCGTCAATTTCTAAGATCCGAGGGATTTCGTGCGCTTCAGCTACGGTTCACAACGTATCGTAAAGCTTTCCGGTGTTTGAACCGGTTTCCAGGGGGTCTTAACTGGGCCTTGCTTCGTTTTCCTTTAAAACTAACCAAAGACGCCTTGACGTCGTTGTTGACGAAATCGATGTTGCATGCAGCCCCAGCTTAGTTACTAACCTTATCCTCCAAGATAAACAGAAATAATTCAACCCGACATTTAATTCAGTACCAGTCCAGTAGGAGCCCTGGTTAGGCATCGACTACGTAGTTTCCTAGAATCTTAGTTAAAGCAAATAAGGGCAAGATAAAGATCACCGAGAGAACGCAGTGCACTAGTTACATCAAACAGTACATACCATTGCCAACTGCTACAGGCACTGTTTGTTAATAATTAGCACTCATGAACTGTTTACTAATCAGCGAAACATAAGACAATTTCATGGAATTTTACCCTAACCATGGAGTGTGTATTCGTAATAGCTCCCAGGGAAAAAGCTCGTTAGTCGTTCGCAGTAAAAGCTCCATCAGCAATATCAGGAAAGCTTAAAAAAGCATTGCGTATTCCTTCGCCTCACTTTACTTAGGTAAAAGAAATAATTTAATCATTCCTAAGACTTAAGGTCTATAAGCTCGTAACGTCGAAGGACAGATAACTTTATGAATTTTACCATCATATTTATTAATTTCGCAAATAACTTTCAAATTTGTTGTGGTAAATAAAATTTGTACAATTGCACGTTATACTCTTACCAAAAAAGCCAGAATATTCTTTGAAATTTTCTTCGAATACTCAAAGATCCGTCTTTCGTATTACCCCTGCGCAATCTTCACGTCACAATTTCCCGCAGTGCAGTATCACTGAGCTTTATTTGTTCAAGAGAAAACATTAAAGATAAAAGTTCAATTTAAGCAGCAACTTGGTATTACAAAGATTGAGTATTTCGCAATTCTTCTCATCGTCGAGCGACTTTCGGAACGAAGTCAGGGTCCTAATTATGGGTATCCGGAAGAGTCGAAAATTCGTCGGATAACGCCCGAACCGAAATAGCGAGTGCCATGAAGCGTAAAGTAGAATATAACGAAGATAATGAAGATAATGAGAGAGCTAAAGAACAACAAGGAAGCAAAAACATAATAGGATTTACCATGATCGTTAAAATAATAGAGCTCTAGCTACTTCATTAGAGGTACCAGGTTAATTCTTTTTAAATACTTTCTAGTTTTATAATGTGCCAATGTAGAGGCATAACGTATATACATATACACATATATACACAGTATATATACCAAGATAGTAAAATATTTCTTTTCTGCACAAAGCTCCAATTCATATCAATATCAAAGTTTAAATCCAAATTTCTCGAAAGACTTTCGAGACTTCGTTAGCCATTAATTACAGTAAAATCTCGTATACGATTCTGCACACATCCCTCGTGCTGGCGGTATAACCAGGATGGTGAGATGGGTTGCGCGCGCAAGAGATAAAGCCACGTGTGTTTATCGCACTCTCCCTATGACAAATGTTAGGCAGTAAAGCTCCGGCTGGCTGGAAATTAACTGGATGCGCGTTACGGTCAGGTCATGGTTATGTTAGGTTGAATAATCTGGACTCGGTGGTACGGGCCATTCTCGTGAACGGTACAGGAGGCTGGGAACTGATGGTGAGCTGCTTTGGGACCTAGTACCTACTCTACGTCTTGGATGTAATACCATCAGGCTTCATCCTTCTTCTATCATCTTACCACCTTCATCCTTCATTAGGCTAATAGCGACACGTGCTCGTTTGTTTCGAGATGGTAGCAATCTCCTCGTCAAGTAATGTTAATTATGTAAGCGGGATTGCGGTCGATTCACTGACAAGGATATTTTGGATACAGTCAACTCGGCGAGGTTATTTGAACGGGAGGGATTGCTGTATGGAACACGCTAACGGAATGATGAATCCATCATTTTATTCCCGTCGGGAAAGATTATTAACGGGGGTCGGCTAGGTCGGTCGGTATTTAACGATGTGACGGAAAATGGTATTTGAGGTTGAGACTTGACAATATTTTCGGTATAATCGCTTGAAGGGATTTATCGCGAATGGGGCTTGATAATGTTTCTGTAATTTGGAAATGTGCAGGGATAATTGAAATTTTTCTCTCGAATACTCTTATTCGTGGGTTTTCCTTCGATATGTGTACCTTTTTCTTTTCGTTTTGATAGTCATCAGTTGTCGGTAAAGACGTTGAAGCTGTTTTGATTTTCAATGTTACGCACAGTGGAAATTCGTAGAAATTCGATAAATCGTAGAAAAACATTTCTACGGAGCATCATAAACTATCTCCATTTCGTCGGGTTTACATTGACTCCGAGTCCCACCCTCTTGAACTTTTCCCAGCCTCGGTCGCCAAACGCCGTCCGCGTGCTGCTAGACTCGCTTTTGCGCTTTTCGTGCGAAATAGCGAAGGGGATTAATTGGCTTAATTAAAAAGTTTTACAGCGGATTCGCCGGTTCGCTGGGATTATGCCCGCAAACGCGTAAAGCCGGTATTACAAACGATAACGAGACAAGCTTTGGCACGTTACGCGAGCGTAACAATTAGCATGAGGCTATTGCGAAAGAGCGGGGGTTTGGCTGCCAAGTTTCCCATTAACATCGGTAAGGAATTTTCAAATTATTCTTTTTATGTCATCGCTGCATAAAAGATTTTTACGAGGAAAATCGATCGATACCCGTAATCATACTTCGATATGACCATCTTTTGTTATCCAATTTTGATTGGCTCGTTTTCTGGAAATCATCGTATAACCTTTATAGTATGTCGTCCATGGTATAGGCATGCTATGAAAGCTGTATATCGTATGCTTTATAATGAAAAAGTACATTGTGCAAAAAAATTGCCCAAAAGCAATTAAATAGGGATTTATCAGAAATATGATTTCATCCCCTCATATCTTAACCGATAAATTCAAAATATATACTATCCAAAGATTTCCGGGAAAGTTGATAAGATTGTCGCTGATGTCGATATCGGCACAAAAATCTGAAGCGTCACTCATCCTTGATCAAATTTTCTTAATCTATGGTTAAAAGCAAAAATATTGAATTAATACACGAAGTTAATGCGTGGACGTAAAATGTAGTAGAAATACTCCCGATGATATCTCAGACCCGTACAAAACTACGTGATCTTTTTTTTTTTCACGCGATGGATCTTCTACAGGAACAATTTCTGGAACACGACTCCCGTTACTCCTCTTTCTGAATAATGGATGCGTAGGGCGTCGCGGACGGGAGCCAAAGACGAATGGCTGGCAAATCCCAGTATCTTTCCTTTGTCTCAGTTCATGCATGTATATAAATATCCGCATAGCGTCCAGATCTACATGCGGATATTCAATATACACATACTATAGATACACGTGTTAAATTACAAATTAAAAAAATAGAAGTAACAATAACAAACACACGTTAAATTTATTTTATTTTATCATTACAGCTTTCAGCAACGGTCGATGGAATTTATACCAAACACGAGCACACGGCAGGATCCTTCACGAAGCTTGCGAGTGATCGACTCTTGGTCGGTGGCGGCGCCGATGCCAGATCCCTTCAAGGGGCGAAGGGAATCAACAACTTCGTAGGATGCCTTCGCAAGGTAAGCGAGCTTGCTATTCCGAAGCATTAAGATCCTCTTGAAGTGGGTCGCAACACCCTATGGGTTACATGGATGAACATCATTGACGTCTCGGCGCCCGAAGGTTATCCCCTTTCCATTTCTGTGCACACGAGACACTTAAAACGATGCAAGGTGCTTTTCTGCTGAAACGATATTGAACCTGACACATCGGCAGGGTCGGAGGTTAGCGAGGGAAGCAACACTTGACGACGCGAAAATTAATGATAGCTTCGACAAAGTCGATTATTAATTTTCGCAAAATATCCTGGTACGTGGTAAAGCGTTACAGCATAATAGTTCCGTTGTTATGAAAAAGAGACAATTACGCAAAGCTGTATGCATTTTTAATTCTTTATCGTCACTGGCCACGCCACTATCACTTGCCCAACCCTTGTTCTTTGATCTCGCTACGTCATTCTTAGAGCCATAAGTAGGTTAGTACCTAACAACGAAGAAACTCGCGAAACCATCACTCCCTCGTCCTCCATCCCCTCCTTCCCCCCCCCCCCCCCAGCACCACCACTCTCTGATACCAAACGTTCCTTCCTCGCCGGGGCACCTCCTGACCGCGATATCACGTTTTATTACCGCCGCCGCGTTTCATTAAAAGATAAAAGGCCTTGTTCCTTTTGTCTTTCGCTTCCGTAATATGAAAGCCGCTTAACTGAAGTATCTCCGATACATATAACAATACTAAATAATTATTGCCACGCGCCTCTACCTCACGAACAGGAGCCTTTATTTTTGCTTTGACTACCGATTTCATTCCCGTGGCAATAGAATTGTCGAGACTTTGCGGCTCGGATCGATAAGAGAAATTTCGCAGAACCTACTTGAGGTGAAAACTAAAGAGCCATGAGTTTACACGATATATTTCTTTTGTTCAGTCATCATGCAATACGTGGGTCTTTGTTTGGATGGTCCATTCGGTTGATGACTTTCGTGATGTTATCTGAAAGAAAGTCATGTGGAAATTCATGAAGCGTGTGTATGGTGTAGTATGGTATATGAAAAAAAAATAAATAAAAATCTACCCTTAGCTATGACGTAAATGTATACTCGGGTACGTTGGGCGATTCCATAAAAATGAGGGAGTCCTGGATGGTGGAGTATTTTCAGAGCGAAAATAAAGGGAAAAAAAGTGTATACAATAGGAGAGAATGGAGTGGAAAGTTGTGCTGTCTCTGGAAACTCGCTTATTCGCAATTTTACGATGAAATCGAGACTCTTGTCAACATATCTTCATGTAGACTTATTTTCTGTACATATATGCATGTACGTATATAGACATAAAGACGTGAGTACAGTACTGATCAGTCGCATGCTGTATACGCCGTTGAGAATTTTCTTATCTAGAAACTCGATAGAATCTCACGGCAAGTACGTATTGGGTATTTGCATTGTTTTTATTTGATTGCTAAGAGTTGTGGACTGACGAATTAGATATATGTATTTTCAAATATTTTTCGAAAGATTGGCTTAACCGGTAGTGACATTGTTCTTATAAAAGCTATAGCGAATCTTAAGCCGCGATTCACTCAACGGATATTTCCTGTCGAAAAACAATTCTCCAGGGAAATTTTTATTTTTCTCATTCGTCCCCGCCGGATATTTCTGTTTATTTAACGCAACTTAAGCGATACGTTGTCAAACGACTTCGTCGGGCTGTCTGGCTCGTCGACGATTGCGTCAAGCGGCAGACTTTATATTCAAACAATGTATGCACATGTTATATATTATTTACGTACATATATACCATTTATTATGTCATTTGGAGTATTGAAGTAGTAAGAAAAAATTGATATTAAAAATATATTCCAAGTAAATAAAAATTTCAACATCATTTTATTTACATATTACTGGATTAATCGAAATAATGATATACTTACACGCAGGCTTTAAATATACGATAATTAAAGTTTTAAAGAAGCCATGCCTCTATGCTTTGTGGTAAATCCACACCCAGTTCCAATTTTTCTCATTCGTCGAATTGCAAATCCGACGTCATTATCTCACCGATGAATTGCAGGTGGATTTTATTGGGTTTTAAGGAAATTGCCCGTAGCCCGCGGGGGACTTGCTCGAGAAAACACTGACAAAGATAGGGACGAGATAAAAAAAAAGAAAAAGAAAAACAAGAGCCTGATTCATTACATGGAATTGGAGAGACTGTCGAGTACGGATCGTAGACGCTTTTTCCTCTCACAATCGTTACAACTTTCATTGCTTCTCGCTGTCTCATCTCACGCTGCGGTTGTTTCCACAATTTCAAAGAAAGAAAAAGAAGCGTAGACGTCATACACAATTTTACTATAGCGCCTATACACACTTAAGAAAAGTAACGTCAGAGGGAATCGCTTCGGGCGAGAAAATGTATCCAAAACAAAAAAACGAACTACGTTATAGCAACGTTCAAGTGGCTAAATAAAAAAAAAACCGTAAGATACACTGTCACGAAAATCTCAAGATCCACGATAATTAATTTAACCAAACTCAAGTTTCAGCAGCGAGACAATCTTCAAGGAAAAACTTATCTCGTTCGCACAAGTGGCCAATACTTCTTGTCCGCCATTGTTGTTTCAGGTTATGAAAATATCAAGGCATACGTGACGCGTTCGATCGGCCAATAAATTTTCGATAAAAAATCGAACGTTTGTTTTGTCAGGTCGAAAGTTCAAAGTGCCTTGGTAAGTTTGAGCGCGATGCCAACATTTTCCATCCGTCCATTTAAAGATCATCGAAAATTTATCACCACAGAATACAAAGTTTCTAGTCGGGTGACTCTGTTGCATTGTTAAAAAAATTGCTTAGCGATCTTATCTCGTTTGAAACTGACTTTTATCCATTAATATGAAAGATGCTGAAAAGGAGATTCTGCGTCGCTCGAACAAAATGACCCGTTTCATACGTCAGCTGTCTGGGAAGAGTTTTGAGGCAGATGACAATGCTTGAAACAAAGTGAAGCAACGAAGCACAGAGCTAGTCCGTACCTAGATAGGTGCAATTGAATTGGTACCAGCTAGCACACCCATCCGAAGCATTATCCCTCACGCATTTACCTTTCGCTTAGATAACCAAACAGCATAAGATGTATATAGCAATGCAATTAATCTCCTTAGCTTTATACACATCGATGCCTATAGATACACATTGATAACAAGTAATCTACTCAACTCTCTAACGTCAATAATGTAAGCACCTTGAAATTGGATAATCCTATGTATCTACTTACACACGGTATAACGATGCCTGTCACTATATACGGTATTTCAATCACTGTGTGTTATCGGGTCACGCTGTATAGTTGTAATGTAAAATTATCATGGAGAGCGGCCCGTTAAAAGTTTTCATAGCTATGAACCGATGGGGCATCGATATTCTTTAAGATGCTGCCAAATGTCAATAATTTATGAACTCACATGGGTCCCAACGTCGATTGACGAAATTTTTCCATTTTTTCATCCCGCTCTGTCTACGACGTAATATAAGATCGCAATAAAACCTCCTCTCGATATTACGCCGCTGCGAGGATAACGCAAGTAATCTGTTACAGGTCGAATTTGCAGCGGAGGGTGTAAAGATGGAGCTGATAGAGGCTGCCAGGAGCGGTGCCGCAGGAGCCGCGGCATGGGGCAAAATGGATTTCCATTGTCGAGAACCCAGAACCTCGGACCCGGTCACATTCACTACGAGAGACTCGCATCTCGTGAGTATTGCCTTATTTGTTTCCATGGAACCTTTCGTCCGCTTTCAGATACACGATAAATTTTCGCGGTGGAGAAACGCGAAGGACCGTTGTATCCCATTGGAAGACACGTCCCTTACTCATACACTTGTGTCTCTCTATGAAATACTCTTTGTTGACTTTCAAGTTTAAGAAAGTTTCGGCCACCTACTTTTCAAGCAATACATTGGACTGTGCATATGAATAATACCCATGGCAAAAGTGTCACATAACAAGTTTCTAATCGCCTATACCAAGAAAGTTTCGATAGACAACAAACACGAGGCACTTTTGAATGATAGGAGAAAATAATTTATCGTTAACAGTAGCATTTCGTTTAGGTATAATGTGCGAGAGCGAGCGAGAGAGAGCGAGTGAGTTTCATGAAAATCGCAATGGATCCTGGGATAGTCTTACGACCGTGAAAGACCGACGATGAGAATTCCAATGAAAAGTTAGCCACTTGGCGAGAATGCGATACGAAGCGCGGTATTATTAAGTTTAACGCGAGCCTAATTGACAGTTATTTATTTTCTTAGTCAGAAGGCGCACCGTCGGTAATATTTATTGTGTTAAACTTGGTGCGCGGTTTAAACAGGATACTCTCGTCGGTAATTGCAGGAATCGCGGTTATCGGCTGCCGACGGCAAACTCCGGGAATGAATAATGAGCCGCGTGAAATTTCGAAAATGAACAGCGGATACTCGCCTAAGCGCTTCTCATACTCGTGAATAGTCATACGTGGCTGCAATTCTAAGGTAACTCGAGGAAAATTAACTTCTAGGCATTGTATATCTATACGGTTGTCCTTAATTATTAATTCTTGTTACATACCGGTTATCACGGCATCTCCCGTCCCCCGTGAGACGATTCAAAGGGTATCGCTAACATTCTCGCGAGAGCCGAACACAATAGTGTCCTCGTTACTGCGTCCACGAGTGTACATTCCTTTGCTTATATTTTCCAAGCCCGCAGACCTCAAGCTTCACGTTTACGAGCGTGTCCTTCGGGAGCTTATGGTCTTCCAGTAATGTGGGGTATGAAATACCATGCGTCCGTGCGAAAGGCTTCCGAAGGTTTTATGGCACCAGTAGTTTCTCATTTCATTCATTCCTTCGTCATTCCACGCGAAGAGTACAGAAAACTTGCCGCAATCACCTGGCACTGGATGTGCGCGAGGTACACGGTAAAAGTTCAACGGGCATACAGGTATAGACGTTCGATAGGACGGAAAGAAAGAAAGAAAAGAAAATTATTCGCAGCATTAAACAAAATGGTTTTCTCTTAGGAGGCCGTTCGATTTTACACGTATATTACTTTTATATGTACATATAATGCACGTTCGGAATATTCGCGGCAGGTACGTGTAGACGATATAAAGAGACATCGTTAAGCTGAGTTGGCCGTTGTAAAAAATCATTGCTTAAGGAGGATTTGCCGGGCGATAAGGGGAAACCCTCTCTTTCACCGTTTTACCCCGTCAAGGAATTCCGGTTTAGCCAAGAAAAGACGAGGGCTGGAATTCCCTCGAAAGAAGTACTTAAGGACGTGTACCGAAGGGCTGATCTGCGCCTTTCCCTCTTACGCGGTAATGGTCGCTTTATCGGTCGTGTCAACGTTCTTCGCGCCATTTCCAAGTCGCGAATCTACTGTTATTAGCTATATACAATCCTACCCTAGAAACGTAGGCACGTGATGGCGGCGGCGACTGACTCTCTCAGGGGTGTTAAGAGTCTCGGGTGAGGTTAGGCGCAGCTACAGGTCGACGCGGTAAAGAGGGTGAATACGTGTGAACTACTGTGTCGTGGATAAATCCGTCGCGACATGAAAACGCGACGTCATCTACCTAAGAGGATCGTATCGCATGTGCTCGTTCTTTTACACGTGCTACGTGTATCGAGATACGTAATACAGCGAATAGACTGCGCGTGCGACGTTGAGATTCTCGTACATATCACATGGATTCGCACGTCGTCGCCTTTGTGCCCTCGGTGCGATTGTAGCTAAATGCTGGGGACGCACATTGTAATACGATATAAGGGAGTCGAGACAACGGCGGGACTTTGTTTGATGATCCCGTTCGAACTGGCGTCTAATATAAAAGGACTCATCAGGATTATTCGATTTTCTGTTTAATCGCGAAATCGGCTGGCAAACCGAACCCGTAAATAGTAACACGCTGAGCGGCCGCGTAACGCAGTTACATTTGCGCTAATGTTCGGATATACGATTTGCACGGGACCATTTAATTGAAGCATCGGTTCGCATTAGCGTTTGTCATTTAGCTCGGCTTGTTTTGTAAATTTACAATGGCCCGTCATTATCGAGCATGATGCGTTATGTGGTTCGCGATTCGGTTAACCCAAGAGCGCCTGGCGAAAATTCGCGAAGTAACATTGGCCTTGTTTAACGTTAGGAAATCATGTGATAATAACATGGAAAACCATGGTCTACGGATTTTCAAATAAAAAATTTCAGCTCGATCCCACCAGTGCCAAGATGACTTTTTAAGGGTAGGGTTTGACTTTAGGAACATTGTAGAAAATTATAATGAATCTTTTAAATTTCACGTATCAGATTTTTCATTAGATTTTATAAATAGCCAATCAGAAGACGAATTTCGATTTCATGCGCCACACAGGCACACAGCCTCTTTTCATCGTACCTATCAAACCGCCCTTACGGATCCCCAAGTAATTATCTTGATCGCGAAACTTCTCAGCTTCACCGGAAAACTTGGCGCGGGCGAGGCATCGGCGTATAAAAAAATTCGCAATTAAAATTCCATCGTAAAGACACGACCACGTTACTGAGAAGCCGGCTATATATCTATAGGAATGTATAATACTATCAGTGGCAGACAATTTCTACGGTCGACCGGACTGGTTGTCAAATTATAGGTATCGTAGATTTTCTGTGTGAATTTCTAAAGCATGTGCTTCTATAAATTCGCGTATGCATAGGCTGTGTACGCGCATAGTGTTCATTTGAATGTCAAAACAATATATATTATATTATGTAATTTGAAAACCAGGCAAATAAAGTATACGAGACACATAAGCACAGGGCCGTAATTGAATCATGTTCGCACTTCTGGCGCTGCGTTAGAAGACCCAATGAGAATTTAGCGAAATTAAAAAAAAAAAGTGGAAAAGTGCAGCAACTAATTCCAGTTAACGCGCTGCAAGTTCATTGAAACGTACATTCCTAGTTTTAGCGAGACCTCAAATTTTGTACCGACAGGCGTATACCGGAGAGCGTCTAATTGAAATAAAAATTTTTCGAAATTCACGAATAAGTCATAGAACTCAACGAGGCTTTACGTAGGTCGGCATTATATAGGACGGGAAATTTTAAATTAAAAAATATTCCACGTCTCAAGCAAGATCCACGGAATGACGATTAATATTTATCCGAGAATCATACGTATATCCCGGAAAGAGTCCCTTGGGAATTATCCAGGTTTTTGGTAAAATTGACAATATATATATATATATATATATAACATACTCTGACCTAGTTATTTATCTGCCTCTATCTTTTTTCTCTCGGCACCCTTCCTCGACTCATCGTCCATTTTCATCACCAGAGATCTCCGATAGAGCGAACCCCGAGATAGAGGGCCCCAAGAGGACTGTGACTTTTGGAACAAAACAAGTATATGAGCTATATAGGTGAATGTTTCCTGAAACTATGTATTCCAAGGATTTAACTTCGGTGAAGTGAAGTACAAGCATATTTGAGTAACTTTCACAATTGATAACGAATTCTCGTCCTCGTTTCACTTTTATGTAACGACACAGCTTGCAATATTATACGTTTTCTTTTTGTCGTGAGAACCTATCATTGCGTTCTTATCAATAACGATTTTTTATTTTTAGGTTATAAATGTCCGCCCGTGTTCCCTTGAAATATAAAATACACAAGGTAACATGCATTACATAACTGTTACTCAGTACTGAGAGTACCATTCGAATTTCTGCAGACATAACGATTTCTCCACTTGCATGTTACTGCGGCACTGAAAAAGTATTATAATAGGGAAAAAGTATAAAAAGTTTAAATTATAAAAGTGCGAACTTTAGATTTTGTTTGGTACATTTGGGAACAGACGTTTTTTTTTTTTTTTTTTTAAATCAGACTTTCAATTACTTATTGCGGACTTTATAATATATGCGAGTATACGTTGCTGGAATACTTTTCTTTCTTACGTTACACGAAATCGTTGCTGGACGGTCGAGAATCTTTTTACGAAATTTTTCCACCATGTATTTCAGTAGGTCTGTTAGAAATCGGACCTGACGGTTTACAATGTGTTATAGGAGTCATTAACGTAAATATCCTCTTGACTAGGTAATAACGTTCTATATGTAAAGCTATGCTGTTATATATAGATATAGTTTAGTCTAAATGCTCCAGCAACGTTAAGCAATTTTGCATATACTCTCTTTCCTTTTTTCCACCGCGTTATTACTCTGCAGTTTTAATTAAGGTATACGTTAACGGGCATTGCCAAATTACACCAACCATGACAATACTTTAGCCCCCTTGTTATTTACAGTATCGTAAAAATAATTCACGTATAAAGTTTCTAGTTTGTGTGTATATATATATATATATATGTATATACATATATTATACCTAGTTGTATTTACGGATATTACAGACCTTTATATCCACCACTTTTTCGATTGGGTTTTCTCTTTCGCGACATTTCTATTGAGTCGACCTCGCCGGTAGTCGCGGACGCGTCAGGGGACTAAACATTTTTGTTTTCTTATTCCTAGCGGGCTTTATTCATTTATCGTATGTATCTAAAAATAGACTACTGATCGATGATTACCGTATACGCATGTATGTATATATGCATGGTCTGTTTGTACCACTTACCACAGACTTGCCATGACGGCCTTACAACCGGCAATTAATTATGGTTAAACGTCCGTCAATTTTCATTTACGTGCGCTCGCACATACTTTTACATGCAGCATTTCGACGGGTTCACAAGATGCGTGCGAATTTTTCGCAAATATCTCGATACCCATCACGTCGCGATACGCTGGAAAGTTTTATAGCTCTTATATAATCTTATTATCCGAAATGCTTCTTCTTAGTCAATTACACATTTGATTTTAATTGGCAGCGACCTACGGCGTTCGCTGCTTAAAGAAAATTCGTAAGCAAAGGTGTACTTCTCTGTGCAGGCGAATAGCGCTGTGCGCATACTCGTTTAATGCGGAATCCGGAACGCTCTAATAAGCAAAACAGTGGAATCTCTAGTAATCCAATTAAGCAAAGACACGCGAATTACCGCGAATTCCCTCTCGGCTCTACTATTCTCTTCCTACGGTTGAATAACACTTTCTTCCTAACTCCACCCTATCCTAGAAGTCTGCGCGCGTCTGCATGCACGGCTACTGGTCAGGAATTAGGAAAATACGGGAGCAATACTTCGTATATCGAATTTTCCGATGAAAATCGAAGCGTTCGATAGTCCGAGGTAAAATAAGGAATATTTTCACGAGGATCAATATGGACTACCTGAGACTTCTTTATGGGACATATTTAATATTTTGTGAAGATAAACAAGATACGTTATTTTTTTTCGTCGGTTCATTCAACAGATATTTGATTCGGCATATATTAATTTTCCATTTGATCGAATTTCTCGGATTCCTTGAATATACGAGATATCTGCATAACTCTTGACCTCCTTTTCGCCGCGACGACAGCTCTCTTACGCAGGTAGGATTAGCGTAATTCGAATAGCTGCGGAACAGTAAACATTTGCTATTTCCACGTTCTGCAGTAATTTCCGTCTTGCACGTGTGTTTCAAGAGTGTCGAGACTGATTCTGAATTCTCTTGGCAATATAGAGCGCGATTAAAGCCCACGACCTCGCTAACATAATTGAGTACTGCGCTTCAATCTCGAAATAGCGCTGAACGTGAAACGTCATTTCGAATATACGAGAAAAGCGTTAAATTCGTTGGAACATAAAATACATGAAAATAAAATCATAAACCGTCGCTGATGGCCCACGAGTTGAATAATAAAACTCTTCAATTTCGAAGAAATTCCCTATAGCGACATTTTTAATTTCAAATAATTTTAATTCGTCCGACTATAAATTTCGTATTGAGATTTTTAACGTTCCCGAAATTAATGTTTTCACATTTTTTATCAATAAAGCCAAAGAGGATGTGTAATATCGTGCAGGGCTGCCGATCCATTAAATATACCGGGAAAAACCCTTTTCGTTCGATACTCCAAGAACCTTAGTGACTTTTCGATATTTCGTACCGATACGTCATGCAACCACGCCAAGAATAAACGGCTATGTAAAGTCCTCGGGATACCCCAAGAGGTTAGCTCTAGCTTCCCACTTCTATCGCAACTTGCAAAGCCAAGGACTTGGCCGAGAAAACTATGAAAGAGTATTCCCCACTTTGCTATACTTATTGTTACCACGAAGACGTAGGTAAAGTAGTCGGGAAATTCAAAGTGATTTAAGCTCGGTTAAATATATATATATATATATATATATATATATGTGTGTATAGATATACACACAAGAGACTTTGCTAAGAGAATTCCTAAAGGATTTCCAGCGCTCTCGGACGATCATACTAAGTCATAAACCATACACGAACACAGGGAATAGCCTCGACCGTCATTTATACCCAGAAAGACCCAGCGATTCGACTTCTTCCTATTTGCCAGCGGGCCACTTCCGGAAACGTTATGACGATGATTCATTTAACAGTGACATTTATCTACCACGTTTCATTCGGCAGATATCGCGCACGATACTTTGTGAATTCACGTGCGTCCAAGGGGATGGAATAAAGAAGGTAAAATAAAAGAGATGAAAAAAAAAGAATGGGAAGTCATTCCTAGTAGGGCTAATCTATTTGAGTAATGGGATCGTTTCGCAGGGCCCGTCTCAAGTGACTCTCCGATTCCGATAAAGAGAATTTACATTTTCCAGTCCTCTACTTAACCGTGTATAGGTACGACCCGATTTTTTAAACGACGACACCCCTTATATCGCATAACCCGCCTGTCGCGATTCACTGAATACAAGTTAATTCGTACTAGAAGGGAAAACAATGAGGTCAGATATGAAAACCACGCGCAGGCCAATAGTGAAAAGCTCGGGACTTCTGGTAAAACGGATAAATCTACATCAAGGTATCTTTAGCTGTGCAATATAAAACATCATAAAACTGTACTCGTATATTTCGTATTCATTATTAGCGTGCAGCTGTTACGTAACGAACGACATCGTACCGGTAGAGTTATTTTATAGTGAGATATATATGGATATATGTATGTATGTACATATACATAAAATATAGGTATAAAGGTAGTACAGCTGATAGGTCAATCTCAAACATAATATGTATATAGTATATATAAAGCCGTATATATACGTACAGAAATAATGTTGGACACGTTTACCTTCGTTTGGCGTCGGGACGCTTCATCTCTCACGAATAACGTCGGGCTCTGGTCTCGAATAGCGTGACATCTCAAAGCGTCGCGACGCCTCGCACCGTTGGCACGCTTACGTAGTTATGGTTAAAATTAATATGACGTTTCGTCGAATCTACCTCGGGCACCATATGGCATCTCAATATCAATTGAAGCGCGGATGCATTCAGCGATTCGAAAAAGTTTTTGCACGGCTTCGTTCTCGAATTGCAAGTCGAGAATCTCTTTATGAGTCAAGTTTTGCAATAAAGTCGACACCGCGTGCTTATACCGAGTGACGTGAGTTTAGCGCGGAAAGCAGAAACTTTTACGTAGTAGCAAATCGGATTTGTATTTTTTGGCGTATGGGACGGTAACGGCATTTTGCAAAATTGAAAACGTGTATGCTTATTTTTTTTTTTAATCGCGAAGAAACAGCTCCAAGTGCATCAGCGCGTCGTTGCGACTCGTTAGGAAAATAAATAATTATCGAAAGTTCATAGTTTGCGCGGTAACGAGGCGTCTATTGTATTATCGGTATTCGCAAAATCTTGTTTAATTATTATTTGCGAAACACCTAATAAAATGAGAGGGACGTGATGATATAAATTTAATACGAAAATCACATTAGCTCGTGGCTCTCGAAATGGCATTACAATGCCGCGAAAGTGTGTGGGTGGCGGTGTTATGTGCTTTGTTCGCGAAAACGCATGAGTGATCGAGGGTTGGGGGGCGGGGAGGGGAGGGTATGTTTTATTAATCAATAACTCATGCAGTTTTCGTCGAGCGTGCGGTTGGACAACAGGCAATAATGCTGCACTGTAAACAGTGGATTTGCATGGCCAATGAGCGGTTTCATTTATTATTTACCGAGCGTGAAATAGAGACCGGAATAGACTTTGCGTGCCACCCCCCCCCCCGCCCTTCGCCCCTCCCCCACCCTCCCATGTATGTAAACTCGACCGAATGCTTATTTAGGTCGACGAAATTCTGATGCGTTATGACTTTTGAAAGGGACGCTAGTTGTTTCAATCATTCCAATTTTGTTTCCATTCGTCTACCTGTTTCTCTCTCTCTCTCTCTCTCTCTCTCTCTCTCTCTCTCTCTCTCTCTCGTTTTTCACGTTGTGAATGCGAATCGAATGAATGCGAGAAGCGTAGAAATGTATAAGCCCCCTTTTATTGAGTATTGTAGTCGATAGGAGACAAAAGTTTTTTTTTTTTTTTTAATTGTCAGTTTAATACAAAGGTGTGCCGAATCGTGTTGTAGATCTTTGATTTTTTTAATTTTCTGCAAAAATGTCAGTATACATACATACGATGTATCGAACATGGTGAGTCTTACCCGCAGAGGTACGCTTAATTAATTCGCTTGTAATAGTCCCGTTTGGCAATATTTTCTGGCGTTGAGTATTATGTGTGTCTTCTGTAGTTTAAAAGTATAAATGCATTATGCAGTTGGGATTACGTGTAACTGATCTTTCTGGTTCTATTATTGTATTGTTATTTCCAATTAACGTTATAACCGTTACTATCGTTTGACAGTATTTCTGTGTTGAGTATTTTTACGAATTTTCGTCCTCGTAAAGTTTGCTGATCGGTGGTTGAAGTATTATAGGACAAAGAAAAAACATTGCAACGAAAATCATACATTGATATCGAGGAGTCACGGAAGGCTGGACATTAATAAAATTCTCGTACGTATTTTCGATGCAACGTTGTAAAGTTTCGTTAAACGTGTGATATATCCGGTGGACTTTTTGAAAGCTATCGCTTAAGAGGGTGACGCGTTATCCTCGAGATAAATGTATCAGAGGCAACCACGGTAAGGTATCCAATATGACTTATCAAGAGACCTGGGGACAATACCTTATCAAGGTACGCCAATGCACAATCCGACTTTCCATAATTCTTTCATAAACGTTACTGGATATCGCTGTATACCGAAGCGGCTTTAATGGAACGATAATTCATTTAACGTCCCATCTCATCAGCCGGCTTTATGATTCAATAACACGGGGGAGTTCACAATAATTTGAACGGTAAACGTACAAGCGCGAACGTCACCGGCATTCAAAATACAGCATTGCGCAAGCAATCATTGCACCACTGACAAGGTAGTAATCAGAGTGAACTACGCGAAAACATCGCATTGCCATATAAAAAGCAACTGTGCTATCAGTAAACTAAATTATCGATATGTGGAAACACGAAGGTGTGATGTATCACCTAACGTAAATACCGTCACACGATATAACCATATTCGTATCATATCTGACATATATGTTACCCGTCGACCTACATACAATAATTATCCTCCGTCGAGTCGAATTCGCCTGGAAATTCTAATCCAATACCATTTAACGATTGTGAATCGGCCTATCGCGTGGATTGCATTTAATTAAGAGCTGTCAGTCAGTCGCGGTCGAAAAAAGTGACGTGAACCCACGTCTTCCGGAATAGCTGTCGCCTTCCGTTTCCGCCGTCAGGGCACGCTAGAATAGAACCGGGACTCTACCTAGTGAAATACGAAGTTTCTTTGCTCCAGGGAACGTTTAATCATCTCGGCCGTTCAGCGAACAACAACTTCCAGTTCTAACCCTGTTCTTGTCTTCCGTGTCCGTTCAGATCCGAGCACAGAAATAGTCGGTTTCTTCGCCTATCGGGAAGCTCGTACGAGCTTGGAAGTCTGAATAGAAGGCTGTAAGATAGCGAGAGAGAATGCTCGTAGGGTGTGCATGAGAGAGAATAGAAATGAAAAAAATAAATATGAAAAGCTCGAAGACTATTTATACCATCCGAGAGTATCCCGTATCTAAGCTCCTGCCACGATAAGCATAGCTAAGTCCGTCTCTTTAAGTGTCTAAATCTTTCTAAATCAATCTCAATGTTGTCTGTGTGGTTGTGGTTGTTGGGGTGCCATGGGTTGGACGTTGAACGTAAGAAGTCATCGGCGGGATCGAACGCCAAGCGACTACACGGCGCCGTTGTCACCTTCACCAGCCCAGAGTCCCACCTGGTAAGCTCTGTCTCCAGCTTTATCGAGAAAGAAAGAAAAAAAAAAGAAAAAAAGAAAGAAATAAAGAAAAAAGAGCAATGATTAAGAAAATATGTCTATGAAAGCTCTGGCTCGCTGATTGGCCGGCCCGTTTCACGAACACGCACCTGATTGGCTAACTCACGCGAATCTAGCTTAGCGCGGTGAGATATTAATAATACGCACCTACCAACACCCACCTTTGCGAATGGTTAGGTATCACGATATGTACATAATATACTTATTATATACACCGCCTATGTTATATACGTAGGTACTTATATTTGCACATGCACGCCAATCTTCACTCATCCTCGTATCACTGTACGCTGATAAGGCGCTAGGTCCTGCGTCTTATCCGCGCTCGCTCGACGATTCCGCCAGGATAGAGGCGAAAGGTATTACGTGTATGCGCCAGGATGCATTCGTGGGTCGAGTCTATATATATATATATATATATTACATACAGTCAGCATTACATACGATACACGTACATCCGTCGCGCAACGTTAAATGCAGGGCTCGTAAAGCCCAAAAGCTCTCGTGCCGGATGCATCCGATGCTTTCCGATGAATTCTGACAAGATACCGCAGAGCCATTCCGGAAAATTGTAATTCTAAGCAACAGCCACGGGTATACGCGATCATCATTCACGAATCTCATTTCGCAATGAATTGGATTAATTAATTAGCTCGTGCACCAAAATGCATGCGGAATCCTCGGTGAAGCACAACGCTTGCATGTGACGCATACGTTATTGTTCTTTCAGGAGAAGAGAATCTACTAGTCGACAATATATGTTATGTTTATTTCTGACAACCAATATATACATATTGTATACAAACGCATTACACATTGTGTATACTCCGTTCAAACTTACACCATTTACGGAACGGACGAGACTGTACCAAGAAGATTAACACACTCGTACCATTTACTCGTTACGTTATGTTCCTCTCGCCGTTACACGCATCGCGCGATTCTAAGCTCGCATCAAAATTCGACCTTTATTACACTACAGCTTTGTCACACGTCACACAACGATATATATCATACACACATCTTGAAGGCTGATATGAGAAAAAAATAACGTGCTGCTGATACGGTGGGGCTCTGGTAAGAAAAAACTTTTAATTACTATACTATTCCTATATCGATTACATCATGTAAGTACTTGCATAGATAGTCTAGATTATGGTGCCTGTGAAGTGCCGTACATCAATTCTGATACTGCATCCTATTAAGTATTACGTCCCAGAGGATAATATTATATAAAATTACGTAAGCCACTCTTTGAGATAATTAATGCACCGTTATCAATCGATATCAATTATTAATTGGCGAGTGCTCGATTTCTCATTCCTACAGATAATTATGGTTGAAGAATCCTTTATTTTTAATTTTCTTTTGATTCACGTATCGGATACTTCGTATATAACGTTGATCGAAATGACTACTCCTTACGATTCCCAATTTCTTCGCAGTTGTAACAATTTCAATGTCAATTTCGAATCTGAGGTATTACAGGCGAAAAGCGTGCGAATTTTGGAAAATTTACTACACTGTTACCTAACGCAGGAGACGACACATGGTTACCGTGGTTGTAAAGCTAAACTACGTATATGCCACATATCGGACTTGAGGCATGCACGTTGCACGAAGCAGCTTGCGGTTTCCGAACCCAAGAGAGCGTTACCTCAACAGCTACCGATACGCGTCGATATATAACCATGTTCGATGGAAACATTACATATATGGTATAGTATATACACTGGATAGAAATAGATTATATCTATACGTACCTGCATACGTATAACGCAGATAGTATATGAAGGTTAGATAGGGTATATATGTATGATAGGTAATATACGACGTCGTTATAGAAACTATTATAAAGATTAACTATACTCGGGGTTTTAGATTCTTAGGTATAGTAGGTTACCGTGTTTTTTATTATGCATATATTGGATATATGATTGATCGAGGTTCATTCGAACGTACTCTTGAACGTCCCGAAGTATACGGTCGATCGTATCGTTGCGTAAAAATTTTCTATTAATCGCCGACTTATTGTTGCTCGGAGAAAAAGTGAACGTTTCAATTTGCTTCTTTACCGAATGATGACGTCGTGACAGTATCTTACATCGGGATTTTGTCATCCAGTTCGAAGGTTTAATCTCTTCTGAATTCTAGACTCTCGGTATCATGACGTGGCTTACTTGAGCTGGAAACGAATCCTCGACTGTCTGGTCCCTTCTTGTTACGTGGCTGACGTTCCTGGCAACCTCTGCTATATGATGTATACTCTGGGGTGAAGTAACGTAATCAACGACGTGGCAGGTATTCCCTGGCGAGCATGATCAAGTCGAGCTGGACCGATAACAGATCAGTTGCCGTCCGGCTATGTTGTGTTTCGTTAATAAAAAAATTTTAATTAGCAGATACAGAAGTTTTGAGGAAAAAAATGTATGAGGGTCGATAAGAAATCAATGAACTAGAAGATAAGTTGATTATGGAGTATACGTATGACGTGGGTGTCGGTAGCGATGAAATAATTTTTCAATAGGATTAATTTATTAATCTTTGAAATGTTTATCTCATCAGTGGCTTAATGAAGTGAGTGAATTTTGTGCGGTGAAATCAAAGCCTAAACAGTGACGGGCATACCGATAGAATCCCATGGCTTAAGCGACTAAGCAAATTAATCGAATTGGAACGCTTGTTCCTGATGAAGAAGTTTGAATAGAAATTAATTTCTGGCCTGAAGATTCTACGGGAGCCCGACAGTAACCGATTCGTTGAGGGAGCCTGGGGAAATGTGGTTTCTGGTTCAAACCAACTGCAGGAGTAACTCTGGGTTAGACTGACTAACCCAGGCTTTACCTCCTACACCGTACCGTATAACACCAGCAGCCCTTCCTAATAACATTACTAACTTACTACCACCCTTGCCTCAGCCTGTCTGCCTCTCCTTTCTGCTTGCCTACCTATACCTGTGCCCTTGGCTACACCCCAATTTACCAGGGTGCTGGCTAGCACATCCCCCTTTCGCGCTCCCTTTGAAAGAAGGGAATAATGTAATAAAATCCCTTGAGTATTCCTGAGTCGATATCGGCAGGAAAGTTTGCGATATTACGAAAGGTTTGGAAAACAGGACTGTCAGACTTGAAGATCTTTACTTTCCTTTTATACTTTCCCTTTTTTTTTAACGAATTTTTAACGAATTTCGAGACAAGGGAACTCTCAGTCGGAGATTCGAGTGACGCCCTAACCTTCTCAAGTGTATCTGTATATATATATATATAGGTATATATATCCGAATGAAGAATTTAAGAATTGCTACCGAATAAGAACTCTCCAATCTTAGTCTGATATTCAACTCTATATGATTTGTAGAATCTCATTATACTTTATCCCTTAAGAGATTCCGTTGAATATTCCCGTTGAACCCGTTGAAACCCGCTCTAGGTAGTAGCGGTCAATCACTTATATCTATCACAGAATATAAATGGCGCGCAGTAACGTGGTATCCTATACAAATGAAGTAACATCGTTTCGGAAATGCACTAAGTTTCTAATGGCGTTTAACCATTCTTGTAAAGTTTGCCCCTTAAAACTTAAGGATTGTGTAACCTACCATTCGGACTGTCCCCCCCCGTAAGAGCAACTCCATTTCACCATTCTAGGCATCGGTTTGCTTGTAGAATCTTGAGAGTGCAGGCTTCGCTTGGCTACCAAATTGATTGCTGACCCGTACAAGATGAAGAGGAGGAAAAGAAGTAGGTAAGAGAGAACGGATAGGAGGAAAAAAGAGGAACCGAACTTCGAGTCAGTAACCGTCCATTAGAGAAACACCTCTCGAAGGATCCAGAGAAAATCTAAAGTACCAGTCGTGGTCAGTGTGCACGTGGCTTCGTTCCATGAATCACACGTAACCAAGATTGGCTTCCTTAGGTTTTCACTCGATGCTACGGTTCATTTCATGGATTTAACAAGCCCTCAAACTTATTCGAGAACTCGGCTCTGTCTTGTAGTCTCATTGAGAGTTCTTTTCAAGAGTTTTATAACCCGGTCGAAGCACTTCTAACAAAGAAACTCCTCTGATCTACTTAGTTGGACACGGCGAAGGCTTTTTTTAAAAATTTTATTCGAACAAGCGAGTTATTATTCTGAGAACAGTTTTTTTTTTTGTGTAATTTTATTAGATACACGGAATGTTCCGACGACAATGCCAGAATGTTCTGAGGTAGCTTTCTGAAAATTGAAATATTCTAAATCCACATTCCCGACATTCTTCTACGTATAGCTTCGTGTTCATGAAATACTTTAGCCTCGTCCTTTATTACCGTCCTTATAAGCGTTATCCTTATATTACCCTCATCGTCACACTACTGCGGCTAATCAACGAATTTTGACCGGTTCTTCTTTGAAAATTTGAAAATTGATGCTTTTATGATTTATTTACTGCGGTTGATAGTTCCATGACGAGCAAGTGAAGAATGGAATGGCTACTACTGAAGTACAATGCTTGGGCCTTGCTGACAGATTGCTAAATGAATTAACTAGCTGGTATATTAAAGTGAAGAAACGTATACAGTCCACTGCATTCTCCCGGAGTCTCTTCTATCCTGACTGTGGGAGGTCGCGAAGGGTTTAAGCAGATAGGAAACTCTAGGATTAGTAAATAATTTATTTCGGAAAGTAATTTAACTTTTCTAATTGATCGTCTCCGCACTCCACTCGGGAACTGAGAGTTGGCAAAATGGAGTGAAAGGATGAGAAGGAGGAGACGAGTGGCCAGTAGGATGCTGGGCTCTCGTCTGGAGCTTGGTTCCCATCCCTTTGAACACTTCAGGATGCCATTTCGCGGTTCGGACTAGTTTGAGAGATAAAAAAAAGACAGTATCTGCTCTTCTCATAGTACTCGAGGGAATTGATCTTCCGGTTGCTAATTATAATTCAACGCAGTACCGTAAGGATGTAACGTTATAGATGGAAATTTTCATCCCCCGTCGAGACTTCTGATTTCAAGATACATGCCTAAGCATACATATTTGTACCTCGGGTAATCCATAATGTTTCTTCGTTCCATCTCGCATCCTTAGACCCTTTCTTTCGACTTTCGGCGATTCCTTGAAAACACGGAAGATGCTGTGAAAAACTTCTATCGGCGAATGGCTTTCCGAGCAATTTTCCTAAGTAAGCAAACCGTCCTTCTATTCCTATCCTCCCCTAAGCGTGCACTTGAACAAAAATACTTCCAGCAGCTCTAGATTGTCCCACTCGTCTTTTGCGAGGCACTTTACCCAGGCATATCGGGCTTATCAAGTGACAGTTTACCTTAGAATTCCAATTTTCTAGCACGAACGAACGCCCTTTCGATACCGACGCCGCAGTCAAACGTCGCCATAGAGACACATTGAAGTACCCAGGGTGGTGAAACGGGGCGACGAAACAGACTAGTGGATACGTAGTGAAAGACTCGGCACGAAGAAAAGGAAGTAACTCAAAGTAAAGAGATCACAGCGCTCATCAAGTTGTGTACAAAGAGAGGAAGTAATGATTTTTCATCACACGTGAAATTCGATATTGCGCAGAAACAATATGATATATCAAACTATACCGGATACACGTGACACGGTGATTGATTGTGCTCTTTGAGACGTCGTATTTCCGGATCGATGCAATCCTTCTGTGACTCGCTTCTACAACCGGATATACAGCGATGACATCGGAAATCGCTAAAACGAGTTTTTTTTCCCCCGCGGAGACACGACAGGGTGATACGTACGTTTTCAAGAAGATATTCGACGTCTTCGACGATACCGTAAATTTCGTTTCTCATGATTCGGCGCGCTCGAAAACTTTCAGAGAGCATCGAGCGACGTGCTTTGACGAGTTGGCGGATGCGATTATCGTATCAGTGTCAATCGGCAATATTTCCTAGCCGTTCAACGATACTCCAAGAGCATCTTCTTACTCCATGCATAAATGACTTCGGCCATTTGGAGACATATTTTTCTTATTTATATATGATACGAGGACTATGCATTATTACGTGACATATATCTACCGAGGTATCTATATACATTGTGTACTCTCATGAGACATTTCCAGTAACTCTTGCCTATCCTTCACTCGTCCGGAGGCAGTAACCATAACGCTTGCGACCATGATGAGTATCACGCCAGCGCGATATCAACCCTTGCGGATATGAAAGGCAAAGTTACGAGGCGAAACAAGGAAACGGAAACAGGCTGGAAGTAAAACGTAACTCTAGTCTCACAAGTTCCCGATAGGAGGCCAGAGAATCAGACAGTTTGGCTCATCGCAAATCGCCAGAAAGGTCTAATCAAGGCAGATCGTGTTGACAGCATCCCTTGTTGACTTAATAAAATTCTCAGAATCAACAATAATAAACTTTACTTTCGTCAAGCGCGAAACTGCCGACTATAATGGTTACGGATCTTGTTTTTTGTTTTCTTTTTACCCCTTTATTCTCAAGTTTCCTTGTACTCCGCCGTCGTTCTTTTCCTTCTCGTGCTTCCGTATCTTTTTCTATTTTTTTTCTTCCAACTTTTTTTTTCACCTCTTAACTCGCGGCTATAAAGAATTCCCGTGAGAATTCCTCCAATTTCTAATATAAAATCACGACTCGGAAAACTCCTGAAAAGCTTTGCCGTCGTCTTCGCGTCGACGAGACGCGGCGCGGCGCGCCATTGAAACTCTTGTATGCAGAACTAAAGTCGGACAAAGTTCCGATAGGGTAATATCCCACTCGAAGTTTACACTGCTCGGCCATGATCGTAAAATTGTATAAGACCGCATGAATAAGGTAGGGCGCTGCAAGTGTTCCACGAATAAAATCGCGAAGGCGAACAACCACGGCGAGAAAGACTCGAAAGTCGCCTACGTTAACCGTGCCGGATCATCGGAAGATTTTTATACGGTTCTGGGAGTCCCGTCCTTCTTTGCCCTGACTGCTTTCTTCTCCTCGAAACACAAGTTTCAACCTGATCGCTGAACCACGTTGGTTCCCTGTTCTTTATACGACGCTTGTTCCCCTTCCTATTTTTAAATTTCCCGCCTCTTTCGCTTCGGCCCTCCAGATCTTAGGTACGCAAAGTCTGGGATAGCCGTGCACTGCCAGAAGCTACTGCCAAGTAAGGACTAAGGAAAAAGGTAAAAATATATTTTAAAAAGCAGCACTAGCCCTGAGGCTCACTCGAGGATATTATACTTTCTGACAGTTTAAATAGTGCAGCCTTATTCGACTGAGACAGCCACCCCCACCCCCCTTCAGAACCCCTCCTTTGAATAATGCAGCACACGCTTAACCACTATGAATCAGCATCGGGACAAAATGGCTCATCCGTACAGGCTGTGTTTCCAGTTGCTAATGCCAGTTCTGCATCCAAGTGCCTCAGCGTAGTAATCCGCCTGGGTAAGGTAAATTCGATATCACTTTAGATCCCCGAAGGGAGACGCAGAAGCATTCGGTTGAGTTCGGGAAACTTCGCGCCCCGAGGTATATCAATATATTATTCGCAGATATCTTTCCGATTCGTACTATCGAATTACCCTGTGTAACGGTACCACATTCAATCTTGGAAAATATCTTCTCTAATCATAACGTAATACACGTATGTTATCCCATGAGATTTCAAGCACTCGCTTACGTACGTGTGTACTTTGCTTTAATGAATATTGGTTATCTCTTTTTTAACTTTTTTTTTTTAGGCAAATGAATAAATATGCGCAACGCATCTACTTGTCTATATCAATATATATTGAATAAGAATATTCTGTGACTTGTTTGTTTCAGGTATTGCCACCGTGGAAAGCTGCCAAATCTGGAAGTATATCTTTTAAAATTCGTACGAACGAGCCCAATGGATTGGTCATGTACAGTCGTAGCGGAGCTCATGGTCGGGTGGGTAAACTTTGTCAGTTCTTTGTTTTTACCATAACGATGGATAAAATATTTTTTCATTTATTCAAAGTCAATACGAGGCTTCAACTTTCCAGACTCGATATGTCTTTCGGTAACCGGTACCTTTATCTACGCGGATATTTATTTTCTGTATTTCTCAACGTTCTCGTTTTTTTTTGCATTCCAATCCGATAAATCACTAATAACAGATTCTGTAAATACTACCGACCTAATCGTATAATAAGCAAATTAAAATGCCCCCCTCTGATTTAAAGAGGGAGAAAAACTTCGCTAAAATGCAGACACTGTAGAACGTTGTAGCATAGAACTGGTTGGTCTATTCAATTCACGGGTTGGTTAGGGACGAGAAACATTGAAAAAAAAAAAAAGGAAGAAGATTGGAAAGCTACAGATCCACAGGGCTGCTAATTCAAAGTGGTGTGTATATATCCATATAGGCTGGGAAATGGATTTCCGTGCGAGTACAAAAATGAATTATTATTAAAAACGTCGTGTCAGTGTAACATGCTTTTCTACGAATTTGTGTACACAGTACATACATTCCCAGTCAAAGTTTGAACAGTGACTAGTAATTCGTAAAGAGTGCTTTTGTCAAAGAGAATGAATGAAATATTCGATGCTTTTAAATATTCGACAAAAATTCCGTTTCGAGAAGGAATATTGGGAAGCCCGGCACCGGCCCCCTCGCGAGCCAATCCCTTATAATTCATATCCCGTAATGTACATAATATAAAAGCGATTTTCAATAATCGCGGCAAAGCGTAGGTATAAATAAAAAAAGTAAGACTTTTTGGATAAACTTGTCGATTGAAATTAAGTATACATAATCGATCGGATTACCTTCTCGTTCGTATCCGAAACCATGGGAGAATATCGACACAACTTTTTACTTAGCCTCATGAAAACTCGTTGGTAACCTAAGGAAGGAATAGAATATTTTTTTTATTTTTAAAAAATCATTCTTTTCCATTGTATACACACAGGATATTTATCTTCCAGGTATATTAATTGTACAGTGTGAAATACGTGTCGACGTTAAAATTTAATTCTACGGATACGCGCCAGTGAGCTCGACTTTAAATTTACCGTATTACCAAGTTCCCACGACACATCACTCGCAAATGGTCGCGGTACAGGCTAAAGCAATAACCAAAAACTTGTCGGCATAAAAGTCTATGAATTTTACAGCCGGATCTATTCGCCTTTGAAATGCTCGGCGGACATCTCTACCTTCATGCAGACTTAGGAAGTGGTCCCGTTAAAGTAAGGGCCTCAAAACGTCGCGTTGACGACGGAACTTGGCACGACGTCGCATTACGTCGAGTGGAACGCGATGGTCGCGTCACCGTCGACGATTCGCCCGCCGAATTTCGCACACCAGGTAAGGGGATCAATTGTAAATATCTCTATGCTTAACTATTTGACACTACGTGACAGTCACCCCATAGAACGGAATGACTCTGATCACGTCGTCTCACGTCCGTAATGACCTACGGCAAGTATCTGTTATACTTACGATAGGAGCTTTATACGTTAATATAGCACAAACTTACTCCAGCTCCTTAGAAATTGACTTTAATTACTTACCATGCTAATTACATATAATTTCACTTAATTTTCCGATACTTTTCACCCCATCGCGAAGAAAAAGAGCACAAAGCTCCCTCTATCGATTATCGTCTGTCAAAACACTAATTATCGAACAGGTACCAGCTCTAATTGAAATATTCCTGACATCAAACAACTTCAGCAGTATTTCAATAGTGAAGTAACAAATAGAAAATTAGCTATTACTATATTTTCTTTTTAATTTTCCTTTACGTTCTTATCGTACACTCGCAATCGAACAGGACCAGAAAACGTTTTTGTCTTCATCAAAATTTAATCTAAATCTGTATTAATAATCAAAGCACTGAACCGTCGACACGGGAATCCATATTTTCCTGATATCGTCATTGAGGAATGGTTATCGACTCGTGACTCATGAGTCGCGCTCAGGCATGACTTCCTATGTTAACACAGTGGGGATATATGTATAATTTAAAAAATGGCACGAGTAAACAATTCGATTAATGGCTCTATACCGATGCTTCATAATCGCATCGGTTCACCCACAGTGCACGTGCCCTATACGTATAACTGTATATTTCATTTGTGTTGTCAATTTTGTTCCGCACTGCATTTTCGTTCGTTATCATATCGACACTGCATGCTGGAAAATATTTTACTGTTAGGAACGTCGTTCATAACTCTCCGGCATATTTCGCATTCGATTGCGTTATGTCAAAATATCTTATCTATTAGTATCCGCGTACAGGACGATCCTTTTGAGAATTATTCTTACGTGTAAATCGTCGACTTACGCAAAGCCATACCGTACACGGTTATTTGTTATATATGCTGTATACCTTTGTAGCGTTGTCCAAGGAGTCTGAAAAATCAAGCTTCCCACTGAAGATGCTTTTGTCTGATTCTATTGAAATTTTTAGCTAGAGCTTTTTCAAGGCATGTGTAAAGTTCACAGTGCATGTCAAATTTGTGAAGTGATCGTTACTGTGTCTTATATAATATTAGGTTACTCAGGAATCGTCTATCTCTAAATGCGCATTTACCGATCGTCAACAGAGACGCAATATCGGCGAACTCTCTAAGAAGCAAAAAGATAATTTCAGGCATTTGCCAAGCGAGCGGCGAGCAGTTGCGGCTTTATTAAACCAATAAATAAACAGGTCTCCAGAAAGTTTAGCAACTGGAACTCATAGCGAGCAGCGTGTGGATGACGTCAAATAATGTACATAAACTTGAACATCTTGAATCTATAGGACCTTCCTTCTGGTCCCTATCTGTATCTCTCCCTCTCACTCATACTCTTTCTGGCTATACGCGTTCGCGAAGGCAACCAGCAACGCAAACTACAATGTTCGAAACTTTCAAGTTCAACCTCAATACCTATAGAATTTATAAACCACTGTTGGATCCAAACTTTCCTCGCGTCGTAACTCCCGAATTTCGTGATCAAATCCAACTATGGCAATATGCGAAATTATTCACTGTATAGACATTCCTTTGGCTTTAAACCGGGTTTACATGTCTCTTTGTATATATATTTATATCAAACTGCAACGCGTGTCTGTATAAATTTCGCACTGCGAAAAATATTCACGGTTGTACATATAGGAGTGTCTATATGCAAGAATTCGTGCTCACTCGTAGCCAGAGGTAATTATTTATATGTTTTCAGATCTTTTTGCCTCATTTACGTAACGATAACATACTGGACACCATATATGTATATGATACTCCAAGCGTTTTCTTCATTAAAACGTATCGATGTCTTTTTGATGAGCAAATATACTTTTTTACTAGTCTTAAACAACCGTTTGATTTGGACACTTTATCAAAGCCCTAGCCGTTTTTACCGTCGCATATAGGCATTGAATAAATTAAAAATTTCACCTTGATACTGCGGCTGCTTATCTATCAGTCCTTGGTGAAATTATAAGACGCTTGAGTTATCCGTTCGTCCCTTTCTTGATGTCGGCTTTAAACTTTTCGAGCCGTCAAGATGTTTCTGAATATGATCCTTTGAGATTGTATACTAAATTATGATCTAAAAAAATATATTATATTTTCTTCAATGATCGTCGGACTCGTTATAAATAGAGTATACTCAGTACTCGTTCAATGGGGACAAGAAGATTAAATAATTATTCGATGATTTGCATCACACGTTAATTTCGTACAATTCGCAGCATCAAACCGATTTTGAAATCCGTGAAAAACACTCGCGATTTAATCGGCTGTAATTATACCGAGGGTAAAGCGACATCATTGTCATTATTATTGTCTATTAAAATTCGATTGTAACATGTGTAATCGTTTATCGTACGACACGCTAGTTTACAGAATGTAAGTCGTTTTTAAGCTTCAACGGCTTTAACGATATTACGATAATTCAACTAAGTTTTTCTTACTTTGGTACGAGGGTCAAAAAATTTTCCATCTGTTATTTAAAATTCCACACGAATTTTAGAATTCGTGTTAAAATATTCCAAGTGCCATTTCTTTTTTTGAATTAAAGTCGTAGAAATTCCAAGGGAAGTTGCGCTTGTCGACATTCTTCTGTAGAGCGTCGCGTTCGCAGGAACCGCGTTCATTATGTCAGGCCGGCTCACTTGTCGTATCTGAACACGACAGAAGGATATAATTCATATAGGAAATTCTTGGCGAAAGAAAGTTATGCGAAAGCTTTGGTAAAAATGTAAAAATTTTCAAGATAGAGTGAAAAATATATATATAAATATGAGAATAAGAATATGGGAGAAAGGAGATAGTTGCCTATCTGGGTAAATGCATTGATCGGATACATATATACATATATGTATTCTGTTAATATGAAAAAAAAAAAAAAAAAAAACAATAGACAAATGATGAGTCTACGCCAAGATGAAACATTCCAAAACGCTGACGTTTTCCGCACCATAAATCTAACGCGTAGGAAGTGAAGAAAATAAGCAAGGGTTAAATTCGTATTGAAAGCTGCTCGCTGCTTAAAAATTTCTAACATTATAATTCTTAGTCAGTGATAAAGAATGTGCGTAGCTTGGAACGTTCAAATAAACACAATTTGAATGTAGCATAAAACGTTCTAATGGCATCTGTCGATTTGCGTATGCTTCTTAACGATTTGATTGCATTTGTATTATACTTCATAAATCTTAACTGATGTAATATAGGCTGCTTTTGATACTTTCGAATTTCGAGTTTACGATATTCAAAGTTTTCGATGTCAAAATATCAAACTGTAATTACGTATTATATATGCTGGCAGGATTAGACACAGTCTCACGCATTACAAGTATAGGACTGTGCTTCGATAATTTCCCGTAAGAGGATCTGGCGACAATAACGCCAGGACGTTAGTGCGCATGCGCAATCGTTTGTCCGAAATGAAATTTTAATGGCTTCTCGATCGTAAATTCCTTTGGTGTTTACTATAAGTTCGGATCGCGTAAAACGTAAACGACACGCACGATCAAACACGGAAGTTCATTTTAGACATAATTATACTTTTGAAACTCCCAGTAGATCATTCAATTCATTATTTAACTTCTGTTTACTTCGAAATAGGTGACTCCACTCAATTAGATCTTGACGGATTGCTCTATATTGGAGGAGTAGGAGCCCCCTTTGCACCCCTGACGGTGCCGGCAGTATTATGGAGCGGGGCTCTCAGACAAGGCTACGTGGGATGCATGAGAGATCTCGTAATCAACGGACACCCTGTAGATATTGCTGGTTACGCCCAACAGCAGGATTCAGGTAAGTCGATTTATGAGAAAATGCTGGTCGAAGGAGCGGCTGGCAATTAAGGGAACAATCGGAAATACGATTACTTTCACATTTACGTCGGAATTACTTATCCACTAGGTATTTTCCTCTAATGACCTTTCACGATTTATATCCATTCGGAATCGCACACCCTATAATTTTCTGACAACTGGGATCTGCACCGCACTAATATAGTTTGCATATACCTATCTGCCTGCAAATCCTAGAAACTGGTATATAGAGTTTACGATGAGACATTAAACCCTTTCCTTAATCACAGTCCGAATGACCTGACGCTAACTCGGACTGACGGTTAAAATGTGAAATTAATGTCTGAAAATGTATATGCTTAAGAAGAGAAAGGTGCTCCTTTAATTGCTACAGTTGAGAATAAAAGTTATCAGGTTCGTCTCAAGCTGGTATCTAAGAGTAAATGTATATTGTGTAAAATTACATTTTTATTTATGACAAATTCTTTGTTGTCGTGGATATTATGTATATGATCGTATTATAGTGAGTAATTTTATTAGAAACATATGTTTTTCATTATAAATATTGATCGAATGAACTAATTACATCTTACAACAATCGACAGTACAAAATCTTAGTATCGATTGATTTTGTTAAGAAAAAAAAAGAAAAAAAATTGATTCGCTGCGGACAGGATTCGAACCTGTGCGGGCATAGCCCATCAGATTTCGAGTCTGACTCCTTAACCACTCGGACACCGCAGCTTACACGATGTATCAGCTGCTATAGCATTTACTACAGTTGCAATCCTTATCTTTTACAGGTTGTATGTTAAATTGTTTTTAAATATAATAATCGTGTTATCGAAAAAATGTTTTACGGATATTAGCATATTAAAACAGCAAAAATATTTACGAATCGCCTCCAATATTTAAATAACGAATGAAGAAATTTAAAAGAAATTTTATCCTTTGTTTTATTAATACTACGTGCCTACAATTTGCTGTTAATAATTTACACCAATAAAGTCACATAACGCAATAACAACCTTAACGAAAAACAATATTGTTAGCAAAATTCAATCTTCGTCACCGCTATTGCATTCATGGTCGAATTAATGAAAATATAATCGATTCTTATTCAACCATCGGATGATTGATAACACCATAAGACTGTCTAACTTTTGACTCGAAAGTTACTTGAAGAAGACTCGTTATCATCAAGACTCATTAAATAAAATTTTCTCAGGCAACGATCTAACAAAATAATTACCATAAATTGTACCAACATCCTAACTTTCAGCATAGAATTTTTATGCAATCAAATAAAGATGATCGCCTAGAATAATGATAACACTGGAAAATCACAGAAGCAAAAATTAAAGCGTGCCCTAACAACGTACATTATGTTTCATAGGTGCCGTGAGACCGGCTTGTCACGTACAACCCCCTCATTGTCCATCTCAACCCTGCATGCACGGTGGCCATTGCCTCGAAGGTTGGAACAGATTTCACTGCGATTGCACAGGAACACCCTTCACGGGACCTACCTGCGGCAAGGGTAAGTCAATTTAAAATGAAAAAAAAAGCTCATCGCATTAAAATACACCAACTTCATTATAAAAATCACGCGACCCCCTAATGATTCCTAAGGGACCACCGATTAAGGATCAAGTTAATATCAACACTTTTATTATATATATTATATTAGATAACGACCCCTCTAATACTGCTCACGAATATAACCGAATGTCTCCACGCAAAGGGTCGGTCATTTTTTAATCGTCTGGCCTTGCTCTTCATCTTTCTGCCAGATAAATCCTATAGAAATTTAAGGGCGTACGATTTTAATCAAAAATCTAATGACAGTTACCGATCAAATAGACTTTTACGTAATGACGTCATACATACAAATAACGAACGATAGATTTCAGTGAGACGATTTTCACGCTGCATTTCACTTGTATAAAATTTGCTGACGTAAAGCTGCACTGCTTTCTTTATACTTTTACTCAAACAATATATCTTGTTGGCTTCGATGCACATCGCAGATGCATCCACACTGCATCTGAATGGGAGTCAACAAATGACTGCACTGATGCCGGAGGATTCGAGGACGCAGGCCGAGGAAGTAGTTGTGCGCTTCAAGACAACAAGACCACGAGGATTGCTACTAGCCACCAGCTTGGAAAACAGCTCCGATCGATTGCAACTGTCTCTGGAAGATGGCAACGCGAAAATGCTGATCCACATTGGCGATCGGGAAAAGGTGAGACGATTTTCCATTTAGATAAAGACGATGCCATTGCCGGCGTTATTTGTTAGATCCAATATCCATTGAAGACGGTCGCAGCAGGTAAAGGCTGGCTGTCAAATACAAATCCACGTGTATTTATCAGAGGTGGAAAAAACGCGAAAATGCTTCGCGTATAAAATACTCTTCGACGGATAACGTTACGGTGGGAATTACAGTGCGACATGAATAAATATCTTAGCACTAGATATGTATGGATATTGATTATCAAAGTCAAGATGAATTGCAAAAAAAATAATATTTATGATTTCTGTAACTTCAAATCATAAATTCAACAACTCGGTCTCGCACCTTTTCGCAATTCGCACCAGTGTTCGGTTTAAGGGTTAAACATGAAAATTTGAAATCCGTCAAATTCACGGATTTCGTAAATCTAGCGTAAACTGTATTTATATTTACTGTACGATTGGCTATAATGATAATTGACGATACGATTAAAGTACGTTTGATATAAATTATATCGAATAATTTTATACTCTCATCTTAATACAGTGACTTTACGAAGGTTTATTGATTATTCTACAAGAAAATTAAATAGCTGATTCACGGTTGCAGCTAGGCAATAAGAAATTGAGGTTTAGCACAGGTTGGCTATAGCACGAAGCATTTGTTTTTTATACTGTAAAAAACTGACACAGGGTCGTCCTTATTATTAATGACAAAGAGATTAATTAATCCGATAAAGATATACATTTGACCTGAAATTTATGGCTTGAAACAATTTGAATATTTCCTTGTAACGTAACAGGGAGACTTCATAAACTTCATCGTCAATGAAGTTGAGCGTATCGCAATCGTGTTCATATGCCGGGACCAACGAAAAGTTCAGTGACGCTCAAGTTCACGGATAAAATGAAGCGCATTTCATGGACCTTTATTTTGTATTTCTTTTTTGCCTTACAAATGATTCCCAGAAAGGTAGGCCAGCGCGATTTGATTTTGCATTTTTAAAGGCACGAAGAAGTTCGCCCCACTCACATTCAAGGCTCCAGCCATAAGCACGTACACCCGTATACCTCAAGGTACCTTAGGTAGTCTATGCAACATAGATACAGCAAGGTCTAGGAGGATAGTCATTTGCAGACACAACTCCGCTAACCATTTTGGAGTATCTCGAGCAAACCCTTGATCCCGTTCGCTATAAGAAAAATAAGAAGCAGGTATCTTGAAAAAAATGGTAATACCGACCTCGTGGAAGTGTCGAACCGAAATCGGAAACAAAGGTGCCTGCCATCCGGTAGAAAATCATAAAATCCCAAGCGACACTTCGATATTGAAAAAAAAAAAAGAAAATGATCTCATTGGGTGTGGCAGGTCTTCAGGTAAAGAACCTTAACCGCAAACTCCATAAAGCGAGGGTGGCTAGCATGAAGGGTGGTACGAGGGTGAAGTCTAGATCGCCGAGGACAGGTACTCTCGCGTCAGAATTTATAAAAGGGGTTTGAAAAGCGACAAGCTTTCCGCTGATATTCTTCATTGAAAGCCTTCGCGGACTTGTCAGTCGAAGGTACCCTCCCTATCTACGACGAAATTCCGAGCCAGAACCGAAATCAAAATCGTCGCCCCGTATAGAAACTCTAGTATTAGTGAATTCTACTTGCCAACCTCCCTCCTCACGACGTCACCGTCGACGCTGACGCTTATACGTTAACTTAATACGTCAAACGGCTGAAATTTCGTGAAGTAAATGGTCTTGACATTTCTGACTACCCCGTCTTATCTACGGTAACGTGATATTCTTTCTGGTGGCGATGCCACTTCGTACCAGCCAAGCCAGCTCTGCTCGTGTACATCGAAAGTCCTGGAAGCTTCCCGTCGTATAGACTTTGTGCACTGTCACACGTGGCGGACGTAGACGTCTACAGCTACGAGTTATATTATTGTTACGCCAGCGAAACGGACATGGCAAGAACTCATACCTATTATACGCTCGAACAACATTGCACTCGACATTTTGTATGTGAAATATAGGAAAGTCCCGACGTTTCCTATTCTGCGATACAATATACGTCTAGTGGCGTTATTGTGGTCACGGTGACAGTTACTGCCGTCGTATACGTTATACCGAGCTATATGACGTCTCGGAGGCCATTTTGATTTTGTCATATTATGTTACGTGATAAGGCTTCAACGAATGCAATCTCCTGGACCCTTAACGAATGAGGGTTACTCTCGAAGAACCGTCATAGGGTATAAGGTTTTTTATAGGATAATGACGTACAGTGCTGGTCAAAAGTATTCGCACGGTGCAATGCCTGTCAAAAGTTATTACACCGAGCAGATACTTTTTGAGGCGCGCTGTATATAGTAGGCAATGGATTTTAACTGCTAAATGCTAATATTCGTGTGGCTTCGATCGATACTCTCGAGCCAATTATAAAATAGAATCATTTATCTCGCTACGTAATTCCCCAAGAACGTTGGGAACAGGTAGAGGGTGTCGTTCCATGGTAACGCTGTAATTCAAGGTGATGTTTCAATCTTGGAACATGGGCTCGATAATTGAATGGAATAATTAATACAAGAACGTACTGTCGAGATTAGTCTCAGGGACTGGATTAAATTGAACTGGCGAGATTTCAATAAGCTCGGGTCGCGCGTCGATAGAAACAATTGTACGGGACTTTGATGAAAAAGTTTTGAAAAGACGAACAGTAAGGCATATCGTAGCGTGGAATACGCAGCTCGAAATGATCGAAGACTGGGAAATTGGTTGGGGAAAGAAATTTTGGAAAATTATTAAAATCACTGGGAATGAAATGCAAAAAATATTTGATCGGAGCGCTTGAGTTTGGTTGACTTTTTTTTTCCGTGAACTAACGACCGTATTTACTCGTTATCAGACATTTACTTACTAACGATACCAGTTCGTAGAATACACAAGTGTCTATATCGAGAAGCACTTAACTTATTAAAATATATCATAGAGACCTATGTAGCTCTTCTAGCACAAAGGGGTGACTACCCTCAATGCCTTTCTAACTCCTGGACTAAGGGATTCGTGGCGGCTTTCATAGAAGCTATTTGCTCCATTGTTACAAGTGCAATCTGCTTTATTGATTGTCGGAATCTAGAAACGAATGTCCCGTGAAAGGGAAATCAGACTAGAAGTTTTTAAGGGCACGAAATATCGCCGTAGGACTCGAAATTATCCATTTTATTTTATCTTTCTAAGCGCGAGCATAACCATCGGTATGAACGCCGCTTTAAATCCTGACTGTCACACCACCTTGCTCCTAATTAATTTAATCTGCGGAAGTTACGTATATTGACAAAGAAACTTTACAGTCTTGCATATCTAATTTCTATTTGAAGTCACTAGATGTTTTTAACGTCTCGACATCCGAATACTGAAAAAAGCCAGATATTTCGCATCCTGCGCACCATTGATCGATGTCTTTCCCGAAGTTGCATTGTCATTATACCTAGTAGCCATTTATTAAGGATGCATTCTATTTCCTCTTACATGGAATCACTTTAGGGTGGAATGCAATATCGATGAATTCTCTTAGTCATGCATAAATTTGTGACTACCAGCTATATAGAAAATGTTGAACTGAAGGTTTCATGACATTTAATCACATTTTTGTGTAATTGTTATTGTAAATTTCTACTGATGCGATTATACTAGAGAATAGAAATAAAATCTTGTACGCTTAATACATGGCCATGAGTATCATATTGGCCGCCATAACATGGTTAACAATTCAACATTATGCGGGAACTAATGAGCGAATCGCGCTTGCTCACAGGGGAAATCGTAGGGTAATTTATTGGTTAGCAAGCTGGAAACAGTGTGATTGGGAAATTGGTTATATTCGGATATTCATTTGACACACAAATGAAAGACCGATCGAGCGACTCCGATGCGAGCACGAAATGCTGGTTACCAAAGGAGGATAATCTTTCAATTTCTCATTCGTGAGTCAAAAAGAGTAAATTGAATTACGGCCGAAGCCCAACAATCCGTGAAGAAGTGTCCTCGACTCGGTTAATATCTCGTGAAATTATCTGTTCTTTAGGTTTCTAATATTCACGTGCGCTTCAGCGTGCCGGTAAGCGAGTCGAAAGACTCAAAATCAAAAGAAATTAAAAGAAATTAAAAGCTTTATTCCCGTACTAGATGATTCACAATAGAGACTCAAGATGAGAACAAGGAAACTAGAAAACAGAACAACTTGCATTGGAATTCAAAGGGAAATTCTTGTAAAGTTCTCTCTCTCTCTCTCTCTCTCTCTCTCTCTCTCAATCTCTCTCTCTCAATCTCTCTCTCTCTCAATCTCCTTCCAGTCCTACCTCGTTCTTTCTTTCTCTCGCTTCTCGTACGGAGTACGAAACAAAACCTCTGGTCAGCTTGACTGAGCTTCATTTTATTTCAGTCGAGGAGTTCCTTTCCGATATATTTCTCTTTTTCCCTCTCCTGTACACATCCATGTACTCCTTTTCACACAAAACAATTCCTACCCTGAACTCAGTCGGCAATCTCGGATTCAAGCATAGAGACATCTTAAGGAGGGAATTCTCGAAAATACTAAGAAACACTACCTATACCAGAAGTCCTATTTATTCTAGTGTAACATTAAATTCGCCGTCCCGTCCTTCCATTTGTTTCGCCTTTGTGACGCCCATCACGAGAAACACACGAGACCTAAGATCGTTAAATTGCGATACAAAGTCGAGCGATACAAGCGTCGATACTTTAACACTTTGGAGCGACGCCCAGCGTCGTCGTTGCTTGGCTTGGTCGGTACACGGTATTTTATTTTTCTCAGCTTTGTATATATCCACGTCACGCTGCTTACAATAGGCAATCGCAGTTTCGTAGATTCAAATCGCGACGCGAAACGCGATTAAAGCTACGGGATTCGTTGGAAATGTTGATAGACGGTGATTGCGTCGATTATCCGTCCTTTTACGAGCAAAGGACAGAATTCGAGAGAACCGTAATATCCGCCTACCGATAGACTTTCGATGTAATTTCTCCCCACAAAGAGAATTTTTTACTCGACGTTTCACTCGACGTGCCTTTCCACGCTTTTTCCTGATTGTTTGAGCAGGCACTTTTTAGGGCGTCAACGCACCATCCCCTTACGCGGCCTATCAAATTGTACTGCTCCGAATCTGCATAATGTCCCTTGTCATTGACTTTTTTTTATTTTCTTTCTCTCTCGCTCCCTAGTATTTCCTTCCCTACGTCACGAAAACCATTCGCCGAGTCGTAGGAAAACTCGAGAGCGCGCATTTGAACGTTTATTTTTCTTTTATCCATTTCCTAGGGTTTCTCACTCTTCTTTATCTATTTTTCTTACCTTCTTTCTCATCGAAAACTTCCAGCATCGCGTTAGGAGTGGTTGGAGCGACGTTGAAAAAAATTTCCAGCTTCACGTATACGAATTAATATTCGGAAGTTCTGCGCCAAGCGGAACGCTCGTTTTGGGCGTTTAGCTCACTCTTTTTTTCTTCATAAACTTTTTTCTCGTAGATTCTCGTTTAAAGGCTATCTGCAAAGTAGTCATCCGTGCTACGACGTAAAGCACGCATGTTCCTATGATATGGATACTCAACGTGGATAAAGTAGCGCAGGTGTAAAATTGCAGTAACACGTGTGCGTCGCGTACGAATAGTGAGCTTTTGAATGCTGGTGATAAAGCGGTTGATAATAACAGTGGCATAGGGGCGACGTTATTTGACAAACGTGTGTCAGTAGCCACGTGGTGATAGATGATATCATCGTATCGGGTTGCGCCGACTAGCTGATAGTGACGAGTTGGCTGGATTTATGGGAGCTTAACTAAATGAGAGCAAGGGCTCGCTGTGATAGTCTGTTCCCGAAGAACTTAGCGCAAGCGTAGTTTATCCAATATTGATATCGCCGTTGCTCTGGTGCGAATTCTGGCTAGCAAATTTTTTTTTATAACGATGTACCTGAAAGTGAATTTTGAAAATATGCTAAATAAATTCACTAAGATTTACCTGGTTGCATATCGATCTACCCTATGACTATGTCTGTCACGATTTCATCTGGTATACTTTTACATAGAAAACAACTACGTCAGGTGGGAACCGATCGGATTACATATAGTTAATAATTCGGTGTACTCACAGTCAACCTGATACATATTATAGGATTAAAAATTTGCCATTGAAATATTTACTTCGATGTTTGCTGCGTTTATTACCGTGGCTTTTATGACAAATTAAATTGTTAATGAGGATTTAATTGAATTTTTTGCATTTTCAGATACTCGTCGCAGGTCAGGGGTTAAACGATGATATGTGGCATACTTTGAGATTCTCCAGAAGAGCCAGTTCGCTGAAATTACAAATCGACGACGAGGAGGCTGTCAGAGGTAAATTTTGTTTCATGATTTATTGTATTTTTCGAAAGATGATTTTTCCACGAACCATAGTTCTCCTTGTGCTTTGTTGTTCGAACATTGCGAAAATGGTGTGACAGAAAATTGCAAGATACAAATATCTTTTTCGTTCTGTGGTAATATCTGTAAGGGTGACGTTAGTTTCGCAAAAGGCCGAGCATACGGCGGGGTAAACATCGACCCATTGCAAAATCCAATATGCGATTGGCAAACAGAAAATGCGACAGGACACACCAACGTGGGAACTAAGCAAAAACGTATGGGCAGGCAAACCAATCTGAACCAGTCAACCCCTACGCGTCAACCTACCGTCCCGACGCAACGGCGAAACCAATCAACTATTTTGCATCTGGACGCGACGTGCGATTTGCCCCACTTTGTGCTAGCTTACCTATACAGGTATTCGCGAAACTCCAGTACTCCGAGTATTACTAGTACCAAAATACGTGTCTGAGGGCAATAACGAAAACGTCAAAAATCGTATTCTTAAAATTCGTCATGAGATACAAATTCAGATATGAAAATTCTCTTTGCAAGTTAGATAAATGTATCTGCCAAATGTTATCAGTTTTTTTTTATTTTCGTGTATTTAAAAAATTCGCATAACGATCGACGCTTAAAGAATTGAGGTATATAACAATTTTAAAAAAAACATCTTGACTTTTAATCAAGCAATACGTACGATTTTCAATTTTACACAGTTCTGCGTAAAGCAGTATTCATACTGTTCAAATACGGGCTTATCAGTTGGCTTGCACCTTTTCCATAGTCCATAATTAGTGTCTTCGCCTCACTAAAAGTGCAATTTCATTCCAAGCAATAAGTGAAGCAATTATCTAGCCACGTGCTCACGTAAGCGGGGAACATGGAAAAGAAAGCACCGCTTAGATTTGCATCCGGTATGATATGTGTGGGGAAGCAGGATATACGGTAATATCATACTTCAAAATTTCTATTTAGCATAAATATCCCGCATCCCGCGATACCGGTACTCGAGCTCCTACTGATATATCGTTCCTTAGCCGGAGTGCAGGTCCGCCCCCAGTCTTCAGCTCTTGCGAAACTTACCACAAAACTTGCCCGTGGCGAAACTGCCGGGGAAACTATAAATTACGAAATTTGCCGCAAGTTTAGATTGAGCGCGGTGGACGACAAACAGCGACGGTGCGAGAGCTCGAGGATAAATGAATAAAGCTTCGCTTTTCGTTAGAGTCTGCGGCAGCGCAAACTAGGAAACTTCCTGTATCCTCTAGATTATAAGAAGGGCTTCCAAAAAGGGCTCTCTGATAAGAGAGCGAGGGTTGCTTTTATCGAGGGGTGGAACGAGTAGCTAACCTAGGAGAATCGAGGGATGAAAAAGCATCGGGAAGATAAAGCAATGCTGGAACGAAAAGGCTGTGCTGTACGAAGAGCTAGACGGAACAGGCTCTTCCAAAAAGAAAATTGAGACTTAATATTTCCTCGTTCAAAGTATCGCAACTCGTATACGGATGCCGGATGAAAATCTAATAGCTAATCGTGCACCGTTAATTTCCTGGATTAAGATCATTAATTAATGAGGCGAAATACGCCGTTGGTAGAGATTCTAACGAAGCGATTTGTATAGTGAAAACTTAGTTAGAATGCTATAAATTATTAGTGGAAACTTGGAAAAGTTTAACTGTGCTGTGGGTTTATCGTGTCGTAAAGATGGAAGGGGTTTGTAGGTATATTAAAAAAAAATTTCAACCGAAATATTACCCCAGTCATTTTTCACCTATCTAACTTTTAAGATCCTCTTCGAGGTAGTTTTCTGGCTACCGAGATAGCTTGGTAAAGGATGTATGCTCCTCTACGTGTAGGCACTGGAGCGACTTTGAAATTGAAATTTCGCCTACTTGCGCTATTACGGAGCAGCATGAGAGATGGGTGTATGGCCCCTTACAAATGCTTGCTCGGTCGATATGTAAACTTTTGCTGCGGAGTTTTTGGAAAAGCACAGTTTTCACTTGAAAACTTATTGTTCCAGTTGTCTACTTACTTTGGACGTAACGAAAATACGAAGGATCTCGTGTCTCGAATTTACAGGAACAATTTTTCCTCGCATCGGCTTCCGTTCAATTTTCATTTTACTTTTTTCTTTTCACTAGAAAATCGCGAAAATCGACAAAGGATGTCAAGAAAATGGAAAAGAATAAGGAAAAGAAGGATTTCCCTCGAGAAAACCTGGGAAAATGTTTCACTCTTAAATTTGACAATGTCGACGTTCAGCCATTACAGGTTACGTGCCTACGTCGAAGGTACGGACTACTCCACGTACTGGCAACCGTTTTCCAGTGCAGCTCGACATAGGAAGGTTCATTTGGCATTCATGGCAACGCAGGCGATTGAAGAAATCGGTCGGAATGCAAATAGCGCGACTTAAAACTTAGTGGAGTCCTCGGATTTAAAATGCGTAATTCCCTTTTAAATTTCTAATTTATCCAGACAGTCTTGTTCTCGCTTTTACCTACTTTCCGGCGTGTCCATTTTTAATTTTCTTTTTCTCTCACGTATTCCCTACTTTTCTCTCTACCGTTCCGACGTCCCATCTCGCTCGAACGAATTCCCAGGGAATCACCTCTCGGTACGATAATAATTGCATTTATGCAAATGCATTTTTATCGGCTCGACGCCCAGGGTGAAAACTGCATTCCACGCGGAGCAACCTCTGACCGTCGCCATTTATCAGAGCCTATCGACAAATCATGCAAATCAATATACCTATATACATACGTACATACAAATACTACAGAGACTCCAAATTTAATAATCCCTAACAATTATTTCTTGAACGTATTAATTACGAGACAATGTTTTCGTACAGAGTTTACCTACATGACTTTCTTACTCACCCGAGGCAATCGCTGCTCTTCTGCGATCGCTGGACGTTTCCAATTTTTTCAATATCATTTATCGACTAAACATCTTCTTGAATTCCAACACCCCTTTTTTTATTCGTACAGACTTTTGGGCATAATAAAAAAAAAAGGTTGTGAATACCATACTAGACATTTATAGTTTTCGAAATTCAGACAGAACCCGATTCAATCTCTTATCCCGTCAATACTGTACGATCCACCGATACCCGATATATAGAAAATGATTGCTGCTAGATACATGTCGAGTTTGGCGGATTCGAAAAATTACATTGTTTCCGTGGGAGGTATCGTCGTATGAAAATATCAAAATGAAAAAATATACGACGGCATAAAGTCTCGATGTAGCATTCAGTCCCTTGTAAACCTCGCGTATTAATACATATGTACGCTCTGGGTTTAACCATACCGGTTTTCGCACTGTCTATAACCAATAACCAATACATTGCAGAAATAACCGTCAGAATGGCAGACCGTACCCCATTACGCTCTACTTTATTGGATTTAGATTTACGTCCATTTATCATATAAATTGCATTTGTTCGTTCCACGTGCTCTTTACTATTCGTATCCTCTCGGCTTAAAAACCTCCCTTGACACCCCCCCCCCCGGCCCTGAAAGATATCTCAATATGAGGATAGAGGAATATTTTTGATTTTGACTATTCGACACCTGAACGAATTTTATTCTTGCACCCCATAAAACGCCTTAATATAATTCGGTAGAAATTTTCGTAATATTGCTGCACATTAGCTGTGTACAGTCATCTTCGTATGGTGTAATAAAAAAATAATAAAATGCCTTAAAATCGTAATACCACGAATAGCAAAAATCCCAAAGGATCTTCTCCGAGGTCGGGAGCGAAGAAAAAAAATTGAACGTCTATAGCAGAATTGAAGGAAGCGAATGAAAAATGCAATTGTCCCTGTCAAAGTCGTAAATCAAATATTCTACCCTTTTTCACAATTTATCGTCCCATCCCTCTATATATATACTATATGTCTATGCCTACGTACTTCTGCCTTCTATGTATCTAGAATCCTATTTGAAACTTTTTGCAAGACCAGAAGGGTCGCTTCCCGATGAGTCTCGGAATCTAATGGAGTTTCAAGAATGTCAATATAATTTGCATAGATTCCGTTCTAAGTGCAGTATAAAGGCGAGATAAAAAAAAGGATGCATTGAAGTAATAAAATAAATTTCATTATACCCAGTGGCCAATGGTGAACAGCCATAGACGAGATGAAGAGTTCTGTGATAAAGCAAGAGAGGTAGTGAGTGTATCGTAACAGTTCCAATATCTATAATATAATCGATATACGCTTGGTTTGCCAATCAACTGCGTATAGCGACGAGGGTATCGTCGTCCGTCAACCCCTATGAAACACCTCCATCCTAGGATCGTCCCATAAACGGATGGCGAGTACCGCCAATATTGAGTTAGGTAGCAATACCCTAAATTGCCAGACCACCCCTTATTCGAACCTTAGTCCCATATACGCAGACGTGAACATAGACCTGTCAATCGATCGTTGGAAAATCAAAGCTTTCCTATAAAGTTATATGAAGTTCGTATGAATTAACTAACCCCTAAAAAAAATGTATACCAATATATCAGAAACGATTATATAAATCATAGTATCCTGATTCCTGATTTCAATTTGGATGGCGTAATTTCATTTGGATCTAATTCGGGAATTAAGTTTGCCCTCGTTAGCCAGACGATTCTTCAATGTCGATCAAAAATACGTTACAGCCAGATTTCTTGACGAGTCGCAAACATGGCCGTTCGTGTGCTTGAAAATTACGGAAGCAGGTAGCAGACTGTGAAGCGCTGGAGTTCACCTTGTCTACGTTGCTGCTAGGGTCAATCGCTGGCCCATCAAACGACATTTAATTGGATCGTAAATTGAGATCAAAGCGCGAGCTACTTGCAATATAGCTCCCTGCTGAGTTGAAGATGCATGGCAGAGAATTAACGTGAGGCCAACCAATCGATTCTCAGGGGTAGTTCACTTTGTGTCGCAAGTGCAATGCCATTTGATTCAATGAATCGTCATAGATTCGCGTTTAATAAATGAAAACTTTAATCGGTTTCTATTGACATTTCGAAATAAATTCATCGATGCATGATAAATGGTGGATTTTTATTTTATTTTATTTTTTTTTTTTTTTATTTCGACACCAACTGAAAAACCAATACATTCAGTATACCTAATGCGTATGCAAATATATTTCAGGCTGTATAGATATGTCGACCGTGCATGTCACTGTCACGATTCTCATAGAGATTTTCACAGTGGCGTTTAATAAAAATGGATTTTTTTAATTTTATCATCCACCATCTTTCTTTTTCAGCTGAAACTCTTCTGGGAAAACAAAGCATACTCGAATTCCGCACACTTCACGTGGGCGGTTATCTGCACTCCGGCGAGGACGTCCCGCATTTCGTCGGTCAACTTCAACAAGTCTGGTTTAACGGATACCCGTATTTAGAAATCGCAAGAAGTGCTGGTTCCCATCAAGGTTCACATCAGGGCATCACGCCTATCATCAGGGTGACCGGGAAATTTGGGAAGAGGAATCATCTGGTTCATCATCCAGTAACCTTCACGTCTAAGCACACCTTCGTTGGGTTGCCAGTACTGAAAGCTTATGTCGAGACGAACATCTACTTTCAGGTAAATATCAATAATTCATGATACCCGCTTTCTGAAACGTCCCTTCCGCAATGTGAATATTTTTATATGCAATAAAATTTGTTCAATTTACATGATGAATCAGAAACACTTACGCGCGATGATAATACCAAATGCTCGGCTGGTTTATACATGAAAATTCTGTAGAACAACTCGTTACGAGAGATATCGCGTGTATGAGCGCCGGCAATATTGACTATTACGCGTTTAATAGCTATAGCCTATTAACGTGGGTAAGCGAACGAATTTTCGAAATTTATAAGCGTTACGGTTCACATTGATATCTATTTCGTCTAAGCAATGGACCTAACGTAATTTCAGTAGGTACAGTAATAGTAATTTACGTACTTGTTTAGGGGTCTCAAAGGCCACTCGGGGAACGTAGCCTGCCAAATTCGACTAGGGTATACGTCCTGTAGGGTTATCGGTAGATGGTATTGGTAGGGAACGGTCGGTAAAAAAATATCCTGTAAATCACGAGACATAAATTCGCAATGAGTGGGATTTGAAAACTCGCTCCACGCGAAATACGCGTTTCGAAATGGTTGACGGTAACCGTGTAATTGAACGTCTACAAATTTGGATGAACGAAATCCGGGCGCGCGAGAAAATTAGTACCCGCAGTCAATGGCGAGCGAGGATACAAATTTTTCGTTAACACCCCCTAATTAAGTAGTATTAAACGCAGGTCAAAGGTCACGCGCGTAAAGTTAGGTTAAAATAAATAAAGCAATACTGGTGGAACATTTTTTAACGCGAGCATAAAAACTAGTACGAAGAGACAGAGAAAAGGTTTGCATGTGGAGGGACTGAGAAAATATCTCAAAGTCCCCTAACATCCTCGCGAACGAACACTGCGATACTAATTGAAGGACTGACACGGCAGCTGGGTGGTAACTTCATGGAATACGCTTAAAATTAAGCAGATAAGTTACGCTATTTAAATTCGCTAATTAAGCCCTGTACCTAATAATACGCAAGAGCTTAGAGTGTAGGTATACAGATACAGAACGGTAGGTAGGTAATACCTGCCTCATCACGGTCCTTTGAATCCTTTCATCGTTTGCAAGCAAAGATACAATCTAATGTAATAATTTCTCTGCCGCTTTCTGTTTTTTTTTTTTTTACGTATATTCTCGAAAAGTGTCAGCAATACGGGCGTACAGACAAAAGTTCCCGTAAGCGATAAAACCGCGTAGCTCGTAAAAATTCACGAGCTCTCCGTCCACGATTTTCAAGGGAAGACGGAAAAGTAGCGGGCGATTCTAGGATCGTGAAAAGTCAGACGAATAATCTAGCGTAATTTATTTTGGGAAAATAAAACAAGAGAGAAAAAGAGGACGATCCTTCCAGCAGCAGAATGCTAAATGGCAGGATACACCATCCACTTTGCTTAACGTTCACCTGCTACCCTTAACCATTCTGACATATACCTCTTGCTTGAAATCCTTGAAGCTCTGAAAAAAAAGAACATGAAAAAAAATAATACAAATGAGAAACCCACGTGCTTTAAAATACACATAAGATCCTGTCTATGTATAAGGTTATAACTGTTCAATTCTGATGTCAATACTGTTCGCATACCTGTCAGTACCTATACTGTCAGACTTCATGAGATTACTACAACCTGTTCTCTATTCAGTAAGGATTTGCGTTGAGATAACGATAAATCGTTGCTTCGTCGCCACGCTAAAGCTATTCTAATCTCCCGGGTCACTGTACTTCGTCTACCTTAGGTAATAGACGCACGAATGAGCCTTGGCGTGACAATCGATTAACAAATTTGTCTGATGGATTACAGTTCAAGACGCGCGAAGCGAATGGCTTGATACTTTACAATGCCGGAAGGGAGAAAGACTTCATAGCTGTGGAATTGGTCAATGGACACGTACATTACGTATTCGACCTTGGAGATGGTCCCGTGAGAGTAAGAGACACTTCGAAGTCGAGACTGAACGACGGCAAGTGGCACGCGGTGAGCATAGGCCGACCGGCTCCCAAAAGGCACACCCTTGCAGTCGACGACCACGTGGCGGCTGTCAACAGCTTGGGTAGCAACGAGAATTTGGATTTGGATGGAATACTTTATATTGGTAAGTTATAATGCCTGAGAGATGATGGCTCGTGAAGATTTTTATTTTATTAATTTTTTTTATGCGGCAAGAAGGTTCGTTCTATATATGCCTTTGTTAGAAGCTTGACCTAGAACAGGTCTCAAAAGTCGAGCCAGTCAAGTGTGATTTCGTGCGAACGTTCCCCGATGAATGCCATCTCCTCTCATTGTACCTACGGTTCGTTTACGTTAACCATAATAATGATTAGGGATGATTTATCATCGATGGAGTGTTCGATCCTCACACACTTGACTGATCTTCAACGACGTTGATTGCTACAATTCATTTAGGCCTCGCTGGTTTAACTTCCTTCGGCACCCTGGGGAGTTTCGTTAGGAGTTCGGGAATATGAAGGGAAAGGGAAGTCGATGCTATGTTTCTGAAGTTTTTGTAGCAGATGTTGTTCTTCCGCGTGACTTACGCAGAACGTGAAGAATGGAGGTTTCGTCGAGTCCGCAAAATATTATTTATCGACTGATCGGCGTTCTGTACATTTTGAACTTTCTTGAGTCAGTCGGTCTCACGTGAAATTCGATATAAATAAGATAACGAAGCTCTTGCATTTTTCAATAAATGGGTCGTTACGTTGTGGAGATCGTACCTGAATTTATTTTTGCCTATGGTTTACTTCGCTGCAATTTTCTTAGGGACGTGGGAATTTTCATGCATATGTAAAAACACATGACATTATCGAGAGACAGGCGAGACAAAATAATCTACTTATAAAGGACGTTTAACTGGATATGACTTTCATGATCCATCTCAAGAGAATTTCAAATGTAGAGATTATCTCCAGAGTTACTTCAGGACTCCTCGTACTCTTTGACTTCGTGTCTTAAATGGACAAATTTATTTTCACGAGTATTAGACTGACGATGATTAATGATCTTCGTAATTGAAATGAAAACAAAATTATTTTTAGAGTTATATGAAAATTCGTTGGATAATAGAATTTAAATGATTTATACTTTCGATTTGTTTTATTAATGTGAACTTAGCAAGCTCTTCTAGTACAAGCGTTGCCAATTTTGTGTATACCAGATGGGAACTGTTCGATATGATAAATCATTGGGTCGGTTTTGATCAGTACGTGCCGAGGGATTTTTTCGAAAACGTATGTTTCCCGCTTTTACGTGGCTTTTCCAATCCTCTCACGCGCTCAGGCACCCATTCGTAGCCAATGACAGCTGAAAATATTGCTGCGGGATCAAGTGGCGAGCGCTTCGTTTCAGCCGAGCACGCAGCAGTTCATGCGAGTAAAAATTCCGAGTGGAACGTGAAAATAATTTTCGGCCTCCTTGCCCAGCGTAACGGGATTGATTTATACGATGATATAGATATTCCTCCGCGCTAAAGTCTGAAGGGCAAATTTTCATAATCTAGTGATACGTCGAGTGGCTGCAATTCAATTTGCCAAAGTTAAATGTCCGAATACCGAAAGACTTGGGTACCTGCCATCCAGAGACTCGTGGCTACTTTTTACAGAAATTCGACATAAACTTTCTATCTAAGCTTTATAGAAAATGGATTTTGTCAATTTTCCATCTCTTTTCTGTCTCCTTTCATCTCTTCTCCCTCGATGAAACATTTTAAGTCTTTTTCGAAATTTCAGGTGGCGTAGAAAAAGCACAGTATGCTCAATTGCCGAAACACATACTCAGCCGACATGGATTCGAGGGATGCCTGGCGTCTCTGGATCTCAGTGGCGAGAGTCCTGATTTAAAAACCGACGCCGTTGTTCCTAGCTCCCAAGTGGAATCCGGTTGCGACGCCTACACGAATCTTCATCCTGGCAAAAAATGTTCTCACGACGTCTGCTCCAATCATGGTACTTGCGTACAGCAATGGAAGAGTTATACATGCGATTGCGACATGACCAGCTTCACTGGACCTACTTGTAAAGATGGTATGTGCGAACGCTTGCAAATAGTAGATAAGCAATACCATCCTTCGCTTGATCTTTGACCTGTTGCTTGAACATCATAACTTAACTAATTATTAATCTTTCTCTTGCAGAAGCTACAGCCTACGAGTTTGGTCCTGGACGAGGACTCATCACATACACCTTTCCACCTGATCGACGACCGGAAATGAAGAAGGATACAGTGGCTATGGGCATCGTCACGGCTGTTAATGACGCGGTGCTACTTCGAATAGAATCGGCTTCGAGCAACGATTACTTGGAAATTGAAATTGTTAGTGAATTCGTAAATATTTCTTTCTGGCGTTTATCGCGTGTAAATTTTTTAAAGCTCATAGCAATAGGTCTAAGATATTAGGTTAGATAATATATATTCTTATGTCATTCACACAGCGGTAACATGCTTGGTAATTTTTATTTTTATCAGTTTCTCAAGTCAGATTCAATGTTTGTACGGACTGTCCGAATTATTGAGGTGTAACAAATATGTTTTGACTAGAGAGATATTTTGTCTGTACAAAATTATCGGATTTTCTAATGGTGCATCATAACAGTAGACTGAGATTTAGCGAGAATTTCTATTTCGATTTGCTTATATAATTCTATTTGAAGAAACTTTGAACAATTTATATTTTACTCGAATTTCATCAAGAATCTGTATGCTTACGAGAAAAGAAACAAAATTATGACCTCTGCGAAACTCGAAATGCAATTTTACAGGAAATTGCAGGAAATCTCGAAGAATGTAATTTTAACTTGTATATGTATCCGGACTAAAGAGAAAACCTAAATTAGTCGTAATTCCGTACACTGCACGAGAGCAAATGAAAAAAAAAGTGCTCCCCAAATTACCGATAAAATAATGATTGTCCAAGTTTCACAGAATTGCTCTTATGATCCATTATTCTTCGAGTAAATAGAAATTTCAATTACTTCATAATGCAAATCAAGGGATTTTGAATATACAACATTTTCCTGTTATACAATCACAGATCTCAACACCATACGAAATAAGAAGTTAAAGACTGTCTTCGACAGTTTCCTTATCATCGATACGATATCGATCTTACCATTAAAAACTATCAGCATGATTTCAATGACGTAATCGAGTGACGTGTCAAAAATGTAATTAACCGCAAAATATTTTACGTCGACAAAATTTGTATGAATTGTGTAAAGAATCTTTAATCCGCACCCGTGAATTCATCTCGATCCACGACATGAGTCCTGAGATAACTTCTAGTAAAATTTATCTCGCGCACACGTAAAGATGGCGAATCACGTAAATACAATTATAATATTCAACATCCCTTTCAGAAATTTGTTTTAACAGCCCAGACTAATCTTGTTAAATCCTAAGCGACCCTTTGCACGTGAATCGGCACAACGAAATTACAAGTTCATTTATTTCGACGATTCACCTAAATCTAGAAAGGTCAGGAAATTATTCCGATCTCATTCGATTAATAACCTAACGGCCTTCTCGTTAAGGAAGAAATTTTCCCACGAATATATTTTAATAGGCACACGATAATCTCTCAGAATATTATTATTTACTAACATTTTATGGCAATCCGGCAGCCAATGGATATCTTCGTACTGTTTTCATATCGATTAATCAAACAATCCCACGATCACGAACAATTTTTTTTTACAGGTCGAAGGAAACGTGTTCGCCGTTTACAATATGGGCACGAACGATCATCCAATTGGCGAGGTTGGTGTCAAGGTAAACGACAATCAATACCATGTAATTCGATTCACCAGGACCGGAGCGAACAGCACTCTCCAGATCGATGACTATAATCTACAGGCCAATCATCCAACGGGTTAGTGATCAATTTAATTTTATAGATACCGATTGGCCCTTACTCAAAGCATGATAATATAAATAGACCGAGCACAAAAAGCGCATGAAAAAAATTCAAATGGAATATATAAATTTAATATCCATTTCACAGTTTTAATATACTTTATTGGGCATAACGTAAGCTAGCAAGCGCACCCGGTAAAACTATTCCGTGGATCATTTTTACTCAACTTCATTAACTAGACACTCAGCTATCCAATCAAGTTGTGCAACACACTAGTCCGTGTACTGTACTACACGCCATGAGAGTTACATGGCGACTGACGTATCGTCCAGCCAACTCCTGCTCTTATAAGCTTCGTACACGAAAGAAAGAATGTTGAACCGTGTGAAAGTGCAGCTCGCACGATGCCCCACAGACGCACGGCGTGAAGTTTATCATTGGTGGGAACGTTGGGGGGAGATCTTCATGGGAAAATATACCATGGGATCTTTCGAAGGAGGCGTGGCTTCGTAAGCCGTGAAGCCTGCATCACACATTTTTATTTTGTTCGCGTTGAATCAGAGGATAACATTTTGACGTCCCTTACGGCACATTCGCAATTCGATGTTACGCGTGCAAACATCCGAAAGACTTTTCTTCGCTGGTAGTAATTGAACGTGATACTTCAAAAGCAAGCAACACATTTAGTGTCACTAAAGGGAACGAATCCACCATTGGCATTTATCATTCGACGGAATTCTATTGGTCGGACTTTACGAACCCTTATGGGGCTGTAAAATAGGAAAGCCTTTGTGGGAGGTGGTCTCGAAGGATCCTTTTAGCGAGTCCAAAAACACTTAAGAAAATATACCTACTGAAATTTTCTAATTTCCTGATCAGAAAAGTCTCTGTAATTGGTCTTCAAAGACTTTTTTTTGGTTTGAGAAAACTGTTTTTTTATATATTTCTCTACTACTCGTACATGACTTCTGGAGCTCTGTTACGTTTGACCTAGATTGTGGATTTTTTTTTCTCTAATATCTCTAAGCAATAGGACTGATGCAAATGTGATTTACATCCTTGCACTTCTTTGACTCCTTTTCCAAAAGTGCACAAAAGTCACGAAGTTCCATTGAATCTCGGTGAACACGTGTCCTCGAATTTTTGTTTTCCTAAATTCTTATAGAGTCCTGATAGGATGATTTTTGAAAAACATCTTTTTCTACTATGTACATACATAAGAGCGTATATGAGTATTGACGGTGGTAATTCAATGTTTGTGATTACGAAACCTGTTTTGGGTAAAAGGTTTGAAAATTTTGTAATGGCGGAGAAATTGGTTAAAAATTTTTTAAAAATTTTACCTCCGATATTCCTCTGTAATCCTGGTAGTAAAACCGAGGTTAATTGACATATCTATTATGTAGCTTATGGATAAGCAGTACGAGGAATCTCCGGGATAATTAGCTCGCTGCGGGGGGTATGGGTTTTGAAGACCTCCAACGAAATTACCAACGCCATTCATCATTCCTTTTCGAAAAGGCAGAGCGATTAAGTTTAGCTGCAAATTGCCATTAGGATTGGTTCCCATTGTGTGGTAAACAGAAGTGCTTTGAAAACGAGACAAAGGATCGTAATATCGCGTTTTACGCCGTTTTTCAAATATTTTTCACTGACTCAACGTTTATAGAACCCTGCTTAATAATGCGGGAAAATTGACTTTCAGCAGAATTTCAATTTACTTATTTGTCGGAAAATTTTGAGAAATACTTTCTATCCTTGTCTGACGTCCTGATTAAAATATACAAAAAGTGCAACGAATCACATCGATGCACTGACGCTATGCGCTTTTCCATTAAAATCATACTGCATTCCCTTTCTACTTTCCCATTAAGTCGACTCGAAAATGAAAATAGACTTTTCGTACAGAGAAGACTTCATTCACTCGAAATACAAATTTATTGCCTACGCAATACGTGGATGGTAACGGCAATGAAAATGCATGTAGTATAGGAGGGTAGTTTTCTTAAAAACCTGCATCCTCATTCTAATACCCTAATACAGCTCAAGACGTTAATCCATCTCATTAGTTTCGACGAGAAGCGCAGCAATAAAACCGGTGCCCAAAAGATTTATTGACTAGACGTTCCATTGACAAGGAAATAAAAATGAAAAATTCTCCTGGTAATTCCACCGTCGATCCTCTTGCCTGAAAGAAAAAGCCATAGGACCCCGTAGACAACTTCTTCTCCATTTATACTAGCCTGACAAGTACTGCTACGTTCATGGTGTTTCTCTACCGTTTCCCATAGCAACAGCCAAACCCCCCATGCGACCTACCGTCTATAACTTGACCCAGCTAAGCTCCAAAAAAAAAGCGACGTTCTCGACAAAGGCACGATACATATTTGTATTCCGAAGAGTGGGTCTGAAGAGGCATTCACGTAACATGGAAGTAACAGGGGTGCCTGAAAAAAAAATTTTAAACCGCTTCTAGGATACCATATGGAAACGGTGGTACCGTTGGCATTTAGTTTGTAATTCTAAAATATACATTCCCAAATGCAACCATATATGTTACGTGACCCGATGTAGCTCGAGTACCGAGTTTCTATGCTTCGCGCGGTAAAGTGGTGAAAATAAGGGCGGTAAGAGAAAAAAGGGATGAAATTGTTAAGTACACGGAAAGCAGTCGAGTGCCCACAAACGTAGGTGCCCCCTGCTAGCGTTCTCGGATGGGGTGAATCTAATTTGATTTAATTAGAATATATTTGCCTGGTTAAAAGTTTCTAGCTCTACGACGGTATATCAGCCTGATAACTAAATTTATCAAATTATGCGTAGAGAGCGCGGAGCCGGCGAGCCGTCATTTATCGTCGAGTGGGCGTGGAGTTTAGAAGTCGCTTCTGAAGAGTTTAAGGGTTGCCAAGGGCACCGGACAGGAGGGCTCCGAGTCCTTTGCCAGTCGTACTGCCCAAATCTTTAACTGGCACGACTCCACTCAAATTTAGTAACCGTCCCTGAAAATCCGATTACACCATCTCATTAGCGGTAGAGCCAATTAAATAAATGTATCGATTAAAATTATATCAGCGTTAGCGGGTATCTTTTGACGGAGTCAGCTATACTTCGAAAAAGGTTCTATTGGTCCTTCAAAAATATTTCTGATCCCTCCGTAGCCTTCTGCTACCCTAATGCTTCAGACCACAAGTTTTTGTTCTGTACTTCGGTCGTCCCCTGTATTAAAATATATACAAGAACAAACCTTTGAAATTTTTATACACGAATCTTTCAAGCATTTCTTGAGCGCTACAAACAAATCAATAATATAACATTAATTATCATTATACGGTTCTGCAGGTTATTTAGCACCAATTACTATTTGACTGACATATTTACAGGCATATAACAACTATTACAATTCGCTTTGATAAATTTTCCAGCAGCAGTAATGGATTCCTCGGGTTCCATTTAGACTCGCAATGCGAATAGCACGCAATGTTAGTGCAGTACAGTCTCTCACAACTTAATGCGGAAACAATGTAGCCTAAGCGAAAATACCAATGACGTAGATGCTCGGAACGGCTGTGGGGATTGCTTTTCTATCTCACTCTAGACCAGAGACAATGTTCAGGTATCCCAACCCCCCCCCCCGGCCTTTCCTTGCTAGGAGAACGTAAACTTTTAAGGGCTCCGCTGTAAATGGAAGGAAAAGACCAAGTAGTTTTATTATAATGGCCTAACGGTTGTATCCAAAGGTCTTTCGTTACGACTTGAATCCTTTGAATTGAGTTTCCATTGTATGTCGACTTTTCTATCGGACGCTATAGGGTGTAACGGATAAGATCACATCCTTCCCTAATTCCCTTAAAGAAATACCTTCGTTCGATCATAGCGTCCTAGTCAGTCGAGACATGAACTTTTGTTACATTAACCCTTTGAGGGTGGGATCAATTAGCACGAGTGACGCTATATGTATCATTCACCCTATTTTTTTTCACCGCGCAGTCGTTACGTCCCCTAACTCCTGAAAGACTTGCTACCCTGGTAACTTTGTAGAGCACTTTGAACCCCTTTGGGCCTCGACTCCTTCATGCTCTTCTAATCGCACAGACGGTAGCTTGAACTGTTTCACGGAAATTGACGTAATACTTGACTCGATTATAAAGGGGTCTCTGTCCCTTGAATTTACTTGCCTCCGTGGCTCAAGAGACTCACGTAATTTTAGGCATAAGAAAATTGTCACTTTCTCGTCGCTATGGGGAATATGTAAAATCATTATGGCGTCGCTACTCAAGGTACCTCACACCGTTCCCGATGACTTCCTCAAGTACCACGTGTACCATCCGCCAACACACTCTTTTCCCTTAGCACCAAAAATATCAGCCCTTCTCCAGTCTGCTATCCTGATACTCCGAGTTCTCAGCGTGTTAGAAACTTTAACCCTTTCTCACGTAGGAGTGCTCGCTGATTGGTTCGACCTTAATCGACAAAGACCATTCTAACCGTCTACCATCCACCCTCCGACACCCTCCACCACCCTCCACGAGGGGATATCAGAACCGAGATATCCTCCTCGTACTTCCTGCTCCTCTGCTTCATATGTGGAGGGTAACGTGTCCCCAAGCCACATGTTCTCACGCATGCCACTCGACTCGCGCAAAGAACCATGTGAGCCTTCGACGTGCGAACCAACCGTCATGCGTCTCGGACGTTTCTTGCGACTCTTGTCTGTGGGAAAATACAGTTTAAAGAATTTCTCAAGCCACAATTTCCATCAGAACGAAATAAATTATTTTACGTTTCAGTCACTGATACGATTATACTGAATTTCGAACTTTCAATTGCTCTTATGCTATTATCACGAAGTAACTATTTAAGTATTTACCCGTAACCATTTACGAAGATATGACAGATATACACTTACGAGCAATGCAGTATACCTATTCTGTGTGTGAAAGCAAATGAAAATTTGAGTTCTAATGCCCAAAGAACCTTATACCGTTACGCCGGCAGGGTAGTTAATCGATATCACCCCTTGGGCTCTACCGTACGGATAGAGGGTGGTAGCATTTAGTAAAGCTCCTGCGACTGATGGGACTCTGTTATAAAAGGTCACGCTGAAGGCCTCTTTTTTTTCTCCAAGTTCAATCTCACCCTGAACTTTTCATACTCGTGCTCTCAAGTGGAAATTTCAGGCTCTCGTACACCATCATCCCCTCGGCACCCATGGTAACCTTCCGATAGATATACGCTCCTGATCGTTAAATAGTTCATTCCATTCATACAATCCTTAACGGATACAACCACCCCTAACGTTAAACCATATTCTCTATCGATGGATCAACCGCATAGGGTGTGGCCTGTCTTCATTACTTGAGCTCCTCTATGAAAGGATTACCCTTAGTATACTCACCCTCTGTACCACCATACTTCCCTGATACCAAAGTAGATCAGTCAGTTTAGAAATGTCAACCCTTTTCCGTACGCCAGCAGTTACCCACCCTAATGCCTTATCCGCAACCCCCTTTTCCCTGGCTGTTTCGCACGCGCTGCAGTTGGCACACAGTAGCTAGTCTAAAACGAAAATCACCAGCTTCGAGTCAGTATAGTACCCTAGTACCTAAATGGACCGGGTCTATTCAATTATTCCGGCTCCTACCGACACTTTCGATCACACACCCAGGAGCCTCCCTCGCGCTTGCCAACACCTTCGGTACGAGCGACACTGTAATCTAGTGTAAATATGAACTCAGGCTCACAGCCACCTACCGACATTTCAGAACACTTCCGTCTCTAGCATACTACCCTAGCCACTAATTAGGGATTTCTATTCAGCATATTCCCCTAGGGCTCTGAGCTATGGCCCATCGTTCTATACGTAGGAGAGATTTTTCATGGAAATTCGGCTCGGTCGTCAGACTGGAGCCATTGCAGACCGTCGAACTACTTCTGATCTCCTAGTGAAAACGTCACGCTGGCAACACACCAGCTCCTACTTCTATTATTGAAATTTCTACACGTTTATTGAACACACCGTAACGAGATTGTTCGCGGTAAAAAAATCTTTTTTCAAATTTTCGTATCACGCATTTTACGTTATTGACTTTTCCGGTTAGTATGGGTTTACTTTGTCGCTAGGTTACCGTTCAGCTGATTCGCATGCAAATTTTCAAGAGTTTTGTTGCTTCGTCAATGCATTCCTTGCATGTAATTCTAGCCAATGGTTCGCAGTTAGATTTACGTGTGTCGCGAACTTCCTGACGCCCTAATGCTTGAGTCACGTCGCAAGACGAAATTTGACGCATAGTTTGTACCACTGCAGCAAATCAGGGACACGCCCGGCTAGAAATATTAGCATTGCGGGGGTGGTTTGAAAATCCAGTTCGAATTCCTACTCTCCTAATTCCTCGGTCACGCTTTAAGCTCAAATTTCACGCTTGACCCGCACCGCATTTCGTTCCCGTACGTTGTTTATGCATTGCGTCAATCTCGTGCACATGTTGAACAAATGAGAGCAATTAAGAATTTTTATGTATCGTTTCAAGAGCCTCCTTTTTTCCAGACACACTTGGCCTCTTTGCGGTTCATGCTACCCTAGTGCTCAAGGCCTTTTCGGTGACCTCATAACTTGACATTTTGTCTCTCTTGGAATTTGCGTTCATCACGTTGGAAAAGTACTATGAGACATTCACGTATATAAATAACCTAGCTTAACTGCGCGTGGCATGTGTTTTGAGATCGTTTGTTCTACGCTTCTTATCAGACATGAATAATTGTATTGATATAAAAAATGGTATACTCGTTCAAAAAAAATTTGCATCTCCCCATAAGGCTATCGCCTTCCTGATCTTCGTATTATAGTTCTTGCGCGTATCTGCATCCCTAATACAAAACACCATAACTTTGACCGTTGGCAAGAATCGTTCTCACGCTCGTCTTCGGGTACACGTCGTCTCCCTGCCGTTGGAGCTCGTGGCAGGACAAACTTCTCCGTCAAAGAAGAAACGACCTTTCACGCGTAAAGGAATTTCCAAGCGGAGGTCGTATTATCTAACCGATCGTCCCACAGCAGGAATGTCGTTGAAATTCGACCCGCCTCAAGAATTCAGAACCTCTAATGATTTTCGTACTTTACGATCCGGCGAATAACTTCCAGGAACGTTATTCGCCTGCGGGGAGACAGCTTTTGGGTCTAATAATGAAAATGCGATGCCTTAACGACGCCTTAGAATTTCTTAGAAAGGACGCCTGGCCTCTGTCGCCGATCTTCAAAGACGGATCCTTGAGGTTGGCGTATCCGTCCTTCTACCTTCGAGGATTAACCGTCGGGGTGGCTGGTTTGATTTCGTGGGAAAGCTGTTACCCTCGGATCCTCGTTCGGTCCTGAGAACGAAGCTTCTAGAAGCTTCCATGAGGAAGAATTTCTTCTCATGCTTACTAGGGTAACATTCGCCTTCAGGAAGTTCACCGATGGCCAGGGTGGAACGATATACGTTAACCGCATTGCAATTAGCTCCACGAAGTCCTTACGATCGAATTGTCTGATTGCGACATGGAAAATTAATGTTGAGCAACATTTAGGAATGTATTTTTTTATCGGGTTGGAGTCTTTTTACCGCAAATTTTTGTTGTGCTCGAAAAATTGGTTATTACGCGATCCTTGCTGTTTTTTATTTACGGGTGCTCGAAACTTTCTTCGCTGCACCCTCCGTAGATTTCCCGATGATCTCCTTCGCGTTGCTGGGCACTTGGTAACCCTGAGAAAGCAATGCCTTCTTTCGAAGTCGAGTTCTCACGCTCGGCGTCTCCAGGTAGCGTCGGGACGGGACGCTTCGTTACCTATAATGTATCCTCGTAGGATCAACGTTCACTCTCAAAATTCCATGGACTCCGCATGTAACGACGTCTATTCTTGAAACGAGGCAGCTCCGTCGAATTCCCAGCCAGATTGACTTCGGCCTCAAATTTTTCTATGCGGTAGATCTTTTTTTTCTTCTTCAATCTTTTCAAGACACCCATACATGGTATCACTTGATATAGGGGATAATAATGAAAATTCCTCGGCACGCGGCAGGTGAGACACCAAGTAAATTCGACTGGGCTCGGGAACATCTTTTCTCACGGAATTTTAGGAAAATTACTGCAGGACATTCGACTTGCTTACAGTCCTATTCCCACAGGCCGTGAGAAACTATTTGAGTAAAACAACATTTTCTTCCCATCCTGCACAGGACAACATGAGTGGTGAAGATATATTATCGAAAGGATGCGTGGGACATTTTTGTAGTAACCAGGACACGCATTTATTGGATTAAAGAGAAAAATGAAAATGACCTAATTTATCTACACAGATGGATTTTATCTTAATATGATATCGATGAATTTTTCTGTCGCAACTAGAAACTTAGTGATTTTACGAAAAATAAGATTTTTCGCGAAAATACGCACAAATACATTTTCCAGCTAAATATACATTCGGTGTCTTCTCTGACGTATTCAGAATTTTTAGACGGACACTTTCTACTATAAAATTCAAATCGACGATAGAGTGAAATAATTCGGCGCTGAGAATAAAAAATTTTTAATCGCAAAAACAATATAACTTTCATAGACTCGAACCATGAAATTTTCATGTTAGGAGATGATCTGTCTTAGAAATCTTCTATGGGAAGGAACGTCGGGTACGGTTCCCCCTAACTCCAGACGTGCCTGAAGATCGAATCGTCCAGCGTGAGAATTCGATTCACGAATGTCAAAGTTCCTTCTCACGAGCACCAGAGAAACATAAGCCAATAAGAGTCGACTCGAAAGGCGAAACCCTTCTGGGTAGTCGAAGAAAAAAAAAAGAAAAAGGAAAAAAAGGAAAGAAAAGAAAAAAGCACAGTACCACGAGAAAGCCTGCAACATGCCCGAGAGGCGAGCACATTCCAGTGTCATCTGGCACATGTCAAGAGAGGAAAAAAATGGTGCAGGGGAAGTTTACAAAATTTTACAGGAATGTCACGTGCCTCGAGCGTGAGAATTGCACCGTTAAAAATTCCAAAATTCGTTCCCATCGATACCAGAGAATTATAACTAGCGAGGAAGAATTATTCGAAATTCGAAACCGTTAACTGGCTTCGCCATTGACGTTTCCGTTGCACCTGACACTCGTTCGATAGGGTGTCCCCGACACAATGCAATCTCCATGCACTTGCAACTAATTTAAGAAACCAAATGACTCCCGAGGCCAGGGATCTATAAGTAGTGAATTGGAATTTTCAAAAATTCCCTAACTCCACTTTCCCATGTATCCCTGCTTTTCGTGCACGCTCGATTTCCTCTGGCGTGCTGGGACTGGTGGGTCGCCTTACAATTTCAAAGAACATCTCAGGACGATTTCATGCCCTTTGACGAGTTTTCTACGCCATTTTGCAATCCTCGTGATTACCTTCTGCGTATATCTGCAATCCCAATTTCTTGTTTACTCAAAGTACCTCATTACCGGCAAGACCGTAAAGAACGCTTTTCAACCGAACATTTATAACCCGGACTACGTCGTCTCGCTCGCGACTCGAGCGGACACTTTATATATCGACAGGTACAATAACTCAAAACCCGATACTCGATGCTCCTACGTATATCTGCTATCCTGAGAATTTTACAACCCAAGAAAGGAAACTTATTCAGAAAGACTTTTACGACAGGTAAAATCCCCTCTTCCGGCGCACCATAAATACTACAATATTTCCTCACAGTAAATATACCTTTTCAAAAACTTTCTATAACTACCTGCAATCCTAGTTCTTATTGTCCTATTCTTAGTGTATTTCGACTTTTATATTTTTCTTTACGACTACCTAGATCGACGCAATAATTAAAATCGCTCTCGCATATATTTATATTCCACGTATTTACTTAGAATTCACAAAAAACAGCCTTCAGTTACAATTTTAGCGGTGTTAACTGCCACTAAGTAACTGCGTTAAGCCAATCTGCGCGTAGTGCATACTAATAATTTGTTTTGATAAAAATCCATAATTTTGTGAGAACGAAAGGAATCTCAAAATTCACCTGAATCTGATGCTAAAATTTTATATCTTTCTCTAAGAATAATATTTGCACATTTATATATATATATATGTATACACAGCAGCGAAGGTCTAGACGCCCGAGAGACTTTCTCAACCGTTCTGGTACCCTGTTCGAAATGGTACCACATGTCTCGACAAGTGTTAACCCTTTCACCGCTCGGTGAACCCAACACGGTCGTTCAGGATAGACGCAATAGCGTGGCAACCCCTTGTGACCCAATTTCTCGACGAAACTGGAGAAATGATCTTTCCTCATGAGTCGAACCGATAGGCGGGAATCTCGAGGTTTTAATTATTGGCAAAGCAGTCGGTCACAAGGCGAGCGTGAAGCTGCCTGAGAGGCCTGAGACCCTATTCCAAAATCGACGAAAATTAACCCTTCCTCGAAGGAGAAAACGTCGCCGCTTCTTTATTCGTATTTCTTTGGCCAACTTCTACCAGCCTCCTGCTATCCTAATGGAAACTCTTCGATTAATTCGTGTTTACAATGTAGCTCACGCCTTCCGACAAATTCTAATAGACCATTAACGACTGCGGACATTTAATAGTGTCCCTGTACCGGTACAAAAATTATAATCAAACCACGAGCAGTGATTGCTCAATGATAATTATTGCACACGGCCGTGGACGCAGCTGCGTCGCATTGCGCTTCCTTTCGCTGTATGCAGTCCTGTTACATTGAGGATATGAAATTTCCGTTAACATATTTTCGAACGCCCTCGGGATTCAAACTGTTTCGTACTTATGTGATATTAAGATCAACCGATTACACTAATTCTTTTTTCGTACGACGTTAACTTTATTACCTTCAATATTCTTTAATATATATTCCCTGCTGTCAGAAACATTGCGAAATTCAATATACGGCGAACGAAGATCGCTGTAAAGAAATTTGCAAATATCAAGATTGACAGATGCCCGAAAAAAAAAATAATAATAAGTATCGACTCGAAGCTTCTTCTTTCGTACGCACGTGCTCTCGATTCCGCTACGAATATCCGAAGCACCCGTGGTTCAGTGTTCTTATGCAATTTGCAACAATCCAATAGCCTATACCTGCCCTTACGTCTTAAGGGCTTCCGGATTATCCATATTATTGACCCCCGCCCATTTTTAAACGACTCTTCGTCTCTTCTGTATCCCTGATAGAAAATCTTCGGCTAATTCGTATTTACAACACTCTTCACGCCTTTCAATACATTCTAATGAGATAAGTGTTACCCAGAAGAGTCGAACCCGAGTAGCGAGACAGGTGCACTGGCTGTGACAAATTTCTGAACACACATAGCCTTTACTATATATATATACATGTATCTAACCGTAGACGTATAACCATGACTCAGGTTTCTGCCAGAACTCCTCGACCTCCTCGTCGCTATGGTATCCCGCTATATTGGGGGCATAAAATGTCCGTTGAAAAATATTCGAATGCTCCTACGCGCAGTCTTGAAGCGCGCGCCGATTCCTTTCCGTGCATTTTGCATACCGGCATATTTTACTTTTAATATCATTTAATATTACGGACGACCAACTGATGTTTGTTGCAATAGATAGATACAAGTCATTTGGTCTACCCTGTGCGTGCGACAAATTCTAGTAAAGAAATAATTATCGAATTCCTAATCAACACGATCGTGAATTATTTTTCGATTTGGAAACCGTTAATTTGAATCTTTAAAATTATGCTTCCAATCGTCTCATACTACCCTAGGAATCTTGTTTACGAAAGTCATTTCTTTTAAATAGGGATTCGAGTGAATATAAAAGTAGACATTACGAATAGCAACTTATACCTGGAACAACTCGAAATCATTTCGAGTGCGAACAGTCATGCTTACGCTTTCTCAGCATGAAATCCTAATCGCTCGGAGACGCATTGTGCCATGATTTTTAACTCTTTCGTTCTAGAATTCTAAATGGTGCTTAATGAGAAATTAAATATGACGTCATTGACCTGGTAACATTGTACAATCGCTAACGGTAAAACAAAACTCATTAGTACATAAATCTTATTATTGTTTAGTTGAAGCTCTGGGTGCTAATTTTAACTCCACAAAGTTTTTTTTAGCATTTCCAATTGAAGTATGAAAAAAGGAATAATCCTATGGAAAGGGATTTTAAGGAATTTTTCCAGATTTCGTTACACTTGCATAATTTTTCGAACAGAAACTTTGATTTTATTATAAAAGGGTATATATATACATATGTATATACTTTATTACAAGCAGATTCGTTATTTTCTATCTTTTACGCTTTTACTTTTGAATTTAAATATACACGGAGACGTATACATTATTTACATGCTCATGTAATCTTTTTTCAATAACAAGTACATACTTCAGGGTATTTTATACAGTAATAGTAAAAACGCGATGTTTGTATGCAGTTTTGGTCTAACGTTTGGTCTAACGTAAAATTGTCGGACTGGAAAAATGCAGATTGCTGGAAGCAATCCAAATTGTTTTGACCAACCGGAAACGAGTACTCTATAACGGGTGGTACAATACTCGGAATCTAGGTTCGCCTAATTGAACCCTTTGCCGATAGAGTCTATTTAAAAGATTTTTTTTATCATCGAAATACTCTGTACTTTTTTTTTTAATCGTCGAACAAAAGTGTCCTCGTCTCCGAATGTCCGTCACTACTACCTCCTCATTTATGCGAGCCTAATATCGCCGTTTACAGAAAATACTTCTTCACAATAGCGAATCGTATGGTTTCGTAATCAGGGGACTGATATTGTTCGCTACCAAAAGTCCTGTAGCATCGGCTTTGAACTAATGTAACGATAATATCTATGATAACAAGGTCGAAATAAAGTGACGAATTGATGAATATCAATTTTGGAGTAAATCGAGGTTTTGTTAAAAAATAATTCTAATGTGAAATTGCCTTTTGAAAAATCGTTACAAAAATTTTACTAAAGCTCGTATATCAGGCCTAAGGAATTTCTTGAACGTACATATTTTAAAAGGCTTCGGTTCATCTTCGAAACTACCTTGGCGCTGATGGTTACCTGTGAAATTTATTTACTAAAGTCAGTTTTTCGAATTGCCCCACAAAGACCCATAGACGCGCCTACAACCGTCAAGTCAGCTACCCGTGTACATTGTTGGGACAATTCAAATCTCCCCCAGGTGTTATTTCAGCCAGGAACTACTTCCAGGACCCTTATAACATCCTGAAACACTTGTTTACAAAAGTCATTTCCATGAATAGCAGATTCAGCGAGCGTGAAATTCTTCCTGAGTAGGGTCAACCGCTAAAGGACCTTCCTGGAACTACTTAGGACAAGCAATGGCTACATACTCGTCGGCATAATACCCTGTTAGAAAACGAGAGGATTTCTTCTAAGTTTTTAACCCTTTATCCTGAGACTCGATAGAAAGAAAAGTAAATGGATTAAACTTCTAAAATTCGGAACAATTTAATTTTATACCATTGCGAGTACTTGCAATTATAACGAAGCAGCAAATCTTATATATACAAAAATTGCTACAACGAAAAATTACAAGTGCATACCGCAAAATGGTTGAGCGATAATAATGATTTCCTTCTGAAAGAAACCACATTGAAAATTCGGTGAAGACTATGCTCCTCCCGCCAAATGTCACCACAACCGTAATCAGACACTTGATCACTTCCACGAGATTCATGCTACCCGGAGAAACTTATTTACAAAAGTCATTATCATGAATAGCGAGTCAATTGGCCATAAGATTCAAGCCTGCTCGGACCAGCTACCTGAAATACACTCGAAACCAGTTCAGCTAGAAAAGTCCCTTTGCCAAACGCCTTACCCCAACATGGTACCCTGCTATAGAAATGGAGCAAGCTCTTCAAACTTTTAACCCTTTGGTTACTGAAGATAAGAAAAACAGCTACCACCGTAGCAACGAGAAATATAATCTTTGCATAATTCATTTTAATCGTCAGGATAAAAATTCCAAATATTAAAAGTCCAAGAAATTACCAAGAATATTTCATATAACATTAAAAATCACATCAAGCATCATTGCCAGACAGCAGTATTCAAAATTATGCTAATAAACAGTAATAAATTTTTAACTGCATCGCACGCAATCCTCCTACAGTGCCTTGTGCTTCAAGGTAATATGCGCACACTACCATAAAAGCCCTTGGCAGTCCAACGTCACCTTCTCGGATCCTATAAGACCCTGCTGCAAATATTCTTCGTGGATGCCCCATGGAAGCTGGTTTCTCACGCTACGAGAAGAGCAACGTCTACGAGGACGATTAACATTTTTTTTTAAAGAAAAACTGCCCGACGACGATCTTCAGGATTTGACGTTCCTTTTTTCCGACGTTCACATCGTCTCGCGCTCATCCATCTCTTACAGATAATCTTGCGTTCCAAAAGGATGAAAGACTCTCGGCAGACATAAACCACCATGGTACGACTAAGGGGGCGGGGGGGATTCCTGATTAAATTAAAACCTGGCTATATCGTTGGGTCATGAACGTAACCTTCAAAAAAAATCCTCCTAGGTCTCATAGAGAAGGAGTCGAGGGTGGCTTCCCTTCGAAAACTCTGAAAGCGTCCATTGCGATATCTTCAGGGTGACCCAGTTGGCGTAAGCGGGTGCGTAAGGCATATAGTTTATGGCCACCTTGTAAAAGCCAAGACAACGTGACAATGACACGAGAAGATGGCGGTACGACCGTCATAAAAATCGAGATGTCTTTTGAGCAATGCACAACGGGGAGCCCTGAGTGGCCCTGACTTGAGGAGGTATCCAAAGACGTTGTCAGCTGCTACGGGACCTAGGGGGTTGGTTATTGGACAGCCATGCGAACCCTGGATAACCTCCAAGCCTCGTATGGACTCCTAGTATCGGAAGCGCCATGCGCCTTCGCCGTTTTCCCACGCGCCCTCGCCACGTTCTCACGCGCATCCGTTCATTTTTTTCTCTTTCTTCTTTACCCTCGTGCCTGCGATCCACCGTGGTGTGCGTGTCTTTATCGCTCTCACTGTCTCTCTTCATTTCTCTTTCTACCACGTTGATTTTGTACGTTACTGACTTTTGTGTTTGCAATTTTCATGTTCCGATGTCATCCTCTCTCTCTCTCTCTCTCTCTCTCTCTCTCTCTCTCTCTCTCTCTCTCTCTCTCTCTCTCTTTCTCTGTATTCCATCGCTCTCATGATCTCCGTCTCTCGCTCTCTTCGTGTCCTTTCCGTCTTTCGCGTGGGAAAAAAAAAAGAAATCCTTAGCGAATCCCAAGACAAGCGACACTCGTTGCCCGACTGTCGGAGGCTGAGGGACGTGGACGACTTCTTAAACGTGCATGGAGTCCTGGCCATCCAGGGTTTCGATTTCTCGCGTTCCCGGAGACTCTCCCACGGTACGATCCCGTGGGAACGGTTTAATTGGTTGGGAAGCTGAGAGCCGCTTAACTCGGTACGCTAGAAATCTTATCTTCTCAACTCTTCGTTTAACCCACGACAAGGAGATCCACTCGTTCCCTGGGATCCGGTATCGAATTTAATTCCACCGTAAAACTTGACCCTTATCACGGTCACGCCCTCTTAATCGAAGCCACGTGACGTTTAATTGGTAGAGACTGACAACGTAAGGGGTAAAAACTTCAAATTGTTAGGACTCGACATTTTTAATTAACCACTTTAAACGTCTTAGTTACATCGTACTGTATTTGACGTGGGTATCCTATCTCTACTGTCCAATAATTCCTGGGGACTGTCAAAGGGAGGGGGGCGAATATCGAAATTTATGGAAAAGGGATTAATTCGATATCGGAACATGAGAGAATGGACGGTCGTAAGTTTCTTTTATGTTTAATTTACAGCCTCAATTTCTCCCACGGAACAGTGGATGGGTTACGTATACATATAATAATGCCGAGAGGACTCGCCTTCCATTTTAAGGATGTCTGTCTCTAACCATTCCCACGGTTTTCTCGATTTTCCCAGTAAGCCAGGACTCTTCCCACAGGCTGTTAAGCAGGCGTGGGATAGTTCGTCCTCTGGGGCAGGAATTGATCTGCTTCGGTAATAGGCGGTCAGCTTACCAAAAGAGTCAACTCCGTAGATACGTATTTTTCCAACGTTATTCAAAACTTCCCACGGGACCTCGACGTGGTCCCGAGTCCTGTTTAGTCTCACTCGCGATCGTGAGAATCTTCTCAGCTTCGGGGGAAAGAGATTCCCAGTTCGATTAGGAGACTAGACCGTAGGTGGTGGTCGAGAGTTCTCATATTTTTACCCCCTATGCGCTTTCGCTCAGACAACGACCGTACCCCCTAGTGCTGTAACGAAGAAATTATTAAATCATTTTTTTCTACCCAGTATACCAAAGAATATTACAAATTTTACAAAAAATTCCCGGATGCCACTAGAATCTGTAGGTAGATGCTTCCAATACTGTGGTACGAGAATGAATTTTCTCTTTTCTTTTTTCTGATTTAAAGATATTGGAAAAAAAAGTATAATTTTCATTTTATCCTTAAACTTCATGGTGACGATGCTCGACACATGCAAAATCAACGTTTCTGGAATACCTAGATATTCAAGAGTCAAGGACGGCGACTCGAGCTGCTCCTGTAACGATACGATCCTGATATTCCAGAGGTCGAATTCGAACCTGCGCACTGCACGCACCTTCTCACGGTCCGTTCAAAAATCTATCGATCTCGGCGAGACAGTCATCGCTATTTCTCTCACGTGGGAATATAAATCCTGAAAAAGCAAAACGTGAGAACGTCTCACGGGTACCTATACGGCAATGGAAATTACGAGTTTATTTGGTCAACGGTATCCGCCAGCACGTGTCACTCGTCGTCGTCATTATTAAGAGGGGTAACCGGCATGGGAAGCAACCCCTTTTTTTCAATTATATACCAATTGTTACGTAAGAGTATGAAGAACCAGTGACGTTATTAAAATCATAATTGCAATCTGATGTGTGTTCGGCCCTGATGGTGCCTTGGAGGAGAGACAGCTTCGGTCTTCGTGCGTAAAAGGGTGTTTGCAGCAGCCGAGGTACTTGGAAAGATCTATCTGGGTGGGTGTTAACTAATTTGAAAAGTCAGACTTGAAAAGTCTGCAAGTTCTCGCTGACTAGATCAGCGCCCTTTTCTGGTGCATTGCGTAAACCGAATAACAAAGACCTTTGTACAGGGCAAATTAAAACAGGTCCTTGTTCCAAGAAAGGATCTAAGGCATGCAGAGGACTGACCTTTACACTGTATCTAGAAATTTGACCCACGAGGCTCCTTTAAAATTTGGTGCAGAGTAAGTTACACTCCAGCCTCCACTAAAGACAGATCACTGTGCAAACGATTAATAAAAAAGAATAAATCGCCGCAAGCAAATTATTATTGCAAATCGGTTGTCATCGTCATTGATCATAAATCAGTTGGCGGAATTCAGGCTCCTCTTTCGACGCATTTTACAATACCTATACTTTAAGTTGCTATGAACATGAAATTTCAGATCTAGGGAAATATTCTCATTAAAATTACTTCAATAAATTTGCCGATATACTCATCCCTATGTGTCGTGGTGAAACTCATATGTTTACGTGACACGCATGGGTATTGTTAACGTACGCTTGTACGCCCTTGAAAACGGCAAAGAAGTGGAGAAACTCAATACCGCCACCTCTTTGATAGGACCCTGATATTGTTAGAACCAAATTTAGCCCTTAGTTCGAGATCTTCTCACGCTTCGTACGAGAAACCGTCAAAGTCTCGGGAGGATAGGACGCCCAACCGCCTAAATCTCATTACTTTTTGTATCGTGAGAAAAGAGAATCCTGGGAAAGTCGAACCCGCCTGATATAGGATTAACGTTAGCACGTGCCTTCCCACGATTTTGGAATTTTCGATTTTAACCGACTTCGCCGGTCTAGTCTCGGGTTAACACGGGGTTACGGAGCATGTCACGACCACATCCCCCCAGACCGGCGTGGGAACATTTTATAGATATCTCGAGGATCTCGTGAGTGTTTGAAAGTCGGTAGTAATTTAGCTCATAAAGGATAAAAGAAAATTTTAATTTTTTTTGCAAAAATCATTTAGAAATTCGAGCCAATATAATATACCAAATTATTAAAAATTAAAATAGGATGGATAAAAATTCGTTAAAAAAAAACAACTAAAATTTTCATATTCCCAGTCATATTATTCAAACACTGTATACGAATATCGAAAGCTGTTAATACGGTCAATAGGTTATCAGGATTGGCTTGTTACGATAAAGCAATCAAAAACTGCGTAAGCGTCACCGTCCTGTCGGAAAGGTTAGACCCAAACTAACCCAAGTGTTTAGAAGCATCAGGCAAACATAGGAAGGTAGCAGCAACGACTAGCCTAAGCTCGGAGTAGGATGCGATGATAAAAACAAGTTCGCACAGACTCAACACATATTTACCAGCTCGGAAACCTCGTTAGGCTAATTGCTAGTCTGCTGTATAAAACCAGCCGAGCAAGAAACCGTCCAAGTCGAATGAAAGTGCCCAAAGCGTCATATCGGAATTTAATATTCTTACCGTCGCTAACATCGTAAACTACTTATGGCGTTAATCGTATCATTTTCATCAATTATCATTATTATGTCATTCCCAGGCTCATTACTCATACACACTCGGACCTATGATTTCATAATGCACAGACCACTCCTATGATTTCTAAATTATCGATCCTCCCACTAAATTTCCATTGTTCAAGTCAATCGTGCAAACTATTTACGATAATTACTCAGGTCCCTCAGCCATATCCGAATACTCGTAACGTACGTTAACGTACATAACAGGAGTATTACTCTCGTGGCCAGACACTCATTGCCTGGGAATCGTCAATGTTTCCCATACCCAGACCCTGGGTACGCCTGTTTCCCACCATAACGCGCTGTGAATCCAGACCATCCAGACGTTCCCAAACGACTCGTGAGAGTCATCCGGCGTCGACTCAATTCGGAGGATATTCAAACGAGTGCCTACCGTACACAATCATGTTTTCCTTGGAACTGCAAGAGAGTCCTCTTAATTGTTCCTGACGAAAGAATTACTCCTGGTTTCTTTACAAGGAGAGCAGACACAAGACTTTTGCACGTAAGATTCGTCGCGGCTCTGCACATTGCTCCTGGGATTATCGTGAGAAACGACTATCGAGCCAGAACAACGGAGGCGGATGACAGAGACAAGTTCCTCAAGGAACATATTTCTTGAGACGAAAAATCAAGACAAAATAGAGTATCGGAACTTGCTGGATTTCATGATGGAATTAGCTGACGTGTACCCGGCAATCAATCATTTTGTCGATAAACGTTTGTTCGTTGCTATTAGGATAACAAGCGGGCTGCGGGTCTGCCTTAGTATTATGCTCGTTGCTCGGATACGTTGTATCCAAAACATTGTATTTTACTTATGTAATGCATTCAGAGAAATTTTTAGTTATCGTAACTATGAAAGCGCCTACTAATGACGAATAGTTGGCTCTTTCAAATGGGCGCACAACCCATGTGGTGTTGCTACAGCTATATAAATTTCCCTGTTGAGTGTACAAGTGACCATTGACTTTTCGTATAGGAGTTGTAATTCCAATTTCAATGTTTAATCAATAGATATATATATGGTTTAACCGTTACGGATAACCGAGAAACGTGGGAACGTCGAAAATGCTAATTATTCCGGCACCGCATCGGTTTGCGTTCGCTGAGCTGTTAAAAGCGTGAGAAAATTGATAAATCGGCGAAACCCCAGCACGTGCTACGCAACTTCACGCGAACGACAAACGCGTAACCGCTGACTGAACTGAATAATGCATAATTCTGCATTGCGCCGGACGTTGCGTGCTCTGTGTGGTGAAGCGTTTTGCGAATTTTGTTGGAATAGAAATTACTGTATTATCGATTGCATGGGAAAATAATGACGGAGATGGAAATTCGTTTGAGAACGAGGAATGAGATTTAATGGGATATTGATTATATTTTTTTTTTAAATTTATTTCGTCGACAGTTGGCAGCATGAGAATTGTAACGTTTAATAATGCTGTGGCAGAGTTTTATCAAGTTTATACGATTCGACACCCGAAATGGGCAAGAGAACCCACCAAAGATTAGGCACTTTTGTCCTCGTTCACCTTCTCGTCTCCTGATCCAATTTAACCGAATGCGCCACTTGTCTAAGCGAACGGACGCAGCCTTAACCTACTTTCAAGTAGGCACCTACTCCTAACCTATAATCTCCTGGCAGTTTACTTATTAATTTAGATTATGTCGTGTAAGAGCTAATTGCTTCAAAAGGGCAACTCACCTCACTTCACGCTATTATTGGGTTTGACATCTTCTGTTACCCGCGGCCATCTTTAGGGCATTCTGCTACGTCCCAGACAACTTATTCGTTGACCCTTCGATATATATAGATTCGAATATTGTTAACGGATTTTCGAGGGACTATCGATTCTCTCGACTCATTTTTCATATATTTCATTTGAACTTACTGCTTCGTTTCTACAGTGGTATCTTTTCGTAGCAATTTACAAATCTAACTTACCGCTCTACGTTACAAATATGATATTAATGAGCGAGATTTTAAATTTGTGATCATCGACAATATTTGTTTTGTGCTTATTATAAAATTCGTTGTGAAATTTGACGATTTCAAATTCTCGCATTTAGGTCAACCACTGCCGAGTGTTGTTCGCTCGCAGCCACACCCATCGCTCTCATGCTCTCCTAGTAAAGTGATACAGTTTATTGGACTTCTTCAGATTGGAATGTAGCGTCAGTGGCACTTATCTCGAAGAAGTGTCCACGAAGTGCCTGACGAAGTGTCTTAAAACGAAAGTGACCTTTTGCTAATTGAATTAGCATAGCATATCGCGAACTGTGCAGCACGTGCGAGATGTTTACTTCTTCGTCGCGCGTCCACTGATAATTTAAGAACGAACATTTACCAACTGCATTTTTATACCATTCTAATAGCCCGACTATGCTCAACTAGCAAGTGCCAGGTGGACTTTGGTACTGGAACGACTTACCAAAAATGGATAAAATAGTCGTAACCTGTAATATCGACGTACGATAACCGTGGATAATAAAATTGATTTTCCATTGCATTAAATACATTTTAATCGATGATGCTTTTCTCGCGTAAAATATATTAAGCTTTCGTTGTTCAATTATGATAGTTACAAAATGATATCTCTAATTTTGTATTCTAACGATAAATGTTCAAATTGCCTATTTATATTTGTTCTATTCTTGCAATTAATATTTTTATACTTACAATATACTTCTTTGATAATTTACAACAACACGAGACATTGTGCCTCTTATCGTTTATTCAACGTCTCGGATATTCGCCCGAGTTCGACAAGCCAAGACAGCGAAGTACCACCTGCATTTTTATACATTTCTGATAAAGTGACTATGCTCAACTGCCAAGTGTCTGACTGAAATTGTCACGAGTTCAATTATTTTACGCATAGTAGTCCACGGTGGTTTAGTAATTTCAAAATTCGGATTCAAATTTTTATCTTGTTGACAGTCACTTGCCGGAATGGCATAAATCATCAGGCATACAAGTAAGCAGGTACTTGGTTCAGAATAAGTCTCGAGCTGCGTCTTGTGTCTTCATATTACCCTGTTAGAACTGAAAGTCGCTCGAGACTATCGGCAGTCGATACGCAGCGAGAAACTCGATCGACTTCATTTTCAATTATCCAAGCCGATTCGATAGCTCGAATAACCTTCCCTTCTCAAAGCCCGAGCTCTCTAGTTGGACGAGCGCGGATTTGAATAGTGCTTCGGTTTGTTCACGAGCAATCATTCTGACTTATGTGCGTCGGGATATGTCTGGAATTCTACGAAGCGTCGAAACGAGGTCAGATGTACTAAAAAAAATGAAAAAAGGTCGAAAAGTCCCTCGTGAGCCCTTCCATTTTCTTCTGATAGCCTGGTAGGCCTACCGGTTGGGCCCATTTTTTCTCGGGGCTCCTAAAATTATCATTCAGCCTCGACTATGGCCACCACGGGCCATAAACCTGTTTGACCTGTTACTTTCCTATTACCAGGTGGTATTTAACTCGCCCGTGGCAGCATGGGTGTAGGCGGACCAGCCAACACGAAATACACATCCGGTTTTCGTAGCTGCTGCGATTTCTAGTTGCCTAGTAGAAAAATAGTCATATTATCGATTTTTTCTAATCAAGATCTTCCGACGGTTTAGTACGTCACCTCCAAGACGTCCATGTTGGCCTGGTGGGTGTCTCCAATTAATTTACATATCTGAAGCAAGTTGTAGGTATCATCAGGGTAGAACGCACGGGAAAAGGCTACTGCCGCACAAAAATATTGCATAAACAGTGAAATCGTGTACCAAAAAGTGGTACACATTCAAAAAGCAAAATTCATTCTTATTCATGAAAATAAAGTAAACACGACTTTCACCTAAAAGATTTTTTCTATAAAATCCAATAATTAATATTTTCTAGAGCTTCTTCCTTACCGATCACTCGTGAGATAAATAAATGACCAACAGTAACGATGAATTTCATTAGACAAGCGTTATACGATTGATTACTATCATGAAGAAAATATTTTCAAAATATTCATCTGCATCGTAAACCATTGCTATTTAGAACATTGTGCAACCTGCACGAAGGGCCGATCAGTCCCTAAACTCCTCCGTATATCTCATGCTAGCCTGCTCAGAAAACCAACCAAATTTAGACCCTACAAAGGGAAAGGGCTCTTATGCAAGGCTCCGGTACTGTGAGATGGAGTCGGTAAGTGAGTCTTTAGGCTTCAAGTTGTTCTAATATTCAGTACAGAACTGGACTGACCGGTGGTCAGTCTAGGCAACGAGACCAGACACAGTTGACCATCTGCTTCTCATGCTTTCCTGGTCACTGGTCAAACCAAAACGTCCGTCAAACAAAGAACCAACAAAAATCGCAACTTCTTCGGTATTGAATATTATTGTCATGTGAAATCAGCGTTATTATTTATCAACCTTGACTTTATATCTGAAATGGACAGAACTATGATTTTTATGTACGTCGTTTATGTACATGAAATTATTCTTACGTTTACACGAAGTTCGTCTAACAAGATTTTTACGTTGAAAGGTGTTCGTGCAGGTAGTAATAGTTTCAAATAACGTTAGAAAAGAACATCGAGTGCACTCTTACTATAATCTCCTAATACACGAGTAAATAAAATATTAGATTCCTAAACAGAAGTTACTTCTTCCAATGTCGCATATAACCAATATGCCAAGTTGAGTTTCATATTTATTGTGCGTGCGATTGAGGTGTCAGGATTTCTTTTAATTTTCGATATATTTTGTTCGCAGGTCATCAATTAACAGTTTTCAATAGTCAATCGACTATACAGGTCGGAGGTCGTTGGAATCGCAGTAAAGGAAGAGTGGAGAGACCGTTTTTGGGTGTAATCTCAGGATTGGTCGTTAATGGAATTAAAATTTTGGAATTGACAGCAGAAAAGGATGGGAAAATTATGACCAGAGGAGACGTACAGCTTCTACCAATTGGCAGTGTGTTGGACAGAGCGGCGCCATTGCAAAGGATGCAACAGGTACCCATTACGTGAATCGATAATGCCAAATTAACTATTAAAATGTTGACGTGTTCTATCTTTGCGAATTTATGTACTTGACAGACACCAGCCTCAGGATTTCCGGGCGTGATGGACGATTTAATATTCTCCGGAGCCGGAAGTGGCTGTTCTGGAGATGACGAAGACGAAGAGTGCACTCCTATTTATGAGTCTGGTTCCGGTAAGTGTAAGTAACGTTTCGAAAGGCGTAAACAATTCCATCTGCAGCCATTCTCGCAGATGAATTTCAAATTTTCAACCACCATGATACCTTCTTATCGTCTTTAGTGCAGTGCACCTGATACCAATTTTGATCTAGACGTAGTTATTAGCACTGCTCCTTAAGCGACCAGACAGTAGTTCCAAGTGTATCCGCTAGAGAGCAGTGTAGCTCTTCGCACGAAGTTCAACAATACATTGAATTTTCGTATAAAAATTAGCATACAGATCGGAACGAAAATGATGTAGAAATTAGAGAAATCTTTTTCTTTTTTTTTTTATCTACTGCCAGACTGTTCTCTGTATTACTTTTCGAGTTATAATTCAGAAATCAGTTTCTCGCAAGCGGTGCTCACTGAGCCCAGTTGGTATATAACACCGCGAGGCACGAAGAATTCCTGTGTAGTATGAAAGGAGAGAAGTTTAGCACTCCCCTAGACAAGGATGGAACACACATAAAATGGTAAGGCACTGTCGCCTTTGGCGGCACTTACCACATTTTTTTAAATAATTTTTTTAATCGCTCCAATTATTAAGGCATCGCGAATTGATTGCGGCACGTTCCACCGTCACGATTCCCGGCGGCTAACGCAGGACTGATAAAGAACAATTGTTGGATCATAAATAATGATATCCGGTCTTCGCGTAGCGTTCAATATTTTTATCGATCGACACATTGGGGCTACAATCAGTCAATGACAACGATACGTAGCGAAAGAAATATTTCAAGAATATTTTTCACCCAGTAGATTAAGTCAACGCGTGTGCACTGCAGGGTTACGGACCACCACACATGTTAGGCTCGCGTGGTTTCACGTATCGCTTGGCATGCCACTTTTCCATCTTCATGTTTGCCTGGTTGTATCTTCAATTCATTTGCATATTTAGGATCCTCGACCGAAGATAAACTTCCGTCCCCCTCCTTTCTCTTTGGCTCATACCTTCTCGGCCAATATGAACTCCCGATTTAAAATCTTCTCCGACTGACTAAAAACTGAATTAATGATCCCAATATCGCCATTTACAGTAAATAACAGTCCTTTGCGTATAGTCATTGTATAAAGTAAAAATTGCCCATCGTATTAACCGCGCTGAACTGACAAAACCAATAATTGACGATTGGACGCCTAAAATAAAAATCAAAAAGATTATGAAAAAGAAACACAAAGAGACCATGGGTATATCCACGACCAAGCCTTAAGGCAGAGCTTATTAATTGACTCGTGACGTAATCTCTAAGAGGAGCGATCGACCTTTAAATTTTCAATGGTTGGCAAGCTTCAAAGGCTCTCTTCGTAAACAATCAATTATCTTGGATGACGTCAAAGGCATCCTAATTACGTGCCACTTTCCTCTCGACAATTCAATAACCACAAGCTCCCTTTTGTATCCACAGATGATCTGATAACTCCGGTCTACGTTGCTCCCACGAGGTCGCCAATTACTGCCAAGCCAAAAAGTGACAAGGAGAATATTCCAGAACGTTCTTCTTGCGACGACGAAGAAGACTGCGAGGAGGGATCGGGAAGTCCGAGTACCACGGAAGATATTTTCGTGACATCAACTACTGGTAAGAGCTGGAAATTTACATAAATTTTTGCCATACGTGTCCTACGCCACTGGTATTGATCCTCTCGCACCCTTTCCGTCCTGTACTTTCCAGTATTCACCTCCTGAATGGCTCGAGTACTTCCAAAACATTGACGATCCAAGCATATACGGATTTTATGCTGCTTTTCGTACGGCCTAGAGTGAATGGAGGTTCGATTTCTCAATGTCGTGGGACGATAAAGGCAGACCCTTTATGGATGAGGTTGCGGTTTTCACATGTTGAATAAGTGAGTTTCGACAGGGCGAAGAGTATTCTCATACGAATTTAATTCGGATTAAATTGGGTTATACAAACAGAAATAGATAGAAAGATTCTTACTGATTTATTATAGTTTTCGGGTTACGTGGGGATACGGAGAAATCTATTCTGGCAATCGATCTTTCTAATACGGAAATACTTGTTCTGATTTTCCTCTGTCTGAATTTCCCTCTGTTTCTCCCGCGCCCTCTCCGCCAATCCCCAATGTCCAATGGCTGACTTTACCGCCACGAAAACAACCCTCGCGTGTCTCGCAGGGGTCGGTTGAACCTGGTTCATAATAAGTGCTGAACCGCGCTTCTGCGTGTACATTTCAAGAAAGTCTTTACTGCTAAATCATCAAAACGTCCACGTCGGCAATATTTACTTCCTGCGTACAAAATAATTTGATATTCTCAATAATCTGTACAGTGTTCGACATACGAAATACATAAATGACTAAAAAGTTAGAAAAAAAATGTGTCAAAAATCTTCGATTAAAAAATTGCCAGAAATTGCTTTTTAACGGTTCATGTAAAGATTGACGAGAAAAAAAAATAACATACCAAATACTAGGCCATCGATTAATCTGACCAGCTTGTTTTATCCTTGTGAACCGGTATCAACATGTGAGAGAAAAAAAATAATGTTACGCCCCTGAAACTCTCCAGATGGAACTCGCCCTCGATAGTCACTCTTCTTACGCTACTGCTTACGCACGCGTAAATATAGCCAGGTCACTCATCCCCTCGCAATTACACATAATTACATCTCGACCCTGTTCTCGTCATTGTAGATTCGAGCTCAGTGACATATGCCACGCAACGTGCAACTTCGACAATTCACATAAGTACGCAATCCTTTGGATCAACGTCGCCAAGATCTACTGTGATCAACCAGTACAACACATCCAGTGTCAACGGTGAAACCGGACTTGAAAGGTACGCCTGTCATTTACGACAACGGCATAACATATGCCGTCGCCGTACTAAGCAAACATTTATAAGCATATATATATCTGAAATTAAAAAATACATCTTCACCTCGTTACAGCACGGTAACACATCTCGCCAGCAGTCCAACCACGTCGAGTACAACAACAACGGAAATGACAGACCCACCACCGCCACCACCGCCACCGTACCCACCGATACCTACACCCCCGAAAAACAACAAAAACAATATCAGAATAAACTCCGAAGCGGCAGAGAACGCCGCTCTCATAATCGGTATCATAGCTGGTGCCCTAATAGCGATAGTACTAATAATTCTGGTGATCCTGAGGTTCAAGAATCGTCCAGAAGCCAGCTATAAGGTTGACGAAAGTAAAAACTTCTGTCAGGATCCAAATGCTGCACTTCTCGGCGCGGCTGGCTCTGGACAGCCGTTCAACGGTGCCTTGAAGAATCCTGCGAACGGCAGTAAAAACGGTAAAAAACGAGAACTCAAGGATATTAAGGAGTGGTACGTGTAAAAGGACTCGGACTTTGTCCTGAATCTGGGACATTGGTAGTGCGTGAAATTAATGAACCAGACGAATTTCTCGCGATAAATAGATTTTTAGGAGAAAACATATGGCTAACTTTTAACGTGGATATCGAACGAGTCGGTACGTCATGCGTATCTTTGATGATGTCACGTGAAATGCGAGAAATTAATCATGGAATCTGTTTAAAAAATTGTCAAAATATACGTAGTGCGAAAGCGTTTGCTACATTCTTTATCATAACGGGTGATCATCACGAATCGTATGAAGTAATGTTTTTTCGTGGAGGTTATCAGACTCTTTGCTTTAACAGTCACTGTAATCGTATTTTTATCTCGTGCAAGCTCACGCGACGTACCGTATCGTTTGATGGTCCTGTTGGGTACTCTTCAAATTTTTCGGATATAAAATGAAGCGAGCCAAGACTGATTGTGTTACAAAAAAATTTTAAAGGTTAATACACTAAAAAGACGCCGCACGAGAGTGTGTGCGCAATGCGTGTGCATATGTGTGGGTGAAAATAAATTGTGACGTAATTATACCGACCGCCATATGTTCGTGGTAGCGGTGTAAAAATGTATACTGGTAAAAAAAAACAATATGCTCTTAGTGGTGGTAAGATAGTGGAATTTCTTTTGTTAGACAAGCACACTGTTTTAATTCCAACACTTTTGACGTCTTGCGACATGCGACGAGCATACGTTGTGTTACGTAAAAAAATGCGATTACGTTTTTGTTTACAAATAGAAATACGTTGTTTAAGTGAAGCTGGAAGTGGTAAATTTATTGGTAGTGTTCCTTAGGATCGAATGAAGAAAAGTGTTGGAGGTAAAATGAAATGGCGAAAGTATAATATAAATTGATCCTATCTAGTAACTATTACACTTATTGTTGTATAGAAAAAAAATATATACAAAATAATTATGTTATACGTGTAAATTGTTTATTAAATTATAAATTTTAATAATAAAGAGGTCAGCGTAGTCTATACATAATTAATACGGATCATTGATAAAATTACTCGATAAATAAAAAAGAGAATCGAGGTGTTCCATGTTTAAGGCATAAAGGCATCCTAGAGAAACCGGAATACAAGTGAAAGAAAAGCAGAAATGGAATCTGCAGGAGGATAAAAAATTGGAGATAAAACTCTATAACGATTAAGTAAAGTAGCGTGCATAATGCTTACACATACACAGGGTGCGAATGCAGTATTGCCAATAAAAATTAAGAGGTGTTAATAAAACGTAAATCCGATACGATACGAATTCTAAGCGAACGGATGCCGTTTTTTGTGCGCACGTTTTACTCGAAGGGCCGTAGATGTTAAAAAAAAGCACCGTTTCTAAATGTTAAACTTTTTTTTAATAACCAACTTCAAAAACGTCACCCACATGCGTTCTTCTAAGATCCGATAAGCTCGTGCTATGATGTATCACGAGTATATCCGTTTGTACAACGTTAAGGAGTTGGTGCGTTTCCATGAAGTACATTATAAAACACATAACAATCGACAGCCACCTTGCGAACAGGTAGAACGATATCTGCGAGCGATAGAGTGTCTGTAAATATTAAGAAGAGATCAGAGATATATTTTCATAAAGACACTTTCATATTTCATTTCGTTGAATAAGTTCACACACCGACAGAACGTACACGCGCTACGATTTACGTATCTACGGATGCAATTTAAAGGAGCGAGCGTTATCGCCCTGATAAGAATAAATTCGATCGTCCTGGTCTTCGCGAAAGTCTCGAGCGTTTTGACGAACAAAAATAATGAACTAACAACTAAAAAGCCAAAGATTTACAATGCTCTCGCAACAGATTGTCCGAATGCGTTTCTATGTGAGCGAGAAAATAAATGGTAATCTTTATCATTTAACGAATCTATGACGTAACACGACCTGAGATTATTGTACGTTCATTCCCAGGAATAAGATACAAGCAGAAAATCTGTAAGATGAATGCTTAGCGACAAACGGTGAAAAGAAGGATGAACGAAGAACCCATTAGTTGTTGTAGAGAATGAAAAGAAAAGCGAGACTGGGGAAAAGCACCAATTGGACGATAAGGAGTTGAATTCCTTATTTTTTGTTATACTTAATCTTGTCTTTTCTTTGTCACAGTTACTTTAGTCGAACAAAAGGCTAAAAAGTACATGTACCACGCGACAGATTCGTCGAAGCAATAATGTAAACCTTTATTTAGTACAGTGATAACGCGACGCAAGTACGAGGAAGAAAGCAGATGAAGGAAATGAGAGAAAAGAAATATGAAAAAAGGCCTTTCACGAGAGGCGTCCTAGCGTATTATAGTCTACTTGTAAGGCTTAGATAACGCTTTGAGTTCTTGCTGTATCAGTTTCATCGGTAACGTTATACGGTCGTGGATGTGAATTATGAGAAACAAATAATTTTGACGTCGAACGTTGACAGAGTTCTTTGGATTAGATAGAAAGCGGGAAATCTAAATTCCCAAAAATTTACAGCGATAGTACATGCGTCCTTTCTTCTTGCTATCGTCGTTCTCTTCTTTATCGTTACGTAAATTTTCTTTTTATATTCACTTGAAGTGACCACGTAAAATCATTTGATTTGTTTATATGTAATTTTATGCTCTAAGCAACCATACTCTTGAAAACAGTACAAAGTACTGATTAGAACTTTTTTTAACTTGTGCATAATTCGCGAATTTGGAACGAATCTTGATAGAATTAATTATGTAAAATTTTATCGAATCTCGTTTCTTCCGCTCTTCCTTCTGTCTTCTCTCTTTATCTTTCTCGTTCTCTTTGAATCTCTTGACTTTGCCATTAATTGCATTGAAAACTGCATCGTTCCAATCTATCGTTCCATGAACTCATCTATATGTATAGCGTTATTTAGAAAAACCGCACGAAACTTAATTTACCATCAGAATCATCTCAAGACTCCAACTTTGAGTGATGCGTTTATCCTAAATTAGTCTATCTGTAATATCGAGCACGACCACTCTCAGGTGAGAACGATCATCCATTTCTTGAAGGAAAAAAATGTCGTGAGTTAACTCGGTGCGAGTTACGTTCTTGCCATTGAAAAAAATACCGCCGTTGTCGCAGCTATGCCTATCTGTAACGATTTGTGCAAAGTGATGTCAGAAATGTGCAATCGACTTATGTACACGTGTAATAAGCCCCTTAACTGTCCCTTTACTGCATCCTGCAAACTCGATAAACTAGACCTCTGTGAAATTCGACCGCTGCTCGACATTATCTCAGAAACGAGGATCATTGTAATAATACACTTAAAAGAGACGTACAGTGACAGCAGTATACATTGGATATGCTCAAACGAATGATTTTTATCCTTATCGTTCAGCAAGATTAAGTGATACGAAAAACATGTACAATAAAAATCTTTATCGACTGTGACCACGACATATCACCTTTTAAACCTTTCGCTACGGCAGATTCGGACCCCTTCGCTCTACTGGGACCTATAGACGCCAAGAGTAATGAAAGAGTTAAAAGGAACGATGTTATAGCGATTGTGAATTTTTTAAAAACGTGGTCTTAAAATTTCTTTTCTTCATATTTGCATTGATGCTCGATCAAGCAATTGGATGAAATCATAAATTTTGGAGCTTATTTGTATTGTCCAAAATGCATTACTCCAATGACGACTGATTACTTGTTACAAATATTGAAAAATGCAGGTCCAGCATTATACAATAGTATCAATCTAGTCACTAGTATCACTCTCAATGTCGAATGCTCGATTAACATTTCTGAAATCATATGAAATATAAAATTAATGTGGACTTTGTATTACGTGGCTAACTTAACTGGAGGCCTATATGCAATCTTCCTTGTAAAGAACGAAAGTATCGATTTTTCAGAATGATTCTATACACGGAACATTGCTCTTGGCTTACCACCTCTATCTGCATATCTTTCAATGTACTGATGACTAATGTTTATACTAAACTAATTTACTTCTATACGATATCTACGAACGGAATGTTACTCTACAATTAACTATGTATTAACTCGAAAGAAAACCATTACATTTATCAAGAGAACCTACCGACTACCAGCAAGGTTGTGGCGTGACATTTATTCATTAAAAAAAAAAGGTGAAAAAATAAACTTAAGCATAAGCGCTCGGCAGCACTTAGAGTCTCTAGCTAGATGGAATTATATTTTACATTGTACAGTTACCATGGATGCACTATAGATAGAGATTATATTCGAATAAGATAACGATGTTAGTGATAAATTATAAAAGTCTGTCATTGACAGCGTCTTTTTCCTGAATATTTTCGTCGTTCGCTCTCCCCGAATTTACTGCTCTGAGCCATTATGCTTACTGGAATGGAATAATGACGTATTCTTCAAACTTCTTGACAATTTTTCATGGATACACTACTGTTTTCTCGTTTTAATCAATTTCTATCCTGCTAGCGAGGATAGCGTCGCGACGGAGACTGTCTTACGATTAGCCTAGCGCGAATTTTAAGCACACGACAGTTTTTGGATTGCTTTTGTTTTCGCGCGAGGTAAAAACGCCCAGCTATGTCGTTTCAAGCAGATTTCATTCTTCTTGGTCGAAAACTTATTGCTTAGCGACGGTCTATTGTGAATAAACTATAAGGAAGAATCGTATATCGAAGGTATCATTAACAATCAATACTACTATCACTAATCATTAAAGGCGATTCGCTCTCGGCAAACGAAAAAGTATTAACAATCGAAACGCCATGGCTTTTTATTTAGGACGAATTTAACACGTAGCGTATATATTTAGATTTTTTACACGTCAACGGAAAATACTTGCCGTAATCGTTTCGTTAGGATTCGAATTCTTAAGCGTGCATGCGAAATCTAATGGCATCAGTCGCATTGTTATTCTTATTACTTTGGCCGACATATAATTTTTCACTCGATTCGTTAAGAGGTACACGGTACACCTAAAAATATACGCACGCATAACGGTACTGCGTATATAATCGCATTACAGATTTATGAAAACTGAAAACATGTAAATATGTAGGAGTAACGCTATAAGTTAAAATTATATGAATAAAGTATTGGAAAATATACGTGGTATGTCTTTTCTTATTTCTACTTTCGAATAATTCATGATTTCATAATATTTCTAGGACTCACAAATTATATAACGTGACCCTTCTATTCGTTCTCATGTGCGTTCACTGGTATTACACAACCAGAGACGAGTAGGGAGATTGCCAATGTGCCGATTTTCTTGAAAACAATTTTATTAGGGCGCCGACTCGAAGTTTATTCCAAATATAAATTGAGGCTAAACCAAAATCTCGCAGAATATATGAAGTAGATGAACACTGAATTGAAATTGTGAAAGGTTGAAAATAAATTAAGTATTTGGAATATTAAAATAATTAGTTAAATGAATAAAGTTAGATATTAATACTTAGAAACCGGAAATTCTGGCCAAGATTATTTAGAAGTACTTGAGTTGTCCAAAATTGTGTGCAGGCGGATGGCAGGGGGGAGTGCTTGAGGCAGTGCCCGGACTCGGAGCGCTCATTCATTCTCGAGCCGGTCTCCTATACTGGTCTCTTGGAATCACTCCTCATATCCATTTCCAACCTTCTTCTATTTCTATATTTATTTCTTTTTTAATTCCTTATTTCTTTATCTTTCATTCTTTACTTTCTAATTTATCTCTTTCCTCATTTCTTCTCTACTTTTTAACTTCTTTATTTCTATCTTCCTTCATAACTTCTCGTTTCACTCTATTCTCTCCCTCTTTACATTGTGCTTGTCTTACTTATCTTACTCCTTTAGTCGGGTCGAGCATATTCCTGCGAGTAGTCATATAAGGATAGTCACCCTGTTAGAGTAGCTACACGTATAGACCATGGTGTCGGGGGTTGCCCTTCCGCCTCATCCGCTGAGCTTGCTCACTGGGTCGGGTCCAAGTTGTGGCCGCAACAGGACCTTATGGGTCTCCCGACGGGGGCCTTGGGCCCCCTTAGGGTATCTACGGCCATGGTCTTGCGTATAGTGAATCTAACCAGGTGTCTAGCTTTCGTGTATTTAGTATAATTTGTTCGCTTTGCTAAAAACGCTCCAACAAGTCCTTGAATCTTGAGCACTCGTGTGGGTAGAGACGATCCTATATGTCGGTGGGGAGGTCGTGCGAGGTAGCCCGTTGACTCTGGGTAAAGTCCTACTTGTGCTTGTGCTCGGGGGTCAGCTTCACTTAGGGTAGGTGCGGATGCTATTGAGCACCTGCTATTCTAAAGTCACCCTCTGTCGGAGACATTTTGCGCGGGGATCGATGGCTGACGGGGTCCGCCGTCAGCGGCGGACACGGTCCCTTACGTCTAACCCTCTGAGCTTGCTCGGGGGCAAGGAATGAAGGTTGTAGCGTTAAATATCGTCCCTCGGGATGTCCTGGCGGTGCTCGCAAGGGCGCCGTCGGGTGTTACGCCCATGGTCTTTCGTTGCGGTGGATCTTGACTAGGGGTAAACCTTTCGCGTTTAACTTACCCCTTTTTGCGTTTTTCTTGTCCCTAGATCAGACTTCCTTTCCTCCTTGAGGTTTTCCCCCTCTAGTCCTGTGTGCGACAGCCGCAGGACTCAGGGGTTTTGCTTAATAAAAAAAAAAATCACACTCGGAGAGGTCGTAGCTCCCTTGTGGAGAGGCAGGACCCCGCGGAAATGGGTGAGGAGGGGCCCATTTCGTTTCCTTAACCTTTTTACTTTTCCTACTTTTTCGAGTGTTCTCTTTTGGCGCTCCTCCAGATTTAATCTGGTCCTCGCGCATACATACGGCTTACGCATTTAAAGTTGTCCGGCTAACTTCACTGAGGTCTTCTGTACGTATGCTTTTATTTTACTTACGTGAAGTTAGCAGTGATGAAACATTTTTCAAAAATTGACATGCTACACGAATGTCGTGTTGGCACCGCACTTTTTTTAAAATGTCTTCAAATAGTTTTTGAGAAATTCTATAGTTCCCGGTCTCATTCTAAACGTTGCTTTGGGAATCAGCGGTGAGTAGCGGAGAACCTCTGCCCGCCAAGCTACACGTTCGTGTTCACGTTTAGCTCGGCTACGACGGGATTCGCATTGTCGACGTAGGCGATGATCATAAAATCCTACTTCCAGACTCGCCTACTACGATTCAGCGCCATGATTTTGGTATCGCTTAAAACTGTAGCGTTCTGCATCTCCCTACTCACTTCTGCTGCTGGGGAGTTACTGACTAATATATGAATCTAGTAATGGCTGGGAACGTTTGAGGTTATGTTATGTTATGTTATGTTCACTAGATATTCATTTCAGTTCAACACGTGTAATCTGTCCATTTTTAACTATTTGATAAATCATACTGATCCATTAGATCAACCAGCATATAAATAATGGAAAGTTAGTGAAGAAAATATGTAACATCATAAAGGGTGAAGTTTAAATGCTAGATTACAAAGTGGTTAGATTATGTTAATAATATTTATCTTTTATTTTGTTAAATGCAGTTTTTTTCTGGAAGTGTCTTATTATATCTGAAAAATATTAAAACTATAACTATATTATGACGTTTTAAATTAATTTGTCTTAATTTTAATAGCATAAAATTAATATTTTTTTACAGAATATATGTATTATTTCAGGATTTTGTAGTTATATTCATGTTCCTAAAATATAATAAAAGTGAAGTTTGAAAATCATGCCTGATATTAAAATAACACCATTGGGAGCTGGTCAAGATGTGGGCAGAAGCTGCATTCTCGTATCTATGGGAGGAAAGAATATTATGCTTGACTGTGGAATGCATATGGGTTTTAACGATGAAAGAAGATTCCCAGATTTTTCATACATTGTGCCAGAAGGTCCTGCGACTAGTCACATAGATTGTGTTATAATTTCACATTTTCACTTGGATCACTGTGGTGCGCTTCCATATTTTACAGAGATGGTAACTTGTTAATTAAATATAAATCTTGATCAACATATTTTAACACTATTACAACTAGGAATATTCTTCCCAATCAGGTAGGCTATTCTGGTCCAATTTACATGACCCATCCTACCAAGGCAATAGCTCCAATACTTCTAGAGGATATGAGAAAGGTTGCAGTAGAACGAAAGGGAGAGAGTAACTTCTTCACATCACAAATGATCAAAGACTGTATGAAAAAAGTTATTGCAGTCACTTTACATCAGTCAGTAATGGTTGATCCAGAATTGGAGATAAAGGCATACTATGCAGGACATGTACTTGGAGCTGCTATGTTTTGGATTCGTGTTGGTGCACAAAGTATTGTATATACCGGAGACTATAATATGACTCCAGATAGACATTTAGGTGCAGCATGGATAGATAAGTGTAGACCAGATTTATTGATCTCTGAATCAACTTATGCCACAACTATCCGCGATTCCAAAAGATGTAGAGAGAGAGACTTCTTGAAGAAGGTACAAATATAAATTGTAATGCATCGTTATTACGTTATTTAGTAAATTTACAATGGATTCTATTACTTTTAGGTTCACGAATGCATAGATAGAGGCGGCAAGGTATTAATCCCAGTCTTTGCACTAGGACGAGCTCAAGAACTCTGTATACTTTTAGAAACGTACTGGGAAAGAATGAATTTGAAAGTTCCAGTATACTTTGCCCTTGGTCTTACAGAAAAGGCAAACAATTATTATAAAATGTTTATCACTTGGACAAATCAAAAGATTAAGAAAACATTTGTACAAAGAAACATGTTTGAGTTCAAGCACATAAAACCGTTCGATAAAGCCTACATTGATAATCCAGGAGCTATGGTTGTTTTTGCTACCCCAGGCATGCTGCATGCTGGACTATCGTTGCAAATCTTTAAAAAGTGGGCCCCAAACGAAGCAAACATGGTCATTATGCCCGGATTCTGCGTGCAGGGTACAGTCGGTCACAAAGTCCTAAATGGCACTAAGAGAATAGAGTTTGAAAATAGACAAATCGTAGAAGTGAAGATGGCTGTAGAATATATGTCTTTCTCCGCTCATGCTGATGCAAAAGGTATTATGCAGTTGATACAATATTGCGAGCCCAAAAATGTAATGCTGGTGCACGGGGAATTTGCAAAAATGGAGTATCTCAAAGAAATGATCAAACAAGAATACGGGACGAATTGTTACAATCCTGCTAATGGAGAAACTTGCATCATATCTACTTCGTCCAAAGTACCTGTTGATGCATCTCTGGCTCTCTTGAAAACTGAAGCAAAAACGTACGCAGCATTACCTCCAGATCCGAAAAGACGCAGATTACTTCACAGTATCTTGATGCTTCGAGAAGATGGTGTGTGTCTCGTAGATGCTGATGAGGTCGGTGTTAATTTTGTATTACGTTATTTGCTTATATGCATAACAAAGAATTACGTATTTCATTTTCTAAATTTTGTTACAGGTAGCCAAATCTGCAGGAATTTCGAAACATGTAGTTAGATTTACATCTACACTGCATGTGAGAGACCCTAGCCCCGCACATGCTACTACTACAAAATTGTTACAACCCCTAAAAGAACGGCTACAGGGTTGGACTGTTCAATTAACCGATGGATCGATATCGGTTGAATCTGTTTTGGTTAAAGTAGAAGGCGATAAGGATGATCAAAAAAGTGTTTATATTTCATGGACTAATCAAGATGAAGACCTGGGAAGCTATATTCATGGATTTCTTCAAACCATATTAAATAATTCCACTTAGAAGGTGAGTTAATTTCCTTAACTTAAACCTTACGTTATGCTTATGAATGTTTTCTATACAAGACTCCATACAGCAACAGTCCTTTCTTGAAAAATTTAAAAGACAGCTTCTTTTTTCCTTCATTAACTTACGCCTTTAACGAGATTGACACACGTTAAAGATCGAGAAAAAATTTGAAAGTTGTCTCTAGTAGTAGCATTCCGAGTAGCTCTAATTTTATAATGATTACTTTAGTTATTTTTAAAGAAAAACGAAGCTACCTCTGATTTCAGGAGTATTTGGTGAAAACGTAATATCGTTGAACTTCAATATACGACAGAGATTATAAATTTAGTTTTTAAAATATTAAAGTTGAGCCTGGATTAATAATCAATAATTAATAAGATATTGTCGATTGTGCACAAATTCTCAAAGTTTTTTTTATCAAATAAATTCATAATGAAATACGTAATTATTTCATAATACTTCCTCGTCGAACTACTAATATTAAAAAAAAAAAGTAAACAATATAATACAAACTCTTACATTTTACATATATTTTATTTCAGTATAATTCTTATGCTATATTACAACTGTAATGATATTAAACGAGACTTTAGAAATTACCATCTTTTTCGGACGATACATGCATACGTTCCAAAATTGAAAACATATCATTCGTATAATTTCAAGAGAAATATAAATAATAAATGATTCTACAATAACATAACATAACATGGTCTGTCTTGTGTAGTAGCATAGCAGTGATAATAATAATCAAAAATTAATTTGGCAATGCTGCCATTCCACGTTGACCTATATTGACTAATTGAAGTACGAGTAAAGTAGAAACATAATTTTCCATAACGTAAGGAAATAAAAACTATCGTGTACAAAGCTTTCAAGATTGCCAGGATTGTCAGTAGCTATAAATTGAATATCATTTGGATTTCACCTGTATTTATTATAAAGGTTTATGCGGTAACGACATAACTTGCGAATAAAGGAATAAATAATTCCCGAGTTCACCTTAATTTCCCTAGATATCAAATGTATATAAAATAAGTACGGTGTGGGATAAACAAAACTTGTAGCTCTTAGTATAATGAATTTATTACTTTTTCACTGAACTCTAAATGATTTATTCACGAGCTAATAGCTCAGGTAGTGTTCGGTAAAGATTAAACTATATGCGAAATCAAAGTAAAATTGACATATCAAAAAGACGATACCTCAGCAAGTTGTTATTGTATTTTTTATTTTGTTCTACGCATTTTTTTTTACGGAAAATGCTTGCCTTATATAAGATATTGTTTTCTACTGAAGTTGCATACACTAACGCACGCTTGCTCCTTTCATTATCAACATCATATTTCGCCATTACTTCAAACTCTGTAGTTACATTTTCTGTAACGAAGTCTCGTGCAACTAAGATATAATTTGACTTAGGTGCAAAATAGTCCTAATTAGTTTTGGAATAAATGCAATTAAATTTCAGGTGTATAATTTTTCTATCCAGACTCCTGATATGATCCTACCTGTAGAATGAATGTTTGAAAAATGGAGTATGCGCCCCTACATTGCCACGTGTCAAATTAATGGTGTACATCATATTCAATTCAATAACACATCATAATCGTATTCTACTTGGCTAGATCCCACTAGAATTCTTTCGTTCGCACAAGACAGTAGGTCTTGAGTTATTTATTGCACATGTAATTTACTTAAAGAGCATTTCGACTGTGTATACAAATTCATTTCAAGTACGAAATTTACTTAAAAATTTCATCATCGTAGAGATGCCTAATTTATCAGCAAATATATATATATATATATATAATTAACATATATAATTCCTGTTGCATTATTACTATTACGAAATTTGCCCTTTACCCACTAATGAAACAGAATACTAATTACGAGTTCGAGTTGATTTAATTAATTGGATATATTTAGGCTGAGTGGGACGCTGTTGTTATTACATGCCCATTTTGTGGACGGGACACGCTTACTTTACGCATTTCACATGACAATTCAGCGAAATTATGCATTTTATAGAAATTCAAATTCTACGAATTTTACCGCGACAAAAAAAACATAGTCTGACGTTAACAGACGCGTAAAAGCTCCTTCATTCGTGAGATGTGACTCGAGCGGTACTTGCACGTCTATTTGTGTAACCGTCACACACACCATTTTCAATATTTTTCTTTACTACCTAGTTGTTTACTTGCTTAAACTTACTCCACATAATAAAATATGATATTTTTGTATAATAAACATTATCAGTATCATTTTAATTATTATATTAGTCTTCTCAGTAGCAAAATCTCTGCCATTTGTGGTCACAGTATGACTGCTTACCCCTGTTTAAACACTTATGGGCCATATTCATAGCCATCTGATTTAAGTTATTAGCTCATAGTGACGTTTACAATATTCGAAAGTGCATTGCCATTTAGTTGACTAGGAGCGATTAACTTCAACGTGATGTCTCTGAATACGACTACTTATTTCATTCTCGTATCGTCTCCACTGGTACTCCGTTAGCGCAGCTTATTCTTTGGAGTTACTTTTTTCCTGAACCACCCTGAAAATACATTGACATAATTTAATGGCCAAACGTTAATGTATGATTATACTTTGAATCATAGGAGAGACAAGAACCGCATTCAACATTAAACAAAAATTGCACCTTCATTTTTCGTCAGTCCCTTTTCCAACAAACCTTCACGGATAATACTGCAGCAAGAAGGATATGTTCCCGAAAACACGGAACATGCTAAATTGTCTAATATTACATTTTTATATTTCATGCTGATTGTCGTTGGAAAAGGGTATCCTTTTTGCGTGTTTTTTCTTTGTGTCCACACGTTATTAGCACATGTAATGTTACTAGAATTAGGACACGAATAGGAATAGCTAGTAACATTTTCATATCAACTTCAACGCCTAAACTTCTAGCAACCTATTGAAATGAGAAACAATAAATAAACACGCACAAAGGTAGGTAATACGTAAACTGTGAAAAACCAAAAATTAACAATCACCAATTGCTAAAAAGCTGCATGAAATTGATTAACTAAATGGAATAAATTCTCATGGTAATACTGCACCAAATAAACTAAATAATAAATATAGGCAAAAAGAATATTAGCAGGCAAATAGTGTAGATAATAAATGGGTCATTTATACTGTTTGGGTCAGAGCAATAAATATACTTGGACATAGACGAAGTTTCACTGGGCGTTTCTGAAGCGCTATAATCAAAGTATCTATTTGTGCACAAGGAAGACCCACAACACTACAAATTCACATTCATTGTTGCAATATGATGTGCGTAGTCTTGCATCTTATCGACTTAATACAAAAATCTACTATCTAGTGAAAACTTTGACCTTTTTATCTAAGGTGCATAAATCTAAAACAACGTCACATAATGAAGATGACATCTAAATGAAAATGAATATGCATATGTGATCTGAAATGAAAAAGGAGATACGATATAATATAACTACGTATGCATCATTAAATATTAATATAAAAACATATAATAAATGATAAACATAATTAATGGGAATATTTAGTCGACTACACAGAGTGTACCCTTTACCCCAGTGTTTGCGATCACAAAATTTCTTAAAATTTTGCAACTATTTACAATCAATAATTTATAATCAAGTGTTTCGATTATTATATCAATTAATGGCATTTCGACTCTGGTGCTTCGTTATATTAATACGGAATGCTAATTATGTGCGAAATAAGTCATTTCCATCCGTATCTACAAATTTTCTTAATTATTAATGTCTTTTATGATTTTCCTCTTTAACTCTTTTACATTGGTCCAACAGAGAATCTGACTACAATAATAACACCGAATATAAAAATGCATTAGGTTCTCAACTGACAGTGAATAATAATCTTGATTAACATCTACGATAATTTCAAGAAAAAAAAAAATATTTCGGAATAAGTAATAACAGTATAGTCGAAATCATCACTACTAGAAAAAAAATGACTTTCAAAATATTTGATTAAACCAAGACTCACAGCATTCGGTGAAACGCCATCCTTTCGTTTTCCATTTCCTACCTATGTACAATCTGCTCTCTTGTCATTGACATGAATTGACCTACTATTCTTTTCTCTTGTTCCATTTACCACACTGCAACCATCCAACATACAAATGGTTACACCGAAAGCGAATGCTAGAAGCCACTCTCGTAAATGCCTTATAAGGTATAAATCACCACTGTACGGTATCTGATAACGAAATGAATGTAAAGGAAATAAAGGTGAAAAAAGACTCGTGTAATTGCCAGTGCTGCGTATGATGATCTGGGACAATCAAGATGCAAAAGACATTCACTATGCACTATGGTAACAAAAAAAGAAAAACGAAAGAAGATGGAAACCTAAAGCTATTTGAACATAAACATTATGCAGCTATGATCCAAACATCGCATATGATCTCAGAATGGGTTGTGAGAGACTGTAATATGGTATATATATGAAATACAAAAAAAAAAATTTATAAACGACCGACGACAAAACTTACACTTTATGGTAAGTTGATCGTTCCTAATTAAAAAGAACGTATCTGGACCAGTGTACAATACATAGGGAAGAATATGAAATCTCTAGTTGTTATAATATGTTATCACACAGCAATGCATCATTATACTAATAACGAGAGCAATTTTATAGGAACATACCGTAAATCAAGAAATTAGTGGAATTTTGAGGAAAGACGTTGCTTGAGAAAATTAAATTTCAGATTCTATAAAGGATCCTATTATTATCAATATATATCATCTACGTCATTTACTATATATGATTACAGCAACAAAATGAGAAAACAAAGTTTGTTCTTATCGAAAAAGCTCATTTAACGTATCAATTATATTTTAATCACGTTGAATTTAGAGAGTGGCTTAATACCTCAAGCAGGCCCAAACGTTAGTCCTCGTAAGGTGTATTTAAAAAAAAAAGTTCATAATGATAATGAAATATATGTATATGCAAATAACAGAAAAATACGTAAAAACAAAAGATTATAAAACCGGATAAAAACTGCTACCAGCAGTCTACCATCAACCCTTTTGATTCAAGGCTAAGAGCCAACCATTTCAGAATCCCATTTTTATTTTTCCATACCTGCGAATCTGCGCCGCTTTGCCGTGGATTTCTTAGTGGACTGTCGGAACAACCAAAACACAACAGATACGTTATTGGTTATAACGTCAGGCTAAACGTGGCAGAACTATTTGTTTTTTTATTTCTCTCATAAGTGAACGACTCTCATCGACGGCTTTTTGACAAATCAGTTTTTGCATAATGGACATCTCATTATTGCCGACGTATATCAAGTTAAATTCTAATGAAACGCTGGAACAAACACTGGGACAAAGGGACGTACGTAGTATCCCAAGTAGCATCAAATTATCGACCCCCCGAATCGTATAATATTGATGTACCAGGTAAGGGTATGAGGAGAGCATGATCCTGTTATGGTTATTCGAATAATTTTACAAAATTTAAAAAAAGTCTGACTGAAGGAGTGAAGCACCTATTGTAAAATTATCGATAATGTGTATACACACTTAATCATTGTTTTCATAATTTGATCATTATCAAGAATAAAGCGTTTATAATGAAACACTATCCTATAAATAATAAAATAAAAGTATGATCCCCTAACTGGAGATCTATCATGTATAAATTGTATTACGTTCATTATGTGTATCATGATTATATCATTATCAAGAGATATATTTAACAGTAATTAATATCATATTATAGACGTTCGATAGAACTTCAATGATGTAGTGACTACAATTTAGTTTCACGTTCTCTTCATTCGCCTGCAACTTTCTATGTAATTTTTTTATCAGATTTTTCTGCAGCCTCAGATACTGCAGAAAATTTATGAGAACGTGTAAAATCACTGAAGTATTTTGTACTTTTCTCATTTTTCAATCTATGTGAACTTAAATGGATTTAGGAATAAACTCTGAAAATAATATATACTACTTTACAAACTACTACATCGTTTTACCACCATTGAACTAATTGTAAGTCACGCATGCCAATTGGTTGTGGTAACTACCCGCCACAAGTAATTTTCTTTCGTAGAATAAAACCACTAGCATAAGTATAACAAACGAAATGCAGGTATTCAGTCGGTCTACCGCAAAATACTCCCTTCCAAAATACGATCTACTAAACAGAATGTCAGAGTAAGTGAATCACAGCAACATAAGAGTAAAAACACCGTTGTGCTTAAGACCATTGTAAAATACAGTCGTCAATATTCGAATACCGTATTTCAACGTTGATATTCATTGAATAAACTTATGTCATTAAAACTGATAGTGCAAATTATGTTTTCGTCTCAACGTACAACATCTTATTGCAATTAAATTATGTACTCCAATGAGAATCTGTCGATTAAAGAAATATTTGATAAAATTAAAAGAGTAAAAATAGTAGATTAATTATATCTATCGTTTGTAGCATTGTAGTATAACAACTGCATGAATATAATATTTCAATGATTATTTTCTTACAGATAATTTTACTAATACATTCACACGAATCAAACGCTACAATTGAGAGACGACATACTTCACAATGGTTGAGCACAAGCGAAATGAACTTTCAATTGCCAATTACCAACTGAGGTGCATCAATTATATTTATCGAGCCAGTAAAATTCTCCCATAATTTCAAAAATTTATGGGTTTACCTTCCTCTTTTTCTTGTGCTTTTTATGTTGCTGGCCATTCAAGGGATTCCAGCTAGCCTGTGTGTTGTGATCTGTCGTGTGACAGGTTTTGGGGGAGATTTTTGAGGTAAGGGAGCTGTTGTCGTTTTCTGCCTGAGACTGAAGCGAATTGATAGGCTCGATTATTGAACAGTTTGCAAGTTCTGTGTTCTTGAAGGTTTTTTCTAATGCTGCTAGCAAAGACGGTGCCGCTAGTGTTGGCTGCATTTTATTGAGAGATGTCAATACGAGGATAATCATTGTTCACCTTTTCATGCAAACAAAAGCAATGTCCTTTCTCATTACACTTCGTATAATTTCTAAGACATTGCTTCTTTTTGCCTGCTAAATCAAATCTGGCGATTAAATTGGTCCGATATGTTATTCGTACGATGAATATAGCAAAGGAATGAATTTCATTTCATAATTTAAGATAATCAATTGTGTACTATAATGAAAAAAAAAAATCGATGAATTCTTCTCAAATTAAATATGCCTTGCTTCAAAATAATCGCCATTTCGCTATAGCATGTACAAATTTTAAAAAAACACTGATTAAATACAGGCACCATTCGTTAGGTTCGATTGCTCAAAAGATTCTAAGGGTATAAAATAAAGCCTACGATTGCAAAATAACAGTTGCACATTAAAAATTGCAAAAACAATGACGTTGAAAAGGGTATAAACAAGCGAACCTACTGAACGCTAAAAATTCATAATGAAATGAAATTCAAGATCAAATAAGAATTTGATTAAAACACTCTGTTACTTCCCCTTTACGGAAAGCGTATATTATTCACGACACAAATATTCACCAAAAACCCAATACCGAAAGAGAATAATGTATCGTCCTTAAGAAAGTACACTGATAAATAATACACAGTAATAGTACATTCGTATTGACTTTCTTAACTTTAGATTTTGACTTCCATATTAGTTTCCCCTTTCGACATAACATGATATTCTGTCTTTGGGTATTGGTTCTTCCAGATAATAAAATACTATCATAATAAATAATCACAGCCGTGATAGCACCTACTAACCTCGGATTTAGGAGAATCAGATGTTGGTGGACCATTTAATGTTGATTGATCCGAGCTGCTACTGCCACCACAAACTTCACTCTGAAACACATCCGCCCACACATTTGATACATACACACGCTCACTCACTCTATACAAATACACGATGATTCCACCTACGTCTTCGACAACAAACGCTCATCTATTTCGATGAATTATTCATTTTTTGATTTATAGCTCGATAGATTTTGGAAAGCATCAACCCATTGCATTTATTTGCGGTCTTACCTTGAGTTGCGTCACCTCTTGTTGAAGTTGTGAAACGAGATTCTTTTCTTGAACCAAGCTGGACTCACTGGTTTCCACAAGGGAACGAAGCTTGATGACTTCTGCGTCCAGAGTTGCTCTTTTACTGCTTTCGCTTTGCAACTCTTCCGACAGTCTTGCCTTCTCCTGTAACGAAATAAAAGTTTAACCAATGCAGTTCCAAAGCGAGTCTACTTAAGTGAATCCGTGCTGCATGTAATTTATTAAGAATCGGACAGTAGAAAGGGTATCAGAAATCGCCTAGTATAAGGAAATAATCGATTTCGGAACCTCGCTGTCTGAAGAATATTTAAGACAGGCCTAAATTAATACAAAATATCCTGCTTATACTACAGAGTGCTGTGCTTTAATTTGAAATTGTTTACTGGTTCTATTCATTATCTATTTTTAATACAATATTGTTGTACCTCTTGAAGCTGTTCCAAAGCGGCAAGGTCATTACTATGACCTCCTTTAGTAGGAGAAGGTTTGTGTGCAGCTCTGAGAGCCAGCAATTCAGCCTTAGCCTCTTCTCTAAGTGATTCTTCTTCAGCTAATCTTGCTTCCAACTCCGATATTTTTTGTTGAAGCTATATAAATAGAAACAGACACGCTTAATGATACACTCTTTTACAGGAGCCTTCACGATGTAAGCAATATAGGATACCCGAATGTATTTATGAAATTTAAATCTTACATGAATAAATAATTTGACATAGCTTTAATATTCTTTAAATAAATTCACAAGAAGTAATTATTCTGTATACTACTTGATTTCCGTATTACGTCCCCATAGGAAGATATAAATGGCGAAAGCAAACACACAAAAAGTACGGGACACATACAAGAAATACACGAAAGAAGCAGAGACTGTATTAAGCAATTCAAGTGTTTTACACTGCATTACAAAAGACGACAAAAAAATATAAGCGCAATTCCATGTCATCAACTAATTTAAAAAATTGTTCTAACTTCATTTAATTAATACGCAAATCACTTTCCACGTAGGTACCTCCGAATTGATTACGCTCTAATGATAACAATGCATAACCGAGCAAAGTGTTAGTGACATGGAAATTGAGTTCCCATTGCTATAGTCGATAAAAGTTTTCTACAAATCGGATTCTAGGTGGACACAACAATAGACCCGTACAATTTTCGAACAAGGGAGACTCCATACCTCACTGGTGATGGCGGGGAGAGATTTCTCGATACAGTTAAATGCAAACTCGACCCCATCACTGTCATAGCATAGGGAGTCCACAGTTTGATAAACTTGTTTTATCGCCAGCTGCCACAACGACATACACTATCATGAACTCTCAGACACTTCCTAAACAACTACCTATATCTGCTACCTGGTATTATACCATAACACATTGGTACCCTTCAATAGATAGCCAAAATCCACAACTCCTGATGAAACAATGCTCTATGCAAAACCTAACATTGAGACTACAAAATATAGTCACATAATAAGTGACAGCAAATAACTCAAAATAACGTAACAACGAAGAAAAATGTGTAATTTTGATTTATTTTTCTTTTACCATTCATAAAAACAAAAATTCGTAATAATCGTATGAAACTGAAACATCTATTTTAACTACAACGTTGTGGTATGCATATGTAACTGTTATTATGAATATCTAACAATCCCCACTATAAAATCATGCATAACAATTCTCTCTAAAAAGATACAAAGATATCAGTCGAACGAAATCATCTTACCTTTTCACTGACGGTCGATTTATTTCGAAGGTCGTTAAGTTCTACCCTCAGATTTGCTACTTCATTTTCTTTTTGCCGAAGCTGCGCCTGCCATCTTGTTTCTTCCGATTCTATATGACTCTGGAGTTTGTTAAGCATACTTTCCTACAAATTAATATATACACGTTATATAAAAATAAACCTTATGGAAATACATTTAAATTCCTACAACGAATCATACCGTGTCATCAATAATTTGCTTGTAATGCGAAACCATGCCCTGCAGATTCTGATTTTGGCTTTCCAAATCAGGATTTCCTTCGGGCACTTCTTTTTTCTTTCTCAATTCAATAAGAGCCGCGTAAACCCTCTCTTCGAAGACATTTACCCATTTCTCGTGCGATTTTTCGGACACTTTAATTTCTGGGAATATCCTTTGCAAAAGTGCTTTGGTTGTTTCCTGTTCTTCGCTTTGTACCTTCTGTATTAACTCCTATAAATTAAAAGAAAGCAGCGTGACACAACATATTTTAAATATGATGGTTGAGCAGATGAAATGATACTGAAAGTTTCATTATTTCACGTACGTATGATACAGTCAACCATGTATATATTCTAACACAGTTTAAAATATAGATAATGATGTCATTACAAATATACAAATGATCGTCACTAAATTGTTGCATAGAAAAATTTCCTGATTGTGTTGAAAAATCCCGAAATTGCTTTTAAACTTGAAATACGCCATAATTAGTATCAGATACGAAAGCGGATTAAAAGGTGATAAGGTGAAAGGAAGATAAAAAGTTCTAATTACACAGGAGAGAGACTTACATCAGCGCTCTTTTCGGTATTGGTTTTAGCGCGGTACTCGGCAGCAGAAAGAGCTTCCATCACTTTCCAGTTCTTAGTACGTAACTCCTGAAGTAAGCCACAAAATCAACAAAAAGAAAATAAAGAAATCAATAAAACCTACTGACAATCAGGTACGTAAACAAACAATAGTTTACTGTTGAAGTTGTTTGAATATATTAAAAAGAATATCTGTCAATGTATTTAAATTTAAAAATGATTGGTAAAGTGATGGAAGGAAATAAAGAATACTGTGAATAAAATTCGATCATAGGATATTTAGTGATGACTTGCTTCATGTTTAAAAATAACGTTAATACTACTGTTTATAAATTATTAACAACATAACTCAGCGCTTACATTATTCTTTGCACGTTGAGCATCCAAATCGTCTTGCAATCGTTTAACGAGGCTACGTTGATTGTTCACGTCACTCCGTAAAGTTTCAACTTGTGCATTCAGTTTAACGAGTTCCGTTTCCTTTTGCCGCAATTCATGAGTCAGATTATCCAGTTTAAAGTTTCTTTGCTCGGCACTGTGTAACGGCAAATAACAGCAGACATTGATATACAATTTTTGTACTCACGTTACATTCTCCTTTCAATCACTATCTAACATAACTTGCATTAATAATTAGAAAAAATACTTACAGTTGATCATGTTCTAGATGTTGAACATTGTTTTTCTGGGCCTTTTCCTCGATACCATTTTCACGTCCTTCAGCAGCTGGACGTTCAGTGATGGCTGCCAATCGGGATTCCAATGTCTCCTTTTCATGGCGAAGATGTTCCAGTTCTTCCTGCAACTCAGCAACATTTCCGAGCTGAAAAAAGTAATAAACATCGTTGAAAGAAGATTTAAATTTGAAATGCAAATAATTTATCTTTTTATTACATCGTCCTTGTTCAATCTACCTGAGCTGACAGTCTTTCATTTTCCTCTTGCAAACGCATAACTTGCAAGTGAGCATCGTCCGATTTCTTGCCTCCCTGTTGAAGTCTGTCAAATTCAGCCTTGAGACTTCTGAGTTCCTCCACAGTGACATTTGATGCCTTCAAATCGGCTTGTGCCTTAGACAATTCTCCCTGAATGTTGGACAATTCGGCACGAGTATTAGTCAGGTCATGTTCTGCTTTGGTAAGTTCATTCTGAGCTTGCTTTAAATCATCATGTGCCTTAACAAGTTCTGATGTCGCGTTCTTCGATTTTTCTTTAATACCGTTTAATTCAGTCTCGACACGTTTGAATTCAGCTTGAGATTTTTGCAATTCTTCCTGCGAATTATTGAGCAAAGACTGGACGTGCTTCAGCTCGTCTTCTTTACCAACCAGTAAAGTTTTAAGCGTCGTAATTTCATCAGCTTCGGATTTAACCTCAATTTGCGAAAGGGATAGGTCCGATTTCAATTTCATCAATTCTGACTGAACCTTATTGAATTCAGCCTTTACAGCAACAGCCTCGCTCCCTTCAGTTTTCGCAACATTCAATTCAGCCTTAATGGTGTTCACTTGTTTTTGTAACTCCTGCTGATGACGATGGGCAGTTTGTAATCTGTGATCCAAATCAGCCTTAGCACGATGGGATTCCTGGAAAAGCAACACACAACTCGTTATGTCAAGAAACAGCTAACTTTATGAAGAAAACAAAATGCATAATATTCATGATCGTTAACGCTTACCTCAAGTTGTCTAGCCATATCCTGTAGCCTGTCACCTGCCTCTTTGAAATGCTGCAACTGGCTTTCTGAATGCATCAACTGGTCTTGCATGATACTCAACTGTTGTCGCAGCATCTCTATCTCAGCGGTGCTATTCTCGCAAGTAACTTGCAATTCTTGAGAAACTGTCAAGCTAACATTCTGCAACTCTTGAACTTCCGCGTGTTTCTGTGAAAGTTGTGCTTTCAAGGCATTCTCATTATCACGCATCTGAGCGTACTGCGCCTCCAATTGTTTACGTTGTGCAATCAACTCCTGCTGCATGTGGCCTTGTGTCTGTCCCTGATCTTCCTTCATCTTATGAATAATCGCAGCATCTTCATTCACTTTTGACTGAAGCTGCTCGATCTGCCGTGCAAAACCTTGTTTTTCGGCGGCATGACTCTCTAAGATGTGTTGCATACGAGTGTGAAGTGTCTGCGCCTCGGTAACCTTTGCGTTAAGAGCCTCTTCGAGTTGTCTGACGCTGGCAGACAATCTGGATCGCTCGGCATTAAGTTCAGCACGCAGTTCCTTCAACTTATTCTGAAAGGCAACACTGGCTTCATGCTCATCAGCAAGGGCCTTCTCCCTTTCAGCAAGTTGTTTCTTCAATTTGATTACGGGATCTGCACGGCCCTCAGTCCATTCTGAGTGTTCCAACGGATTATCCAATTGCTTGTTCAAAAGCTGATCAATAAGAATTTGAATTTCGGAACGACTAAGCTCAGCCTTCTGAACGAGAGGCATCAATAGAGAAACGTTGACGCCGTCTTTGTCTCCACCTGCACTCAAACAAACATTCCCTCAACTGTATTCATAGAACCCAGACAGAATTGGCCATAATATCCTAACAAAAGTAACAATGAATGCAAGTTGTATATCGTTTATAAAAGCAGTGATTAAATTACGTAAATGATTGCTCCAGACCTGCGTAGACACAATAACTAGTATATCACTACCAATTCATAAATATTTAATTATAGTCTGACTAACAGCGAAAACACTGGGAAACCTAGGTCATAGCAGGAAACAGTTAACGCAAAATTAGCATACATTGGACTGGTATAATTATAGTTTAAACGGCAGAGTGAGTTAATGAATGCGACTAAGCTATTACCATCAGACAGGTCAACTATTTCGATCCTATTTAATACCCCTGTTCGGAATTTTTAAACGGACAGCTGCTAATATTAGACAATCATACTGCAACAAAATCACCGATAAGGTAATATACTAAATCGTACATTTTATCGAAAAGAATGTATGCAGAAAGCTACTCCTAATATGAAAGAGACCTTGGTGGTAACTGTTCGGACATCGACCTAAGTGAACGGAGAGGGGGACTGATTCCACCTCAGCCACATTCCAAAGCACTACAGTGGAATATACCTGATTTTAGCTTGGCTGAATTCTTCTTGAAACTCATGGGACTTTTATAAAATTGGCGAACAATGGTGATATGGTACCATTACTGAATGGGTTTTTCATTAGAGCTTCAAATTAATGCTAATCATCGAAGATCGGATATACAAAAATCCGATAAAGAAATTAGGTATGGCTCTCTAATTGAGTGTTAACATTACAAGATTATAATCAGAAATAGTTTTATGTTTCCATTAAATTAAATGAATTATATGTTGTAGCGTTTATTTTTAATTAGGGAAATTGTGTCTGAGATGGCATACATTTTCGTATGTTATTTCCAATGCCGTTTCCGGCACTTTTTCCCTACAATAAAAGTTGAATTAGTAAGATTGTTGGCATGGGAAATATCAAAGTAAGTAGTAAAAGCAGCGCCTTGATAAGTACTGGCAAACGAACAAAAATGATTTTAGACCCGGTTGAACTAAATATAGATAGTCTTGTATGGACCGTAGACTATCGCGTTCTAAATAACATATATCAGTACTGAGCTCTGTAGAAACGCAATAAAAGTAACACTCGCTCAAGGAGACAATAAGAGCTCGACGCTTTCGATTTATGTTTCTGTTACAAGAATAAGGTCAGGTGTAAAATCGATATGAGACTTTGAATTATGAAAGAGCAGTTTAGGTTTTCTATGGATTTTTCTTCGCGTAATAAGGATCTCAAGTGCCTATCGACATACGAAGTCCGACAAACTGTATTTCGACTAACCTTCAATATTCGATTGTATGATTGTACGTTAGGAATAGAATTATTTCCTAAAAGTAAGAAGTGAGTTTTAGAGCTTCTAACGGCTCCGAGCCGGACTTAACTTGGAGTACTGAATGGGTTTGAGTTTTATTAGCTATAACTTAAGCGAACGTACATACACGCGACAAGTAGCTAGAAATATAGTGAGTCATGGATTAAGTATGCTTCAAGCATATGCTAATCTAATAAAGTAGCAAAGGAAACATTTCACGTTATGTTTGCAAACGTCGCCAAAAATTTCTGATAATTTGAAGATTACGTTAGAATTGGAATCTTGTAACGTTGTGATACTGAGAGAGGCAGAAGTATGCGGCTTGGCGAAATATGTATACATAATATATGCAACGCGATTGAATTCTCCTGTGAAACGAAATTACGAAAATACAGCGACTACTGAGATGCGACATGAGAATGTTTACTCACCAATCTGTGCCAAAATGTCATTCTTCTTCTTCTTGCTCTTGGTTTCTTTGACCGATGATTGGACAGGGAGCGCAGTTTCCTTTGCGACTTCCTTCGACTCTTTCACTGGAGTTTCTTTCTGCTGTTCCTTAACATCCTTTATAGAATCCTTACTGATCTGCTGAGGCGCACTGGCACTAGTGACAACTTCCTTCTTCTCATCTTTGCTTTCGTCTCTTTTCTTGGACACTTCCTTCGAGTTTTTCTTTGACCTAGTTGGAGTTTCTTTCGGTGACTTATTCACAATCGGTTCGGACTGGCTCATTTGTTGAAGATTTTCTCTCTGTCGATAAACATGTTTAAGCTATAAATATATCTTCAAGAGTGTGTCCTCAATTGCGATGATACTCTTTAACAAGGAGTATTTTGAAAACAAAATCTTCAAATATTATAAACAGACTTTTCTGTGTCAAAGCAAAAATAACGTAATCTGTAAGGTACTTCTGGAAGACCCAAAAAAATTGCATTCGTGCAAATCCTTATCATGCTTCTTTCAAGGATAATGAATATTAAGTACCCCCTTATGTTTATAAACCAAAGCTATTGTGTAAATGAAGAAACTATAGGGTAAAGCTCCTAGAAAAGAAAGATTCCATGTGGCTTGTGTATGAAACAAGAAGCGCACCATTGTAATATGCACAATAGAAGTATAAATTTCGAAGCAGACATGTACTCTAATGTCTAGGATATTAAAGTGATAGCCAACTCTACCAGAAGCAAGACACTCACACTGTGATTCCGGATAAGTTCAAGGTCGTCCTTTGGCTGAATTAGGTCGAAATGATTGGCTTCCTCCAAAGGAGGCTGCGAAGGACTTAATTCGGGTGCAATGACCACTGGCTCATCCTTATTGATAAGGATTGGCTTTACCTTTTCAACCTTGTTCTTCTTCTTACTTCCTTTGCCACTCTCCTTTGTTTCCAATGAAAGCAAAAATGTTCCCCAAACATTCAGTATAATAATGCATAACCATGTGGAATATAACAATATACGAATATTATTCCTGCATCGCGCGTGAAAATGTGCATAGACACGAGACAAAAAAATATTTCTTAAAAATAAACAGTATGAAAAGCAGTTAGTGTGTCTTATCGTAATTGATTAATCTTACTGCATACGTCAATTATCATGTCATTGCTAATCCTTTTTTCGCCTCGGTATGTACTTTAGTTCGAATGTCTGACAGACTCTTATAACTGGCATTGGACAAATTCAACGGATATTGTTAGGTTTTCAATATATTTTGATACCTCTGTGCCTTCGTCTTCCAGAATGAACAGAACATTAGTTGCCTGACTTTTCTTCGTCACGAAAGTTTGATGAATATGAGGCCATATTTTCGACAGTTTACGAAAACTGTTGAATGAAATATTATATATTAAGTACGGAATTGAATAAATGCAAAATGCATTGAGCGAGTTTATGTTTAACGGCAACAGTTAACTATCCAAATAAGCTACAATTCAATTTTCTCTTAAGACTCCGAGTCTTTTGTAAAATTATTTTTTTTCGACAACTTTGTTTCGTACCTACTTCTGTCGAAAGAGATTATTTGAATAAAATTACTTTCAATTATCAAATTGATGAAATAAGACTACTTTAGCGTAATGATAAAATACAAACAGCCGGGAAATCAGGCCATTCCGAGGATACATGCTACAGCTATTTATAGAATATGATCTTTGATTGTTGAATACATTTATCAATGAGTTTTTTCATATTCAGTGAATACAATCTGCTTTTCGTTTACGTTAAGAACATGAAAAGTATTGCGGATGCGTCAGAGCCTTTTTTTAAACTTACCAAGCCATATTTTTTCTATAAAAAACATATACTATCAAATATTATCATTTTGTTACTTGATAAAAATTACGTCGGAACTATTTAATCGAATATTTGAACGAATATAATTGACATATGCGAAATTTTCTTGACGTATAGTACAAAATCGATACCGTGAGCTATGATGACATTTGAAAAAGTTTCAAACAATTGATTGATGTCATGGAATATGAAAACATCGTGAGCTTAGAAAAATTATTGTTTAAGATATGTTCATCGCATTAAAGAATGGCATTGCTAAAATTACGTTAATATTCTCAGAACAAATTGAAACATGTTTAATATTTAAGAGATAACACAATGTTAATGCATCAATATAAGCAATATTTTTAAAAGTAAATATGATACCAGTAATTTTTACAGCACTTGGAAAAACAATTCGACTTCTTTGTACGTACGTTTAACATATATGCAATAAAAAAGATAAGTGATGAGACATCAAATATGGTAGACGACTAAACGGTACAGATATATGTTGTTAATTGTGAAACCATATCAGAGGACCAGTTTTGGTTCTATAATTTCTTTACGTATTATCTCCTGTTTGAAAGCATGTTACAGTTCTTGTAAATCTCAAATATTAGACCCTTGGTTAATAGAATAGCAATTTATAATTTGCAATATAGTGACTGGCATTTTAGGTTCATGGACTATGGCCTTATTTACATCAGGCTTTTATTAAACGAATTAAGATCGAGCCATCTCACCTCCTCATATAGAAATTAAGTGAAATAGTCCTTAGTATGCATGAGTGTAAACAAGGTCTACATCCATTAATTTGTTAGAACATGGGTAATAAGGTCTATACACAGCTCAAAATAAATAAGAAGTAAAACAAATAGCAAGACACAGCTCCAAAATTTATGCATGTTTATTTTATATTCTCACTTTTTGTGGTAGAAATAAAACATGAGCTACTACCCATAGTTTCTCAATAATTATGAGTCATTAAGTATTATTTAGTTACTAATAATGATATTTGCACATCTTAAGAATGGCCATCAGGAGTTTTAAGTAATATTTGTGGAATTATGATGTCCTCCTTCTAGGAACAGCACTTGTTTTTACCATTGAGATACTTCCTTCCATGAAGCAAAATTAATACTTTATCTCACAATAGGAGAATGTATTTGAGTTGTACAGGAAGAAAATTAGTTTACATTGTGAGTTACATAGTTATACTTCATTTTGAAGACCTTGAAGATGACCCACATGTGTGGCATCTGATATGAAACTACAGTACCATATTTCATGCATGAAGTAGAGAAGAATAAGAGACCATGAATACTATACATGCTATTCCGTTTAAAATACCTGTACTAATTTTTCAATTGTGAGACAAAAATTGTTATGCATAATTTTCCCAAGCCCCAAAAAGTAATAGAACTATCTGATAAAACTAATATTTTATAATTAATCTAAAGTGATTCTGAATGAACATAAAATATATAAGTTGATCATTAGCTTGAAAATATTTTAGAATTTATGTTTAACATAAAAAGTCACGTATCCTTGAATGCTATTATTGTTGATCAACTGTTCACACCTATGTCCCAAAAGGGACTTAATATCAGATAAAAATAATAAACACTAAATATAAGTCTTACATATATGTTTAAAATATTACAGTATCAAAACTGTTACAAACTGATATTTACAAAACTCTGAGCATATAAAATTTCTTACCTGAGTAGATGGCTCAGGTGGCAAAATTTCAGGAGTTTCTTCAAATTGGACATGCTCAGACTTTTCTTCTTCTTTTTCATCCTTCTCTTCCTTCTTCTCCTTTACTTTCTTTCCAGCCTTGTTTTTATGTTTCTTTTCTCTCCCCTTATCCTTTTTACCTAAATATATCAAGCTTCATAAGAATCTTATACATGTGCTTAATGTATAATTAGAAAGGCTAACCACAATAAACTAAAAGTTTATATATACTTAATTGGATCACTGTCAGGATAATACAAAAACGTTGGATAAGAAGTTTAAATGTATGATATAAGAGGAAAATAGTAATAAACCAAAGGAATAGACATTTCTTGAAAAATTAGTATCTTATTAATTGTCATGCTCATTTTCTGCACTTAAGAAATACACAGGGAAATGGTGCATATTTGAACCAGTATGACAACAAATGATAAATAATTTTGTTTGTACATCTCAAAGAATATGTAGGTATTTGATAATAAAGTCTCATTATGATATGACACAACAGTGTATATATCATAACAATATATTTGTCTATTCATTAAAAAATTTATATGAAGTATTAAAAAATAAGCAACATACATTTCAAAACAATGATAAAATTTGTCTTGTAGAAATTAAATTCACAGGGAGTGTCAAAAATAATAAATTTGAAAAACATTTAAATAAGGCTATATAAAAATTACCGATTGAAACGGAATCCGCTACGGAAAAAAACGAAATGAACCAAACAAAACCGAAAGACGTCTCTTACCAAGCAGTAGATCGTCGGGAAGTTTGCGTTGCTCAGCTATGGCTTCTTCATAAGATTTTTCTTTAATGCCAAACATTGACACAAGAAGAATAACTGCAGCTGAGATCACAACCACTCCAACACAAACCAATCCTGTCTGAAGATCCATGTCGCTAATTCTTATCCTCTTCTCTGTACAAATTAAATACTTCAATAATAATACACTTCAAAACTGCTCTTATGTATCTAGTCCTTTCTTAATCGTGTAATGTTCACTTCCTTTGATTCTCTCACGTACGACTTAAAGTTTTACATCAGTAGCAACTAAAGTACGTCATTTCTGAAAATCTACAAATTAATAGCCCTCTAACGAGCAATATCAAAGCAGCTAGAAATTTTGTACATCGAAACACCAAAACTGCACTATTTACGAAAACAGAAATAATCACATAATCAGCCAATGAACACTATTCGAACGCAACAAGAAACGTTAACAGATAATTGCCGATACAACTGGACGACCGATTCTGTGTGTAATCATTATTTATATCGCGAAATTCAATTTTTTTACCAGAACAGGTAATATGTTAATACGCCAAACATTACAAAGTATTAAATTCAAGAAAGAAATGACATATGGATGACAGAGCAAGACGTCAGCAAGCTCTCGCCGGCAGTATCCACTAGACAGTCCTAACGATCAAGAATTTTCCACAGTACCGGCAAAAACGATCAGATCGTTAAATTTTCACTAGACTTTCCAATGATAGAAAACACTCACACTCTTCCACAGCTTACAGAGGATTCTTTCGGTTAGACTTTCCGTGTGGGGAACGTGCGATAAGGAACGTACTTTGTTCCCGATGGAAGAACACGATCAGAAATTCACACGCGACGATCTCTTCTTAAGAATTATGGCGGCCGGACATACGGAGCGAATGTACGAGTTTGGAAGCCACGCCTATCGAACTCACGCGTACTCCTATTGGTCAAGAAGCCTGCCACGTATGCAACACGTTTGCAAAATTCAAGATTAAAATACGGCTCTATTTTACCTTAATTGTCAGTAACAATTAACCTTGATTAATAATTGACAACCTACTTTATTTTATACGTACTGACATCCCGTACAACCCTTTTATAAGTCGGTAAAACGGTTAACGCTATTCGTATTGAGTAGTCTGCTATAGACACGATTACCAACTGGATAAAGAAACGAAGACACCTTTCTCTTGATAAGACCATATTTTTCCTTCTTTAAATGTAATTTAAATACAAAGTATAAGATGAGAATCCTACAGCATTCTGCAAAAAGGAATAATGCATAAATGCATGATACTTAAAAGGCACTGATAATGTTTAAATTGAAAATAAAATTATGAGTAGCCTAGTGATAATAGGTAATTCCCCGAAATCAAATGTGAATGCTGCTTAGCGTTTGTTCTAAAACTTAATGTGAATGCCGGGAATTTATTGTTTGGCTTACGTCCATTTTCTTCGCCCGTTTTCTCGGACATTAATCAAATATATATGAATAAATAGGGACACCTTGATGAGTTGGGAGCACTCAAAATACTCGCAGTAACAACTCGCAGCAAGGTTTTGGAACACACCTTAAAAGTTCCATCAGAGAGAGAGAAAATGTGAGAAAATAGGACTGTCTCGTTACCTACACTTTCTGCACTTTTATAAATGAATATTGGATATTTTTAAGTAACCAATGAGAATCTGCACTTTTTTATAAGTGCAGAAAGTGTAGGTAACGAGAGAGCAGACTTAATGTATTTCCGGAGCAAATAACATTTGATTCGCCACAGCAAGCTATCGTCAGTTCCTCCCTTAGGTGTATTCACATGTACCAGCTGTCTTCTTTTGAAAAGGCAACTGTGAACATTGTATTATGCTTTTTACAGATGTTCCAAAAATTTATTATTTAACGAAATAAGGGTATATTAATAACAATTTCACAATTCATTTTATATGAAATCACTTATGGAACCTCTTATTTAAACTTAAGTGCAATTGTCCAGTCTTGCAGTTTCTTAGCGAAACTATGGCCTGTAGGTTCTATGTTTAATCTGTTTAATGTAATTGATGGTAATGCAAATGCTTTGTTTACCTAAAAAGATATGTAAATAATCCTAGGGATTCAGTTACTAAAAATATGAAGATAGTTTGTGCTTCGACAACGTGTAAATATGCTTCCGAGGAAGAAGATTCGACGAATGTCATTTTTATAAGTTTTCCAAATAATGATACGTGAGTTTTTAGTTCGAACCGAGGTTATTTATTTAACCAATAAAATTATTTATAGTAGATTTCAATGTTTGTTTACTATCGTTAAGTATAATGTAGTCATAGTATATAGATAGAATAATTATAGAGTTTGTAGATATTTAATTTATGTATATATATCATTTTTCTATAGGTCAAAACTATGGGCTCATAACTGTAGCCGACTGGATTTGTTGAGCAAATCTAATGAGGAACTGCATAGTAATTACTATATATGCTCACATCATATAGAAGATCATTGTTTTATTAGCAAATGCAAACCAATAACGATTGCACAAGACACAGTCCCAACTCTGTTTCAAATGGAACCTGTAATAGCCCCATTAACAACCGTAACTTCTGAAAAGGCACCTGAATATGAAAATCAACATAGTAAGGACAGCATACAATCATGCGACAACTCTTTAAATTCAATGAATAATATTGAGGAAACAGATAATATGGCACTTAATACCAATTTTCATGCCAGAGTACTCAACCATGAATCTGTTGATGAAAAAAGTAACACAATAACTATCTTTAATAGATGTGTTTCATCAGAAACATCTGATAATGACGCTCTCAGATATTGTGATATAAATACTGAAATAGAGCAGTACAGCAGTGTGACAATAGGATTTTCTAGTTTGTGTCGAATATGTGGTGATGAAGCATCAAATGGGATAGAAATATTTTCTGCAAAAGGCATTGAATTAAAGCTACGCTATAAAATACAATTGCATATGCCAATATCCATTGATGTTGAAGACATAATGCCACAAAGACTTTGTCTCAATTGTTATAACAAATTGGAAGTTACACATTCACTGGTCACAACGTGTTTAAAAACTAACATACGATTCAGACGGTTCTTAAATATTGAAGGAATGGTTAGTATGTTAATACTTATACTTAAAGTATATTTACAGGGCACTGTATTAAAAATATATGTGTTTATATCATTGTTGCAGGCAGAATACGATAAGAGATTTGATGAGTTGGTGGAAGAATGTTCAATAGAAGTAGCTGAGGAAATTTGTGACAGTGATACAATTCCAAGTGAAACAATATCTCTTGTATCAAAAAAAAATGAAGACTCAGCAGCTACTAACAAAGTGGAATGTAATCTAAACAAATGCTCAGCGACTGCAGATTTGGAACATACCCCAATTGCACAAATAGCGGCTGGCGGGTTGAATGGTAATGATGTAAATAAGTTGAAATTTACAGTTGATTCAAGAAGTGAAGTGCATTCCGATTTGAGCGATTTGCTTCACGTATTTAAAGGCATGAAAAACAAAGAAAATGAATGCGTAATCGAGACTGTTCCAGAGGCTCAAAAAATTGTCCACAATAAAGAAGAGAGTAATCTCATATGTTTATTATGTAAAGATACATTTAAAACGGTAGAGATATTTGAAAATCATAAAATTTTATGCGATGATGGAGATGCACTAGATTTAAAACAGCAAAAGGAATCATCCAATTCTGATAATTTGGCAACACACCCGACTAGTACAATAGATTTTCAATTCAGTATGAAATCATGCGATATCTGTGGAAAAGTTTTTGAGACAGAGGCTCTTCTTCAAGATCATGAAATATCCTGTTGTCAGCCATTCGTGCAATACAGCTGCCATATTTGTGACCAACAATTTGCAAACAAGGAGGAATTTGTTCTTCACGAACAATTGCACGTCCCTGTAAATAACGTAACCACTCCAGTAAGAAGATGTGGTTACTGTCAAGCTACGTTTCACACGCGAAAAGAATTGCAAAATCACATAATGAAGTATCATGATGGTCAAACATTATTTAAATGCAATATTTGTGACAAAGCATATGAGAAATGGTCCAGTTTAGACGTTCACGAAGCCACGCATAGATTAGATAAACCCTTCCTTTGTGATTTATGTGGAAAAAGTTTTAAGCACTCGAATAATTTGAGAGGGCACAAAAGAATTCACTTGGAGGAGTCCAAAAAGAAGCGTCATGTTTGTGAACTCTGCGGCAATGCATTTAGATCTAGGTAAGAATCAGGATACACGCTTAATGTAATGAAAAATATTTTGATATACATAATTTCTCCAGATTTCATCTAAATGAGCACATGAATCAGCACAATGGTAATAAACCATATGGTTGCGAGCAATGCGGCAAGGCTTTCTACAAAAGAATACAATTGCGCCAACATAAATTGTCCCATGGATTAAATAAATTTGCTTGTCCAATTTGTGGCGTTACATTTAATCGCAGAGGGAACATGAATACGCATTTTAAGAGACACAGTACCCAAGATGGAGTATATACTTGTAGCGTATGTATTTCTCTTTATTGTTATACACAAAAATACATCAAGCAATCTTAGTAATATACTCTTTCTTACAGGTGTGCGAACATAGATGTAAATCAATGAGTGATTTAAAAATTCACAGAAAGGAACATTCCGAAGAAGACATAATGAAAAGTGTAAAGAAGAAAGCCATCGACAAGACAGTATGGCAGTGCAGAATCTGTGCTAGAGTATTTCTGAAACGTGCTATTTGGTTGAACCATGAAAGGTCACACACAGGTGAGAAAGTTAGTGTCGAGTGTGACGAGTGTGGGAAAAAATTAGCAAGCAAGAGTTCATTAACGTATCACAAAAAATCTATACACTCCTCAGAACGACCACATATGTGTCAATTTTGTGGAGATTCCTTCGTCTCCAAAGAGGCGAGATTGATACACGAACGTATTCATACTGGCGAGCGACCTTACGTATGTAAAATATGTAACATGCAATACAGATGTTCAAGTAATCTTAGTCAACATATGAAGATACATTCAGAAGCTAGGCCCCACGTATGTCCATATTGTAATAAAGGCTTTACACGTAAGGGCGCACTTAATGTTCACGAACGTATTCATACGGGCGTTAAACCATTCGCGTGTGTCGTATGTGGTCGAAATTTCTCGCAGAAGAATGATATGCTCAAGCATACGAAAACTCATCGTGTTAAATCAATTCGCTGCGAACAGTGTGATGAAGTGTTTGCGACCAAGAGGGAAATTCTCAAACACGTTGCGGTGCATGAACAAAATGTAGATAGTTCTGTTATACAGCGATATGTGGACATGCCGCAACATGTAGAATCGTACTCAATAAATATACCTTATTCTAGTATCGAGGAATCCGATGAGTTGGAGATTACACCGAATAATTAGTTTATTCCCAATAAAGCAATAATACGTACTTCGAGACCATAAATAGCATTTATATTTTACGTACTTTTCACGAAAATTAATTTTACACAATGTTTTTCCCTATTTATAGAATCCCTTAGAATTAGACCAATATACATATGATATTTAGTATATAAATAGTATATCTTGATGTTATGGATGGATAAGGACGTAATTAATGACGTAATAGTTCCAATGAATGTAATAATACATATACGTATATTTGATATGTAACTGAGAGTATTATTATAATATATTGTTAATCAGGATCAGTTTACGTGGCTATGTGTAGCATTGTACAAATTTTTGTAACTACCAAAATACATATAATATATGTACCCCCAAAAAAAGTATATTTGAGTTTAATACTTTGAAAACATTCCTTGCTCCTTTTTTTTAGAGTTTACAGAAGAGTATCCTGTCAGGATGTCGACCAAGCAGCCAGGTGAATAAAGAGATGGAGTTTTCTACAACGTTTCGACCCCTTTGGGGGTCTTCCTCAGGTAGGAATCTGTATTAACATAAGCAATCGTTGCTATATACATTATATAACAAAGTTTAGGTTCTAGCAGTTACGTACACATTAGACAAGAGAAAGAAGGAAGATTATATAGCGAGATGTATAAATAGTTACCTTAAAAATATAAAATCATGACTGACATAACGATATCCTCCAGACGTCTTGCTCTGGCCATAAATAAATCCTTGCTCTGATAGGTATAGTGATTGTACAATTATTATTTTTATATCTGGTTTTCTTTGTTTCAAGTGTAGCGGAGAGGCCGCTAAGCTGAGACCAAGAGATCATTCTACAAAATTGAAGAAAATTCGATAAATATATCAGTGGAAATGTATTCAACTAGATTTGTAACAGATACGTAGATAAATTTCAAATTATATAGTAATTAGTTACCTTATGTGTATTTAATATTTGTAATATTGTATTTAATGACTTGTGATTAATTGTAGGTAACGCTATTTGACAACGTGGGACAATTAACTCGGATGGATGATGACCGTTAGAGCGACAGTATTAAAGAGTTTTATTTGAAACCTAGAGGTTGACGTCTTGAGGACACATAGGGAGTAAGTATATGTAAGTATATATTAGTAAGTATATATTTGAGTGAAAGCAATTAAAATAGTCGTAGTGACAATACCGATGTCTAGCCGTGGATGTGGATGTAATGATTCACTAAGGTACAATGAGTAGAGAATAGACTTAATTAAATTATGATAAATGTGACATTCCTTTCTACATAAATACGGTTATTCAGTGAATTTAAGTTAGCTTATCCATTTTATTTCTGTCGGTAAAGCCACCTTCAGACGGTGCAATACTTCTGAATAAAACAGTATATTTACATATTGAATTTCCGATTTTTAAGCATTGACCCACGTTTTATGTTAGAAATCCAAGGAAATTTTTTATGTTCTTAATCATTTTAAGATGGCCCTTCTAAAATACACTATACTCGCAGATAATTAAAAATATAATACTTAAATGAATATGGCAATCACATTTCTTCATAAATATAAATTATGCTCATGAAACGATTCATTGCTGTTCCTCCGAAATTCACATTGCTAACTAATGCACAAACTTTTAAATATTTATTGGCCAATTTTATATTATAACAAGTATATATAAGTACGAGGATCACATATTGAATTCAGTATGTTTGATATTTTACACGTGAAAATAATATCTGAGAACGCTTCTCCCAATAATTGAATAAACAATGTGTACATCCGTAAAGAATTTGAGTGACATACCAGACGAAGAATCACAATTATCTCTGATCGATGAATTGTACAAGAAAATAGAAAATCCGGATGAGAGTGACATTTACATAGACGAGAGTAAGAGTAAAATTCGACAATTTTTTACGGGTCAAGTCATATTTATCACAGGTGGAACAGGTTATGTGGGGAAATTCACGATCGAAAAACTGTTAAGATGTTGCCCGGATATCAAAAGTATTTATATTCTTGTAAGACCAAAAAAACAATGGTCCTCCGAGGAAAGGATAAAACGATATTTTAACAATGAGGTGAGTCGTGGAATATTAAATTGATCAAAAAACTTATTTTTAACAAAATTGTGAACCCCCCTAATGTCCATTAGCTATTTGACAAAATGAAAAAAATCAATCCTCAATGGGAGAGCAAAGTTGTTGTTATTCCTGGTGATTGTGCTCTGGAGGGTCTTGGTATTTCACAAGAAAATCGTAATACTCTTATCAACGAGATAAACTTGATCATCCACTCGGCAGCTAATGTCAAATTAGGCGAAAGACTCAGCCGCATGCTTCAAATTAATGTCATTGGTACCAAAGAGATTTTAACCCTGGCTAGCGAATGCAAGAATCTCAAAGCTTGTGTATACGTATCAACCACATATTCGCATTGTTATCTGCACGAAATCGAGGAGAAATTTTATCCTTTGACTATCGACATGGAAATGGTGTACGATGTTATTCGAGCTGACTCAAGATCGACAATGAGCGAGGAAACTCAAAAGAGTATAATAGGGAAATGGCCGAACTCGTATACATTCTCAAAGGCCCTTGCAGAAAATTTAGTCAGAGAATACGGAAAAACTCTACCTGTAGGAATTTTCAGACCATCCATGGGCAAGTACAAATAAGAGTAAAATTCATTATTCTTCATATACGTATACTTAAACTAAAATTATTATTATGTATTTGCCATTATAATAGTACTTTCGACATACAAGGAACCTTTGGCAAATTGGACCGATAGTTTTACCGGCTTACTTGTTTACGGTGCTGCCGCGTCACTTGGTTTTATACACTTGACAGAAGCAAATATGAATATGATTGTCGATGTTGTTCCTGTCGATATGTGTGCAAATGCAATATTAGCGTGCACATGGGATATCGCATTGAAGTACGTATATAAATATTTAAATAAAGCTCGATAAAGTGATGTAAAAATTTTCTTTCTCTTTTTCAGTCCCAGGTCTAAGGACGAAGATCCTCCTGTTTATAATTTTGCTACCAGTACAGAAAATCCTATAAGTTATAAAGAAATGGACGCTATGGTAGTGGCCCACGCGAAAACTTTTCCATCTGCAAGATCAATATCGTACTTTTGGGTGGTGCATATAAATAGTTATATTCTTCTTCATATTTTCGATTTTTTCATTCATTTTATACCATGCCTTTTATTCGACGCTTATCGCCTTCTGACTCTGCAAAAAGTAATGTAAGTATAATCGGTACTGTGCGCCATTCGATTTACGAATTATAATAAAAATTCTTAATTAATCGTAAAAATGAATATTCTCGTATTTTCAGGGCGTTGCCGGTCTATTTCAAGGCGCACCAGTTCAGGAGCGTTTTCAGATACTTCACCACGAACGGGTGGAAGTTTCATGCTACGCGAAGTCGTCAACTATGGGACAGATTGAATGACACTGATAAGAAATTATTTTTTTGTGATTTACGTAACATCTCATGGGATATATATCTAATGAATTTTTGGCGCGGAGTCAGGGTATACTTATTGAAAGATCCTATGAGTACAGTTGAGGAGGCAAGAAAAAAATATTTAAAATTAACAATCATACACTTTACCGTGATAACGGTGCTCGGCTTGTTATTTATGTATTTTCTATATAGAATAATATTTCCTTATTGAAATTGCATATCATCACTAAATGATTTTCCTCGTGTTAATAACAACGACGATACTATTTTTATTGAATCCAATTTCGCATGTAACTGCTTCACACTCTGAACCTTCGCCAGGATATTAAACGCATTGATTGTTGAAATAAAGAATATCAATTTTTTATTTTATTATGTTTTATTGCGCTGACACGACTGACTTTTAATATAGAAATAACTGCATGAAGTCGTCAACACGTAAAAGATGCTACACTCCTGGCGGCACCTAGTCCTCTTTCTAACGATAGATCGTTAATGGCCGAATGCCTCGAACTCGATTTTGGTAATTTTTATTATAGATCATTTATAAGCATGAATAAATAATCCGTTTCTTCCTGTTAATGATATAAATAAATATACTATTCCTTAAATACACGCAAGCACGTAAGCAAAATGACATTTCGAATTTTTCGCTACAGTTTTTGGCCGTCAATTTACATTCTACCGTAACTGTTTGACCTGTGCCGTTTCCGCTACTGTATCGTCGCCTTTTTTAATAATCACTATAGGTATGTTTTCATCTTTAATTCTTATCTGTCTGTAATATCTTTCACTGTTATAATTATGATGATCTAACTATTTGAAGCATAATCTAGAATTTTTAGACTGTTTCTTGGTACGACTTCATACGGACATTTATACATTTACTCGATATTTATATAGGATCATTGCAGATTGAACTGAGGTTTAATACTAATATTAGAATAAAATTATATTCTCGATTAAAGTTAGTATTAGTATCTCGTGAGGTATTTCGGGTTATTTTTTTACATATGTAAAATTCAAGGCAAATGCTTGTGACCAGAGCGAAGGACAATACTTTTACTTGAAATTATTCTGAACATCGTTTACGCTTAACTTATTTTGCAAAATCACGCTCTCAGGGTCGCGAATAAAAGTTCAATTAATTCATTTGTACGCTTATGAGCATCCGAAATGCGTATACACTATCCTATCCTATTCTAAAAAAGAGATGTAAGACGATATATATCGAAAAAGTGTCGTCGCTATAAAAGCATTCTAATTGGTTGACGTGATGATAAATATGAAGTACTTCAGATTATAGAACTGACTTGATAGATCCTTTTGGCATATAATGGGTTAAATGTCATTCTCATCGGTGAAGCAATATTTATCGAGAATGACAGCTGCGTTTGGTAGATCATTGGTTAAGTTTCACGTTTAGAAATGTCTGTAGGCGTAACAATAAATTTAAAAAACCGCGATAAATAAAGTATGAAAAACTTTTTATTTGAGGCACCTTTTATACAGGGTGTTCCGGAACTACCTGACCCGGTGGGTATGGCGGTGTTCGGGAGGCTTCACTGATCACGAATATGACCTTCGTTTTGTCCGGAAGCTCTTAGTTTTTAAATGGGAGCAGGTCAAAGTTGACCAATCAGAGCGAAGCATCAACAGAAACGTAGGCACCTACGAACTCTGAGTTTTGTTCCCTCGCTTTTGTTTCTCAGTGGCTATGGACAGACTGAAACCAGACGAATTCATGCCTATTAGATTCGCTGAGAACAGTCAGATCTTTATTATTTCCTACATTATCATAAGATATTGCAGTTTTCAGTTAGTGCATGACTTTCAGGAACTTTCGTAATTAAATATAGATATTGGTACGCAACTTGACGAGCGCTCCCAGAGGGCGCGCGTTGTTGCTAGTGTGTATACAATTTTTGTATTTGTTAGGAATATAGAATTTATAAAAAAGGAATATTCTAATCATTTTAAAAGTGAACATTAAAAAAAAAGCTGTACTGTGTTTTAGTAAAAGCAGTGTAGTCCTATATTTAAGATAATTTACTAGTACAGCCATATCGAACTTGCACAGTTGAAAAAGGTGAAAATTATAAAAATAAAAAAAAATAATAAAAATCGACACATCACTAATCTTTTGATCAACGGTATACCACCATTTACGCTTAGCGCCATTACGTATAAAGGTGTGTCAGCAATTTTAGATTTCAGTGTTGTACGTTCCATAGTCCACCGTAATTCAAATGCATATGGAAAACTTCGTTTGATTTGCATTCACAATAACAATGTTAAATTCGTCCAATTGTCTTGGCCATCAGTTCTCCACGTGCACACAAAGTTGATATATAATATTGAAGACGTTTTGTTCACCAATATTAATTACATATCTATATACACCAAAAGTGAATTCAAAGATCAGTTTGCTTTAGGCAGAGTTACTTAAAACACGATAAAACCCTTTAGCACTTTTACGATATTCACGTTAACCGAGGATGGATGAAGTTTATAAATTATTAAAAGACGATACTGAGATCGTCGAAAAACTTGATCAAGACAGTGTTATTCAAAATTTCTATACGGATCAAATAATATTTATAACCGATCCCAGGAGTCTCCTCGGAGAGATCATAGTCGAAAAACTTTTGAGATGTTGTCCGCAATTGAAAAAACTTTACATCTTAATCAAAGATGCTGGTAGCATGACTGTTCAAGATGAGATGAAAAAATATTTCGAAAGTTCCGTGAGTATGGATATTACTTAAAATTCTGTTATTTTTATATTAATATAGTATTGCAACAATAAAAAAATTAAACTCCAGGCATTCGACACACTGAGAAACAAGATACCTGATTTTTACGATAAGATTGTCCCGATTAAAGGAAATTTACTCGAAGAAGATATTGCATTGTCAGACAATGATAAGAACGATATAATTGATAACGTGAATTTCATAATTCACAATGCATCGGCAAATCAATTTGGCGATACAGTAAAGTCAATATTGCAAGTGAATGTCCTGGGAACGAAGAGAATTTTAGACATTGCCAAACATTGTGAAAATCTTAAAACGTTTGTTTACGTATCGAGCGTATATGCACATTGCAATGAAATCGACATTGAAGAAAAGCTCTACCCGTGCTCGGCAGACCTGAAAATTATTCATGACATGATAACAGCTGATACAGAAAACAAGAGTGGTTTGAGTAAGGCAGCATTAGAAATGATACTTGGTGATTACCCTGATGCATACACATTCTCAAAGTCCGTAGCGGAGTTCATTGTCAACGAATGTAGTAAAAAGTCAAATTTTCGCAGTGTTATTTTCAGACCATCCTTAGGTACGTTAACGAATGACATAGTATCGAACTTTAATCTAAAATATAAAAAAAACATGCAAAAGGATAATACTTTTATATATTATATATACTGTATATATTTTATTGTATCAGAACTGCCATCGTACAAAGAACCAATTGCTGGTTGGTGCCATAAAGACAAAGGTCCTATATCAGGATTCATTGGTATTACATTGGGCGTTGTACATACCATATGGGCCCAGGATAAAGCAATTGATTTCATTCCCAGTGACATGTGTGGAAATGCACTTCTTGCTACCATTTGGGATGCATCATTGACTGGGTATTTAAAAAAATAAAAAAATATTATATTGCATATCCATATTTTGTATTTTTATTCTATTTGATTTATTGCATACGGCAATAGGGAAAGACACGAGGAAGCCATTGTCTATAATTATGGAAGTAGCATAGTGAAACCTGTGACCTTAAGAAAAATTACGAATTTACTTGAAAATGCTGCAAGCGACAGACCTTCGATGAAAATGATATGTGCCAATTATACTGTCATAACGAAATGTTATTGGTTCTGGTTCCTTTTGAATGTAATGATTCACGTAGTACCCGCTGCAATTGTCGACGGCTTTTCTCTACTGCGCGGCAGGGAGCCTGCGTAAGTCAACGATAATACTTGCTAGTACATTTTCACACGTTATTCAGTTTTTATTCGAAAAGTTTTAATCATACGCTCTATCCGATTCTCAGTGCTCTGACATCATACTGCGAAGCTACGAGGAACTTGAAGTCGATGCACTATTTTTTCAACGGCGAATGGCGTGTTCACGTTGAAAGGATGCAACAGCTCTGGGACAGAATGAGCGAGAGTGACAGTGCTTTGTTCTACTGCGATATTCGAAAATTCAGATGGGAGGATTACGCTGATCCATTCTGGAATGGACTGCGTGTTTACGCTATTGATGATCCTATGGATTCTTTGAACGAGGCAAAACAGCAGTTTTACAAACTTAGGATTCGTCACTATATTTCTTTATCAACTGTTTTAATCTTTATTTCGTACATTATTATGCAATTTATATAAACTTACGATATCATCATGTTTATGTTGCCAATAGCTTTTTAGTCGATTGTTCGAATTTGTTTATATTTGAAAAAATCATTATATCATGAGATACGAGAGAGGTTATGATTAAATGTTCTAATAATAATAAAATTAAAAAATTGTTTGTAAGTAGTGTCTGGAATATTACGAGGAACCACCAACAGCCAATTTCATTCTATTGGGTTGGCAAGAAAGTAATTTCGGTAAACATAACGCTATCTGTTTGTGCAAACCGAAATTACTTACTTGCCAACCCAAAATTGTATATATACTTCGTCATAGAATGAAAATGCATCATGCGATGTATTTACAAAATAATTATCGTACTAAATTTATTATGAATTCTAGTAATATGGAACGTGGATTGAGTATAAACGAAAAGCTAGCAAATATACATAAGAATGATGCAGGTGCGTTTACGTTAAACTGATGTTGTATAACGTAATTAAGTAATTAGCGGAAAACAATTTATTCATCCAAGAAACATTATTATGTTCTCAATAACAAACAAAATTTTATAACAAATAGCCGCAGTTATACTTTTCTCTTTAAATTACAAAAAATTGCAGTATCCATATGATCGAAAGGCACTTTTGGATGAAAAAAAAAAATAATAGAAAATCGAAAGGAAATAAGTAAATATTTCACGTGCATTTATAAGTATCTACGTCGATCTACTTACGTCACGTCACAAATCAAGTATACAAGAAAATTCAATTTAAATGAGCAGATTTGGAAGTGTAATTAAGAGTGACCTATGATATCGTACGGTAAATTTTGATGCGATTGTAAAATTATCAATATAAAAACATTACATAAACTTTCATTGCGAGTACAATATGCTAAACATTTTTACGTGAGCCAGTAGTATACACACGTGGTTTTCCGAAAATATGGATATGCGAAGAAACGTGCGGACTGTAATTCCCTCAGAGGCAGGCCTTAACAGTATTTCAGAAAAATTCGAAGAACAAGTTATAGAAGTATCTGTAAATTTCTTTTGAAACACTGCATTATTTTTGCAAAATAATTGTTTCTTTAGGTCCCATATGCTTTTCCACATCGTTAAAGTAGTCCTCCTAGCATCATAATACGAGTATTCAAATTTCTGTTAATTCCATTCAAATCGTTTACGAGGGTGGATTGATAAGTTTCCGGCCTGACTAAGAAAAACAAGGTTATTTAAAATTTTTTTTTTTTATTTCTCA